>CM066166.1:55019975-55404975 GCA_033629205.1 Lithocarpus polystachyus
GTGGAAGGGATTTGAATGGATTAAGGAGTGCGCCCTAGCCTTCTAGGAGTTGAAGGAATACTTTTCTCGGCCACCCATTATGTCCAGGCCCGAGGTGGATGAGGTTTTGTTTTCTTACATTGTTGTGGCCTCCCATGTAGTGAGCTTGGTGCTGATACAGGTTGATGGTGGTATACACAGGCCAGTTTACTATATGAGCAAGCCACTACATAAGGCCGAGGTTCGTTACCTACCACTGGAAGAGGCCATTTTGACAGTGGTGCATGCTACGCGTAAGCTCCCCCTCTACTTCCAATCCCACACAGTTGTTATCTTAACCTAACTTCCACTTAAATCTCTACTTCAAAGCTCTGATTACACTGGCAGGATTGCCAAGTGGGGTACAATCTTAGTGTTGGGGTTTATGCCCTAAATCAATTTATTGGCATGTCATAAATAATTAAATTGTTTAATTATATGAGACTATCTATAAATGAACTAATGGGACATTATCTTAGTCCATGAGATGCATCGTATGTAATTTATGTGAAAACCACAGAAGATATAAATCACAAGTTATTTGTAAACTCAGAATTTTAGTTCATAGTCGGTGATGAAATTGGGCATTTCATCTACGAAGACTATAATAAATCAACTAAGATGATTTATTTTGATCATGGAAGTGGAGACTTCTAGTTGGTATGTTGATATGTTTTAAGAGTTAAGACATATTGAACTAGACCGCTGTGAGATTTATTATTCTCCTAACGACTGTCAAATGAATAATAAATCTCACGACTTCTATTTACATCAACTCTAAATCCTGAGGGAATAATGGACCTGATCATGAGGTGTAGGTTGCTTTGATATATCAAGAGTGAGATTTATAAATCACGATCAAATCTCAATATGTTAGGCAGCTACATTTAGTGTTGATGGAACATATATTCTCAAGATGAAATTCATAATCTCTTAACAGAGATATAAAATATTCCATTGAGATAAGTTTAATGGGTTTGGTTATTCAAAGTGTTGGGCCCAACCACTTTAGTAAGGAGTTATTAAAGTATATATGTATGGAATTGGATTTCATAAGTATATGATGAGTAACATAAAGGATTAAACCGGGTACTCAAGGATTAAGATGTAATAATTTTCAAAGTGGCAATTTATATTCATAACTTTGTATTACTACGAATATTTTAATAAATGGGTTGCATATATAATAAAGTCTTGGGATATAATTTATTAGTAAGGCCTAGAGTGCAGTTATATTCATATAGTGATATTGAATATAATTAATGGTAACTTTGAACTTGTCAAGAGACGACAAAAAAGCCTAAGGCCCATTGGAGCTAGAGTCTTATTTGTTCCTTTTTGGTCCCACTCCAAGCCACAAACTAGAGCCCAATTGGAATGACCCAAAAAGCTAACCCAATTAGATAATCAATTATACATAAGGAGAGAAACATACAGAATTTCATAAGTCTTTTTATAAGGGTTTTGATTAAGATCACATAAGGATATAAAATGGTTTGTATGTGAGTGTTGTAAATTCTCTTATTCTCTCCTTGGAAACTGATTGAGAGACCACACTTCTTGGGCATTAAGTGGAATTGGAGTGAAGATTAAAAATGTTTCCAAGTACTTCTAATCCTTTGGTTTTAAATTTCACCGCACTAAGGTACACTTTCTTGTTCTTAAATTCTGAAACTTACATAGTACATGTTATCAATTGCGAATAAAGTAGATTTATTAATTTTCCACTGCGTATGTTTTGTATGTGATACAAACATATATTTTTCCTACACCTAGGGGTTTTTGATATCAAGTACATACCTCGCACCTTTATCAAGGGTCAAGTCCTCGCAGATTTAGTGGCCGAGTTTACGAAGTCCCTATTAGAAGAGAAAGTTGAAAAGCAGAACATGAATGAAAAATCAGTTGGTATGGTTTCCTTGCAAAAGCCTTTATCTTGGAGAGTATACGTTGATGGTGCAGCAAATCAAAGAGGATCTAGAGTGAGGCTAGTTTTAATATCTCCTGAGAAGATCACTATTGAGAAATCCTTAAGATTGGGATTCTCGGTTACAAACAATGAGGCCGAGTATGAGGCTCTACAGTGGAAGTATTTTTAGATTCAGGACTGGTTGTAGGCCAGGTGAAGGGAGAGTTAGAGGCTAAGGATGTGAGAATGCAGGAATACTTAAGTCGGGTTAGGCACTTGCAATCAGGGTTTGAGTCTTTTAGTTTGTTGCGAATCCCCAGAAGTGGAAATAGCCATGCTGATTCTCTAGCCACTCTCGCAACATCCTCAGCGCAGAGCTTACCTCAGGTTATCCTTGTTGAAGACTTGTGCAAACCTACTGAGATGAAGAGAGAGATGCTCTGTATTCATCAAATAAGGGTAGGACCTAGTTGGATGGATTCTATTGTGCTATTCCTTAAAGATGATATCTTGCCCGAGGGGAAGTCTGAGGCTGACAAAGTACGAAGAAAGGCTCCTTGGTTTTGGCTGTCCAAGGACCAAAATTTGTACAAGCACTCCTTTTCTGGACTATATTTGCTATGCATACACCCTGAGGCAGTAGACCTACTCCTAAAAGAGTTACATGAAAGGATTTTTGAAAGCCACACTGGAGGTAGATCCTTGTCTCGCAGGGCCCTCACTCAAGGATATTAGTGATCAAATATGCAAAGGGAAGCACAAGAGTATGTGAAGAAATGCGACCAATGCCAAAGATTTGCTCCAAACATTCATCAACCAGGAGGTGTCCTTAATCCTCTGTCCAGCCCTTGGCCTTTCACTCAATAGGGCTTGGATATTGTAGGGTCTTTTCCTAAAGCAGCAAGGAATGAAGGATGGTTGCTAGTCGGCACGGATTACTTCACCAAATGGGTTGAAACTGAACCACTAGCAAATATCAGGAACATGGATGCCAAGAGATTTGTCTGGAAAAATATTATCACTCGATTTGGAATCCTTCGTACACTTATCTTGAACAATGGTCTTCAGTTTGATAGCAAAGCGTTCAGGAGGTATTGCTGTAACCTAAGCATTACGAATAGATATTCCACCTCGGCCTATCCACAAAGGAATGGACAACCAGAGGCTATCAATAAAGGCATAGTGAATGGACTCGAGAAGAGGTTGGATAAAGTAAAGGAAAAATGAATGGAAGAACTACCACACGTCATTTGGACATATCGGACTACATTTCATAGATCCACGGGGGAGACATCATTTTCAATGACTTATAGGGTTGAGGTCGTAATTCCTCTAGAGACCGGATTCACAACATCGAGGACAAGTTCTTTCACTCCAAACAACAACAATGGGCTGTTAGAAAAGAGTTTGGATTTAATTGAAGAGCGAAGAGAAAATGTCATGGTCTAATTGGCGTACTATCAACACAAGCTTAAGCAGGGGTACGACTCAAATGTGAGGGTAAGGCCACTAGCGCCTGGAGACTTGGTATTAAGAAAGGTTTTAGGGACTACAAAGAACCCAACATGGGGAAAGTTAGGGTCCACCTGGGAAGGGCTATATCGTATCACCTCGATGGCTGGAATAGGTGCATATTGCCTCGAAGATCTGGACGAAAAAGTTGTATCACACCCCTGGAATGTAAATAACTATCGAAGGTATTATTATTAATGAAAGTCATTTTTGCCATATTTTTATTACATTACGCGTTGCATCTATTATTTGTCTAAATATCAAACAGAACATTGGTCATGCCTGACTCCTCGAACCACATACCTTGGGTAAATTGATGTTATAAATTATTTTCCTAAGTATTAAACAAAATCTTGGTCATGCCTGGCTCCCCGAACCATATGCTTTGGGTAAATTAATATTTCAGGTCATTTTTCTAAGTGTTAAACAAAACCTTAGTCATGCTTGGCTCTTCGGACCAACTACTTTGGGTAAATTAATACTTCATATCATTTTTCTAAGTATCAAACAGAACCTTAGTCATGCCTGGTTCCTTGAATCACATACCTTGGGTAAATTGATATTGTAAATTATTTTTCTAAGTATCAAACAGAATATTGGTCATGCCTGGTTCCTCGGACCACACACCTTAAGTAAATTGATATCACCAATTATTTTTCTAAGTATTAAACAGAACCTTGGTCATACTTGGCTCCTCGGACCACATACCTTAGGTAAATTGATATTTTAAATTATTTGTCTAAGTGTTAAACAAAACCTTAGTTATGTCTGGTTTCTCGAACCACATGCTTTGGATAAATTAATACTTCATATCATTTTTCTAAGTATCAAACAGAACCTTGGTCATGCCTGATTCCTCGAACCACATACCTTGGGTAAATTGATATTGTAAATTATTTTTCTAAGTATCAAATAGAACCTTGGTCATGCCTGGTTCCTCGGACCACATACCTTAAGTAAATTGATATTGTAGATTATTTTTCTAAGTATCAAACAGAACATTAGTTATGTCTAATTCCTCGAACCACATACCTTGGGTAAATTGATATTGTAAATTATTTTTCTAATTATCAAATAAAACCTTGGTCATGTCTGGTTCTTCGGACCACATGCCTTGGGCAAATTAATACTTTCTATTATTTATTTAAGTGTCAAATAAAACCAGCCTTGCTGAATGGCAAAGATCTTCATTGTAGTGACATGATCAAATGGACACTCATGAGCACCACTTAAAGCATTTGAAAGTATATCTATGATCTGTTTAAGAACTGATTATCATCTCCAGTGCCTTAAACTTACTGACAGGTGGAGAATTGGGTAGAGCCTGACATGAATGGGTGCTCTACCATTATGTATGTTTTTAAGGTTAAGGTTACACTTTGTTGGGATTGTGGACTTAGTAGTTTTAACCTGTACTGTTGCTAATCATGTGGGGTGTGGTAATTGTTCTACCACTTATGCAGATAACCTAATGCAACTATATCTCATTGTCATGCTAGTTAAGTGTTAAATGAAACAAAAACTATGTTAGAATCAATATAAATATCACAAATACGAAAGAGAAACTTATAATTATCATTAATCTGAGCCTTAGAAAAAGGCAAGTAGATTACAAAAGAGTTAACTGATTACAAATCTTAGAAACAAAAACAACAGTTCTTAAAAAAAAAAAAAGGACAGTTCATGGCTTTATTTTTATTACAAGCTTGTCTTTTAGAGTCTTGGCAAGCTGGGTGGAGGCTGTTGTGGAGGAGGCTAGACCTTTACCTTTGAGGTCCTCCTTGGTAGGTATAAGAAGAGTTGCCAAAACAATCTCCATGTTGTGAGAGGCCTCTTTTTCCTTGGAAGGGTCCTTAGGAGCAGTTGGAGGCAAGGTGGCATCTTGGGCCGTGTCCTTGGTCATGTCTGCTGCCTTTTCAGCAACATCGGGCTGCTCTGCCTCCTTGTAAGGAATGTTGGTTGAAGGAAGAGTTTTGGTTGGGTTCTCCTTGCCGTCATTTGCCTCCTTGGGGGCAGTGTCAGCCTTAAAGCCCGAGGAGCCTGGGGTACGGATGGCTGGAGGGTAGTACACACTCTCTGCTCTCCTAAGGGCAGAGGAGGCCTCAACCCCAGCTTGATCGAGGGTCTCTTTCCACACTTGAAGGAAGTAGTGTCTGCACACCTCCGAGACCTCGACCCTTAGGGCTTCCTCATTCTCTGCCACTCCCACATCATATCTGTCTTGCTCAGCTTTCTCCTTGGCCTTCTTAGCCTCCTCTAGTTTTTTTGATAAAGCTTTTATTTGATCTCTGGCAGTGGCAAGCTCGGCCTCAGCTTGGTGGAGTTGCTTGCGCTGAGCTTCAGCCTGTCTCTCTACCCCTTCCAATCTTGCCTCAGCACTTTTCTTGTCCTTTTCAGCTTCGATCAGCTTAGTAGTAAGCTTTTAGGACTTCTTATCTGCCACCCTGAAAGCCTCCACGGCAGTAATGCGTCTGGCCTCCTTATCCTTTATCATACGATGAAAGCTGTTCACTATCTCCTCGGCCCTGTGTGCAGATTAAACAGCCTTACAAGGAAGAGGAAACACGAAGGTTAGAGAAACAAATATAAGTAAAAATAAATAAAATTAAAAATTAAAAAAAAAAGGAAAGAAAGCAATTGGTGAACTTACCAGGGCGAGGTCTCTCTTTAAGCTGAGGAAGACCTTGTGCTTTCTCATCGACCTCAGGTCAGCCATGTCCCCTAACAGTAACAGAGCTTGCTCCACAGCGTTGGCTACATATCCTGCCCTCCATTGCTGAAAATTTATGATCGAGGCATCAGCAAGCAAGGGAGCGTCATCTAGTATAATAGTGGGAGTCCAAGCAAGGGTTCCAATTTAGAAGTCACCCCTCTTATCCACTAGGGTCTGTGTTACCCTGGCCTACTTGGCTCCCTTTTAGAGCTCGGCCTCCTTGGATAAGGGACCCTTCCCTCCTTCTACCACTTCATGGCCCTTCTAGTCCCTCTTCCTCTTGTGGTCAGTAGGGTCAGGGAGAGAGGTTGTGTGGGCGGAAACGGCTGCCGGGGGGGGGGGGGGGGGGGGAAGCTTGGCTTGGATGGCCTTCTCTGGTGCATTACCCCCCCACCTAGGACTCCATCAAATCTCGAAGGCCTTGTTTGGTCTTGCGCTAGATCCCCATAGCTTCTGGAATGGAAGGATCTTCTTGTATCTGGCTTACTTAAGCCGGGGGCAGGTGACTAAAATCACCAGTGAAGACCTCGAGAGACTGAGGTTGGTTAAAGACTTTGAAATCGTCCTCGGAATCAAGCATTTCAACCACCTCTTCTTCTTTTTCTTTTTCTTCTTCTTCCTCTTTGATGGCTAGCTATGAAGGGGTGGCTTCATCCTCGGCCTTGTACTAAAGGAGTGGCTCTACCTTTTGCACACCTTATGGTCCCGGACCTAGGTTGAGGAAGCCCGGTATGGCAACGTCGATCAAATGCAAGCACAGGTCCTTTGCTCTTATCACGCACTTCAGTGCCTGGAAACGTGACGAGATCAGGGCGTATTCGAGGATTAAATGGGCTGCTCGTAATTGACCGTCTTTATGAACAAACACCTTAGCCTGGAATATTTTGTCTAGGCTTTGCTTGTTGACAAGGTTGAAGTTTAGTTCGGCGATGTGCTTATCTGCAAAACCATTAGGAAAATAAAAAAAAAATAAATAAAAATAAAAATCGTGAGCAATAGAATAGCACAAATCAAAGAAGAGTTCATTTACAAGCACAAAAAAGGAAAGATGGGAACAGAATATGTCGAAGGGAGATGGGAGTTACTTTAAAATAATCAACCTAGACCTAAAACCCCACTTGGTATCCCCACTCTCATAGGGCAAGGGAGGCCATCGTGCCACTCCCCTGAAACGATCAGAAAATCCTTGTTCATGCCTTTGTTGGACTCAGGGAAGTATGAGATAAGTCTGACCTCGGGGTACCTAGTTTTTAGATAAAACCCCTGCCCTTTTAGGTGGTGAAGGTTATAAACCCAATTGACATAATGGTGGGTAAGGTTTAAGCCCATTTTCTCATTAAGGGCGTCTACGCTTCCTAAAATTCTAAAAATATTTGGGGCACATTGGGTGGGAGCTAGTCTATGGACCTTTAGGTAATCCCTAGTTATTGTGCCCATGGGGATTCTCATCCCTCCCTCTAAAAAGACAATCATAGGAATTACCACTTCTCCCTCCTTCCAATCAATATGCCAGTCCCCCTCCTTACAGTACCTAGTGGTGACTCCTGGAGGGATTTTATATTGAGATTTAAAGCCCTCTATACTCTCCACGGAGTCTATCAAGTAAGAAAATCTATCCATCTATGAAAGCGATTTGAAGATACTAAGGTGGTAAAGGGGAAAACTAAGAGGGCCGAAGAGAAAAGGGCTCCATGAAAAGAAAAGTAGAAGGTAAAGTAAATGGAAAGGTTTAAAAAGACTTACGCAAAGAAAGAAACTCTCCTCGAACTGACTCTTGGTATTTATGAGTGCTCAAGTGAAGTGAATAGGTGCGCAAATGAAGTGAATGAGTGCAAAAGTGAAGTGAATGATTTGTTTAGGCAATATTTGTATCAAAGAGAGGGACAGCGGGAAATTTTCCACCCGAGTTCCAATAAAATCCTCAGCCGTCAAATCCACACCGCACCGTAGAACGTGGGGAACATAGAGTCGCAGAAATTTAATGAAAGCGTGTCTCGGATGCCAAAGCATCAGGAGCATGCGTTAGGCAGTTAAAAAGGTACCTGCACAAACAGAAATGATGTATGATAAGAGCAGGGTAATTGTGGTGGTGTCGAAATCCTCCTTTCTTCTTGAGGAGCAAAAGAGGATTGTCAAGGTGATAGACCCAGTTGTGTGTGTGTGTGTGTGTGTGTGTGTGTGTGTATATATATATGTATATATTGGGCCTGAGTCCCAATCCGAAGACACCCAATAATCCGAGGACAGGAAAACGTTGTTATGAAAGTTGGCATTAGTAAATAAAGAAACAGGTTTGGTCATGATCGTCCATGAAGGTGGTCTAAGGAGGGAAGCTTCCTCGGCTGAGCAAAGTAGAGGTTAGAAGGTACGGTCTGCCATCCAGAAGCGATGTTCCAAGAGATTCTATTAACAAGGATATATATCATGAAAGCACAAGATAAAAGAAATCTATGAAATATCTAAAAAAAAGTTATTACCACCACATTGAATGCTTTGTAGCTAACTCTCTAGCCGTATTAATGAGGAAGTGATACTTGAACAGTAATTTTCATTCTTACAGCTACTCCCAAAGACTTCAGGAAGGTATTGATGGGACAAGGATCAACACTAGCAATCTAATCTACATGTGGAAGGTAGAGATGAAAGAAAGAAGATAGTATAAAATAGAAAGAGGTCCCTAAGAGAAAGGGATTGGAGATTTGAGAGAAAAATACTGTAGCAACAAGAACTAAACTTGTAATCAAATTCAAAGAAAGATATACCAGAACCAATCTCCTCAGTCTTACAGCTACTCCCAAAGACTTCAGGAAGGTGTTGATGTGACAAGGATCAACGCTAGCAATCTAATCTACACGTGAAGGGTAGAGATGAAAGAAAGAAGATAGTATAAAATAGAAAGAGGCCCCTGAGAGAAAGGGATTGGAGATTTGAGAGAAAAACACTGTAGCAACAAGAACTGAACTTGTAATCAAATTCAAAGAAAAATATACCAGAACCAATCTCTTCAGACTGTGCCGAGGACGATTTTCTTTATGTAAAACCATTTTATCTTTGTTTCCTTGTCATCTTAATTCCTTATTATTGTTGTTTCAACTCATTAGGGCCCAATTTTCCAACCCACTCTTTACAAATTCATTGTGTGAGACTTTTTGGACCTAAATTCATCCATCCCTTGGGCTTGGGAACCAAATTGTGCCCTTACAATTGTCATTAGTTCTTTTTTCTTTTTCTTTTTTTTTTTCCGTAAAAGCATAGATATGAATTCCATTTTGTTATGCTAAGAATGGCAATTTTTCATTCCAATTAGTTAACTGATATGAATCACCCCTTTATTCTATCTCATCCCAAATTTTGACTCATTCCGTTCTATTCCACTAGTTTTGGTCCATTCCACTAAATTTCACCCGGTATGGTGATTTCAGCCAGTATGTAAAAGAATCATTCCGCTTTATTCCACCCATTTTGGTCCACCAAATTTAATTACTTCACTTTTTTGTTTTTGAGAAACTTTTATCACTCAGTTACATATGACATTTTATTATTATTTTCATTTAATATATATATATATATATTTTTTTTTTACTTTACTCACATATGACATAGCTTCTTCTGTCTTTCTTTTTTCATTAATATACTTATATATGACATGTTATATACTTATATTATGTAATTATGATATTAAGTATGTATATTATTTGATTTTGAATTAATAATTTGATATGGTATAATATCGTATGATGCAAACTTAGGTGTATGTGTGTATAACTTTAGCGGTAACCCCAAAACTAAAAACCGAAATAGACTAATATTGAAATATTTTAATTCCAATGGGCAAACCGAAATAAGGTTCGAAACAGTATTTAGAAGCCTGATTCTTTTTCCTTTTTTTTTTTTGGCTAGAAAATCAGGTTATTTCTCTCCTCAATTTGCTTCACAATTTGGTATGATTATTTAGAGAAAAATGCTACGTCCACAATATTTTTATAACATCTTCACAACAAATTATAAGTAAGTAGTTATTATTGGTTCAAATTTAAACCTAATACTAAGATTACTATTTTACCCTAACAATAACAATCAGTAAAAACCTGCCACTTAAAATTTGTTGTAAAAATGTTGTGAAAATATTTTGCACATATCATTTCTCTTATTTAAATTAACGACACATTTTTCTAAAATTTCAGACCTTTTATAATGTGCCAAAAATCAGATGATTTACATTCCACATCATATAGTTCCGTAGAAATTACCACGATCTTTTGCAATCAGTTTTGTTCTAGCCTGTGGACTTATTAATAGAAGTTCAATAGATCTTCCCACTATTCTATTTGCCTTACTGCATATATGACTATCTAATTCAGATTTAACAGTTGAATAGAATAAATCACTTGCAATTTATAACCAAAATTCGAAGCAACAACATACACCTGTTAATGCGAAAACAGTAATTTGAAATTTACATTTACGAAGTACCCGTGGGTGCAAAAACAGGATAAATTTGTTAGGAAGCTCTATCCGGAAATGGTTTCCAAAGCAGAAGAGAGAACAAGAAAAGATTTGGAACCAAGATAGGAATCAAAGGGTGAACATCACTTCCAAGTCGTTTTCTGCTCAGCCTCTTCCTGACATACTGTCTCCTTTGTTCTTCACCCCACTGAGCTTCCTCAACTCCCTTTGCCAGAATCAACGGTGGAGGCTGTTGGAATGGGCACTTGGACCTCCATGAGGTGTGTGGGAGCCCAAATCTGGAGACCCTTTTCAGGAAAAGAGAGAAACCCCATTTTAGGTGAAGAGAAGGGAAGGTTGAGTTGAACTTGTTGCATAGGATTGGAGGGTAGTCCCAGTTGAGGTAGCAAGGGATTTGATTGGCGATAAAGAATTGAGAGTGGAGAGGTGGTGTGATTGTGTTTGTGGGGCTGGTTAGGATATGGGTTAGAGCTTGGAGTCTTTGCTCCCATGTTGTCTCTTCCATTATTTCTTTCACAATGAATAAGGATTTCTGATATGTTATTTTTTACCTTCAATTTCTCTTCATTTGTGTTATTTTGCCCTTTTTGATTTTTCTCTCTTTAACCAGCCGACACACTGTACAACTAAGAGCACTTATATCAATCGACCACACACCACAACCGGTCAACTCAACTCAAGAGTCAGTTCCCTCCGATGGCCTTGCTGGCTCGGTGAAAAGTCAGAAAGCACTCTTTGTTGTTCGGCTGGCTTGGAATTGAGATCAAATTTCTTTGAAGGTCCCGTATCTAAGACAAGTAAAAGGATTGTGATAAACATTGTATGAAATCCATTGGAGCACATCGGCAATTATTTGAATGAAAAAATGGGTTCAAGCGAACGGAAAAATTTACCATATAATAAAGGCAAAATTATTGATTTAGTCCTCTAATTTAGATTGAAGCTTTTTTTTTTTTTTTTTTTTTTTGGGTGCTGAAATTTTGAATTTTTTTTTTTTTTTTTTTGGTTTTATTATTATTATTATTATTATTTGGGGTGGGCCTTTTGTGATTCCTAGGCTGGTCTGCCTCCTACCGTGCTAGGCCTAAATGTTCTGGATAAGAGAGTCAGGACCGGTCCAACTGCAACTCACTTTGGTCTAGCTTGCGCTCAAACTGTGCCCCGTTTGCCGAAACCTTAGTCACATGCTCATGACAGGCAAAGTTACTATGAAAAGTTATGGCAAGTAGGTAAAACAATAATAGGTAGACAACGTTATTGCTAAACAAATTAAGTAAACAGTCCAAGCGAGAAGAAAGAACATGCTACAAATGGAAATAGCAAACACGGGATATAGAATGACAATATTAGTTTATAAAATCAAAGAAAAGACGACTAATCTATCATGTTCAATTTTGTCACAGCGCTGAGGTTAAGGAGGAAACCATTCCCTCAATGTGGGTAACCTCGCAAGAGGATCCTGCTATGGAAATTACTCACTTTAAGAGAACGGACCTGAATGGGTTGCACCCAAACGAAATCTCTATCTTCAACAAAAAGCAGGCTTTAAGAAGGAGAGAAGAAGAAAAAAGCCTATTTGTGCATGCCTGTCATTCAAATCTCTCTTCTTCATTTTTTTAACTCGCTCTTTCTTTTCGTTTCTTCTCCCTATTTCGATTTCTTTCCTTTGTTTCTTTCTTTATTTTATGTTTTCCTAGTGTAGTGTGATAGTAATTATTCTTGGGGTGATTCCTACTATTATGCCGTCCTCCTTACTCTGCACGGCTGAGGCTCTTTTTATACTGCCTGTCGTAGCCACTTTTTTACCATTTTAGCCTTTAACAATCTTTGTTTGGTTTGGGTGTCCTTGCCAACCACCACAGGTTTGTCAGCTACCCAGCCACCACCATTTACCTGTGCTGACTGTGCCGCTCTTTGTTGCTAAACAAAGAAGGTTATTTTATTTGTTTGCTCACCGTGGCATGCTAGTCTGTTATGGTATGGGTGTTCTCTCTCCTTATCCCTCATGGCATGCACTTAATGGTTCCAGCTCATCCTCCATCTTTTGGATGGCATGTCATCTCAGCAGGACATTTCTCCCAAAACAGCTTAAGCGGGAAACCCAGAATAAGCTCTCCCTTCTCCCCACCGCTAGACCATACCCTCTCTTACCTCTGATCCTCCCCCTTCTCTCCACCGCCAGACCATACCCTCTTTTACCTCTGATCCATAACCCACCACTCCTGTATTGGCTAGGTACAGGTTGGTAAAGCTTGGGCTTTGCGCATGCTCCACTCCTGTGTACATCCAAAGCTTGTTTGCTGTTCATGAGCTTGCTGTGGTTTGGAGCCTCGTCTATGCATTCTGCTGCTCATCCTTGACCTCTTATAGCGTGAACTACCCTCTGATTTCTCATTCCTTACAGCTTGCCTCTTTCAAGGACTGGGCTTTGCTTGACTATGGACCTTCCTTTCTTGAGCCCATTTATTCTTTTTTCCACAGCCCTGCTGCCATTTTCTGCCGTACCACTTTGCTGCTCCTGCCGTAATATTACTTGACTCGCACCTGTTGGGCCTCTTTGGGCCTGCTGCTTAGCCTTTTTTCAATGACTCTGCATGGTCACTTATGCTACTTTGAGCTTCCTCAGCCCGTTACGTTGCTTGTGGGTTCTTTCGTCCCATTCCTTTCTATTTGGGCATCCTTAACCCGTTTTTAATTCTACATACCCATGGGCACCTTGCTAACTCTTTTGGGCTTCCTCAGCCTAACTACTTCATTCTTCATCCTTAGGTTTTATGAGCTTGCCATGACTCTTTACTTTCTTACTTCATTACCTTAGGTTTGTTGTGGCCTATTCTTTCTTTTCTACATCATATAATGCCCATAGGTTTACTACTTCCTTTCTGGGCTCCTTTGGCCCATTTGCTTTCCTCAAGACCCATTTATTTACCCCAAAGGTCCATGATCCATTATTCCTGCCGTTCGGGCTTAATGGTTCTTTTTCCTTAGCAATCCACCAACCCTCATCTTGCCCACGTTGTTGGGCTTCTTCCAACTGCTAGGCTTTTGATAATGAATATCATCATCATAATCATCATCATTATTATTGTTATTATTATTATTATTATTATTTTTCTTTAAACTATTGAAACAAATCACAGTAGGGGAATGTGTTTTTCTTTTCTTTTTTTTTTTTTTTTTTATCTTTTTCTTTAATGGGCCTATGTTATTGCATGATGAGCTCTTGTCATTGCAATTGAGAACCCAATGTATGTGAACCCATTTAAACAAGTCTAAGAGAAAAATGAGTTTCATAACCGAAGCAAGCGGAAAAATTACCATATTATAAAGGCAAAAATATTGGTTCAGTCCTCAAAGTTCAATTGAAGGTTTTTTTTTTTTTAATTATTATTATAACATTTTTTTTTTAAATTTTGGGGTGTTGAAGTTTTGAAACTCTTTTTTCTTCTTTAAATTATTGAACACTTTACACTTTTGTTATTCCATCAATTCTCGTAAACTTCTCCCCCAAATTTCTAACTAGGTGATACTATTTTTATTTTTTTTACCAAGAGCTTTATGCATGGTTTTTTTAACTTGAACCAAAATGGCCGGTCCAATCGGGTTAACCATGAACTAACTCCTAAGCTAGTTTTCCATCTCTAAAAAGAGTGGATCTTAATATTTTGAGATGAACGAAGGTCAAATCGAAGAACCGAACCGCTAAACCTTTTGTTAGTTCAACTAGGTCAACTATTTTGATAAATCTTTGTCTTCCTTGGTGACTAACACACCACTTTGCTTGGTTGTGACTTATTCATAACTATTATTATATTTATAGTAATTTTAAATCATTAATACTTTTTTCCTTTTATTATATTAAATATTAATGAATTCTTTTCTTTGCTAAATTTACTTTAGCTTTTAGAGTTGTGCTTTTGCATGTGAATGTACTATTTATAAAATTTAAAAATAATTTATTTTATATTAAAACGCTTTCTACTTTATAATTACTAAAAAAAATTAGTCTTTTTTTAGGGATAAATTTATTCTTATTAATGCTTTATTATTTTCTATAGCCTTATCAATCCATGAAAATTTATATGAAAGTTTTTTAAATTTCTTTAAATATTTTTAAGTCAATTTTACTAGTATTTACAAATTAAATATCTTTATTTGTATTTTAATTAATTTTGAAAACAGCACGGTCCGATTTCAAAAACCTTAAACCTATCCCTTTTACAGTTCTTTGAACAATCTAGGTTTAAAAATAGTGCTCTAGTGGCATAGTCTTTTTTTACGAAGAGTTTAGTGGCATACTCTACTCGTATCTACTAGAAAAACTCGCATTTGAATTCCCTCCCCCATTGTTGTAATTAGGAATGTGCAAACCAGTATCGAAGCCGACAAAACCGACCAGTGCCGACATAGCCACACCACTAGTGAGACCAACCGACTAGGCCACGACAAGCAAGCCGAGGGCTAAGGGAAGTCCAACGCCAGTGCGGTGGAGCGATCAGATTATCAAATCCAAAACCGAAATCTACCAAAACTGAACCGACTGATATGTAGCAACGCGTTTTACTGTAACAACGACTCTTTTTTAAAAACAAACACATCAAACGACGTCGTTTCTCTTGGTTTTGGAAAAAAAAAAAAAAAAAAAAAAGCACCAAACGTGATCATTTTGTGCTAGGTCTAGGATACTATATATTCCTTTTTTTTTTTTTTTTTTTCCTCTCACCTTAACACACTCTCACCTCTCAAGTCTCACCAAACAGCCTCTCCTCTCAAGTCTCACCAGACGGCGGTAAACACCAGGTAACTATATATTATTTTTGTTAAAACTTGATCTGGGTATTCGTAGATACGGTTTGACTGTAGAGAAATCCAAAGGAAAAAGTAAGTTTGATTGCTTTAAACATTTTGGCTGTGTTAGTGTGTTTGGTCGCTGAGGATATAAAACAAAAAGGAGGATGATTTTGGGATTTGTTTCTATCTTTGTATTGAAGAAGAAAACAATGCAACATTATGTTTCACAGGTGCCGTTGAGAAGTTTTTTTTTTTTTTTTTTCTTAAAAAACATATTTAAATGTTTAACAGGTTCTCTCAACAAAAAAAAAAAAAAATTAACAGGTTTGTGTGAATAGGTAGATAAGTTGATGTGTGAACAGGTTTGTGCACTGAAAGGTTTGTCAAATAGACATTTTGCTTGAAATCTTGAACATGCTGTGGATTGATATTAGGCTAGAAAGCCCAAATTTTTAATAATAAAAAAAAAATTTAATGTTTTAAACCAACCCAAACCGATTAAACTAACCAAAAAAACCACACTGCTATAGATCAGAAAACCTACCCTAGGCAGTATGCATTGGTTCCAATTATGAAAAAACTGATCCTTATCGGTTCGGTGATAAATTTGAGAAAAAACCGCCCCAATCAAACCGCACACACATATAGTTGTAATTATATCGAATTATAAAAAAGAGGTGACCATTTTTAATGTTACAGAATTTGACATGTTTTACTTGGATTATTACAGTTTTTATAAATAAATAATTAAAAAAAAAAAAACATAGATGAGATAAAGATGTGGTGTGAAACTATTGGTCACATGGACAAGTTGAAAGATCTTTTAAAGTTTAGGGACAAATAAAGAACTTTTTTTTTTTCAATAGTTTTTAGAACCCAAAAAAAAAAAAAAAAAATTAAGGATGAAAAGTGTAATATTTTAATAGTTAAAGAACCAAAATGAGCTTCATGTAAACTTTAGGGACAAAAATAATATTATTTTTTTGTTTATTATAAATATAACAAAAATTTCATTACTTCTAAAAACAGAAAAGATATATATTCATTTACACTCAGCTTTATAAATCAAAAAAAATTTATGGCCGTTTACTTTAAACAGGGAAAAGAAGAAGAAGAAGAAAACATCAAATATGGTGATGATAATGATAAAAATTGGGTCCAAGTATAAATAACATTTTGTTTGATAATTTAACAAGGTAGGAAATAAAAAGATTATATATATATATATATATATATATAGTTTTATGAATGAAAATACATAAGTAAAAACAAATAAGATAACATAGTACGATATCTGCTGTAGTACATGGACAATTCTTCGAATGATTGAATGAAAGAACCGGGTTTGAATGACGAGCCCTTGCATGATGAGCTCTTGCCATTGGAATTAAGAACCCAATGTTCTTGGTCTCATTTATACTAATTTAAGGCAAAAATGATTTTCATAACCGAAGCAAAGAGAAAAATTACCATATTAAGACAAATATATTGTTTTCTTTCCTTGAAAGAACTCTAAAATTATTGGTGTGGTTCTAGAAGAACTCTCAAATTATTCAGTTGCAGCAAATTATAATTCAGCTAAAGAATACCGTTAAACAGAATTCAGTACAATTTCTTTAGTTAAAAGTGGCGTGCCAATGTGTCCTCCCCTCCTTTCAGATAGAGCTGTTTTCTCCGGAACATTCTAAAGACATAATAACTTTCTTTCTCCACGTCATCCATCCTGTCCCACATTTATCTCGTTCATTTCCAGACAACAATATGAATAACAATCTCATCCAGAAAACCACACACAAAACTGGCATCTCCCATCTCATATGAAAGCCCAACCCCACCACAACACAAAGCAAGCGGAGAAATTGCCATATCACTTCTTTTATGTGTGCAGTAAGTTGCATACATGTTCTATATAGGTTGATTTTTCTACTCCTATGGCGATCTCCATAGTCTATGTTATTGTGCAAGAGAATCATGCAAGGGTAAAAGTCACAAAATCCTTGTTGATCTGACTGATAAGTGATAATAAAACAATCAAAGAAATTGACAAGAATTACCTGACACTACAAATGAGATGTATAAGGATAACTGCATTTGCAAGAATTACTTGACACTACAAATGTGACAATTCACAAATGGAAGGATCTCTATGATAATGATAGTGAACTGAGGGAGATAATTATATATCCTATTGAAAATTGCAATGGGAGTATTTGTACAGTATAAGATCTTGTTAAAAGACTCAAAGATATGCACATTTTGGATTTTCTTAGAAATTTTGTGAAATTGAGCCCCTCCTCATTGGGGTAAAAAAAAAAGGTTTCACATCATTCAAATCAGTTACGCTTGGGATTCTAGCAGAGGAAAATGATTATTTATTTTTTAACCTTAACCAAGAGTTATTACATGATTTCCTTACAAAAATATATGGTTAATATGGCTCTTACAATTTTCTGGCTGAAACCCACAAGATTGAACCCATCCTATCAGTTTCAATTATCTTTTCGTTTTGGTAAGTGCTTCAGTTGTACTTACCAAGCCTAAAACATAAAACAATATTTTTTTTCCTCCAGAATGTAACAGGCGTTGTGAAAATACAGAGAAGCATACAGTTAAACATGTTCTTTATAAAATAGTGAGAAATGGAAAAGGTAAAAGCAGAAACACCAAAGCAAGCAGGCAGTTGCAATATGGCAAGATTATAACCAATCTACAAAGTGCAGTCTGTGTATAACCCATCCTAAACCTTGTAAAAGTAACTCATGCATATAAGTGGGATCGAACCCATGACCTCTCACCACCATCAAGGTGGAATGCCATTTGAGCCACAGCATATTGGCAATGGCCTCAAATTTTAAAGCTGCTATTTATATTCTGCGACCATTAATCTACTGCCATAATCCAGAACAAGACATGTACAGCATTGATCCTAATCACAGTAGCGATCAGATTTGCTTCTGCAACAATCGTTGAAACAGAAATCACATTCTCCAAGATCTAGTCCTAGACAGGCAGACCTAATTTTAACTGTAGGTATAGTGACAATGAAAATGGATCCACTTTAGAGAGATTATATGGACAAATGTCTGAATCAAAATATGTCACTGCTATGGGAGAATTGACAATTACAAAGAAGAATAGTAAAACAGGAGCTAACCACATTCTCCTCTTCAAAAAAAAGCGTTGTCCAACTAGCTAAATTGTGATGAAAGGAACACCCAAGCACCCATTATTGGGAAAGTAATTAGAGCAGAAGCCTGCATATTTGCAAATTTAATAAAGGTCACAAAAAAATGCTGAGATGTGAATGCATTTATTAGAAAAAGCTAAGTGAAGAAAACTTCCAAGATTAAGGAGGAAATACACAACATACCAAAAAGAAAACCAATTCACTGTTGGCATAAGCTGCAGTAAATTCATTTCTTTCCATTTCTTGTTTGATGAAACCTTGCAACTGATAAAGAAATTATGAGTTCATAATTCATAACCACATTGATATTTTTATCTAGGCAATGACTAGACTATAGGCGGATCTTATACAGATGGCACAACGCTGGTGTTGCTAGGAAACACAATATCCATATGCATATAGCATATACTTGTAATATTTGCACAAACATCTATATTCTATACATTGTAAAAATATGAAAATAATAAGTTTAAAAATTTTGAAAAGTGTTAAAATCTTTGAAATTCTTCCAAAATGTCATGACCTTATAGTTCATATGCAGAACAGTCATAGAGAGCAAATTATTTCTGTCATGTTCACATCTTTACCTTCTAGATAAAGAATATAATTGAGAACAAAATATTAAGACCCAATTCCAAATAAGATGAGGTCAAGGGAATAAATTTACAAAACAATATTTTTTTTTAAATCCTTTGGCACTCTTTGGTTGTAGCAATTGCAAACAATGAGGTATGCCCCAATTCATAAGTCTATGAAATCATCATGCATGGGCCAGCTGAATGAGATCAAATAGCACAGTACAACAGTTAGCTACATTTAATATTTCACAGCTCCATGACTATTCCTTTTGGAGGTTGGAAGAGATCATTAAATAATATAGGACAAATTTTGCAGTCTTATGGCAGTAGTGTCACAAAGCTGTAATGCTTAAGCACAGATTTGGTTGAGACCTTCAATTAAGTGCTGAAGTTAAGTAGTTTGTGCCTAAAAAGAAAATAAATTTTACTTGATACTTCAGCGCATCAGTTTCAAGAAAACTTTAGAATATTATGATACAAAAGAAAGAAAAATTTATATTAGTATGATATAAAAGCGCACAACTTAAAACAATATCATACTTTATTTCAAAATTGCTTCATAATCTCTACTACAAGACTGAAATTTCCTTGCAAACCTTACATAAAATTAACAAGAAAAATACTTAATACAGACCTGATGGTGATACTTTTTAGCTACAATGAATCCTCTTTTCAACTGATGCAGAGCTTTAGAGATGTAGGAATTCAAGGAAGACCCTTTGCCAAATACATAAGGATCCAGCATGCTAAACAAATTTTGAGGATGATTTCCAAAACGGTTGTTGACGAACTACAATGCACAAAAAAGTTCAATTAAGACCAAGATATTAGAAAGAATATGCAAAGATGAGAAATGCCTCTGGTTGTTGGGAATGCTTGATGGTCTGACTGTTGATATTGCATGGGTATGTATTTGAAGTTTCAGTACAATTTCACACAATTTTAGAATTTGAATACAACACAAAATGTCTGAACCCTGAACAACTTTGAAATAGTCAATATACCTTCAAGAATGTACATCTTGTAAAGCCTACTTGCCTTCGAGCCCTCAATGCTCTCATCTATTAAGCCAAGAAAAGAAAAAAGAAATTAGGGCAGTACCAAAACACCTCTATATAAATTTTGACTTTCTAAAAAATGGTGAATTTATCATATAACTAGTCATTTTTAGTAGATATACTTCAGCAATTTGAAGTGCCTGCTCAAGCTGCTGTATTTGAATCCATTGCTCTGTAACAAAGTCAGACATCTAAGCAAAGAAAAGAAACAATTGAAATTAGTGGCCAAAATTATTCAAAAGAACAAGCAAAACAAACCCAACAAGTCTTCACAGACAGCATATATATATTTTTGTTCAATAGGCCAATAAAAGTTGGTCAATATATAAGAAATATATATTTTGAGGCATTTTATCTGATTAATAGATATTTCAGCTGCACTCCTGAGAAAAATAACACCCAATGCAGGGCTTTGTATCTTTAGAGAAACTGAGTAAGGAATCAAAATCTCACTGTTGCTTCTTTAAATTAGTTGGTCCTTAAAATCTATATCTCTGACCAAAAATCATTGTATTTATTTATTGGTCTAGAGGGTGGAGATTTGACTGCTTATAGATTTGTGTTTCAGCACACATTATACAGATGCAATATAAATATCAAATGCAACCAAAAAGGAAATTCTGTATTCTTTTAATCTTGATATAGTTGATTTCAACCACACATGCCACAGTCAGCTTATGACAAAAAATGGTAGTTAGCCAAAAAGATGTGACTGCAGAATTGCCTCTTGTTTCTACTTTTAACCATCTATTTTTCTGTTGCATGGTCTTGACACATGTTAAGCACTAGAAACTTATTGAAAAGGCTTGTAAGAAACAACGCTAACTATCTGTTACTCACTAGAGCTCCCTATTCTCTTACAAAGCTGGACGCCTATCTGTATGGTTTATAAGAACTCCTTTGTAGCTAGACCTTCAATAAAGACAATAGGCAATTAATGTTAAAATCATTTTCAAATAACCGCAGTTCTTCACTATTATATGCCCATGCCAACAACTATGACCATCTCATTCATTGAAAAATTTTAGAAACTTTAAAAATTACGTAAGGTATATTATACATTGGAATTGGAATCTTTATGGTAGAAAAGAGTCAAAGATCATCTCTGTGTTCCATGCACTTTAAAACCATGGTATAGATGCACCAAAGCATAAGTGAAGCCGCTCAAACAAAAATGCATCAGGGCCCACAACTCATTCATTTAATAAAATAAGAAAAAAAAAATTGGACAAGTTCGAGTAGTGACCTTTTCAACTTGTGAAGTAACCTTTTCCAGTCTGTTCTCAGCATCTTGTGCTTTAGATTCTAAATTATAAATATCAAAGTTGATCTTTCTTGATGCAGCCCAAAGACTTCGTACCTAAGCGTCGCCAAATCTACTTCTCAAATCAGTGAACTTTCATATAAGTATCCAATTAACCCTACTGCTTATCATCATATCTTTTAAAACAACAGAGGTAACATTGAAAGAGAAAACGCAAATCAAACAACACAAAAGTATACCTCTTCTTCTAAAGCACCGAGCCTTTCATCAGCTCGTGTCGATTCATTCTGCAATGCAAAAATTACTTCACGGTCATGTCACATAACACATGTGAGGAAGCATTTATGCATAAAATTTCAGCTGTAGCCATACATTGCTGTCTTCATGCAAAAGAGTAAATTAATTACATACTCAAAGAAGACGATAAATGTAGGATTTTCTGTACATACCAAATCAGGACTAAAAGCTAACTTGGAACTAAAAAGAGAGATCTTTCAGGAAACCAAAAAAAAACTTGATTATAAGCAAGAGCTGCAATGCAAAGACTAATTGAAAAAAACAATAATGTCGGTGAAATTAATCAAAGCCCCTTACTCAAAGGATTTGAAATAAACAAACGTCGTAGTGGTTCTAGTGCGTATAAAAATGGCAAATTGTTCATTTAAACCAATAACGAACTCAAATCGATACATTTGACAAGTTTTTGAACAAAGATGATAAAGAGAAACTAAGTGCATATAACATACAAAAAAAAAAAAAAAGCAGAGTTTGTATTAAACCCCCAAAAGTGGAGGTGAAACGAACCTTTATAGCATCTAGAGTAGACTGCAGAGATTGGATCTTACGTGACATGGCCTCAATTATCTCCTCACGCTCTTTGAGGTAAAGGCTTTTCTGATTTAGGTTTTGCATGCTTTCTTCAAGTATTGATTCTGTTTTCAATTATTATTAATCCCATAAATTAAACAATAACCGAAAATGCCTAATCATAAAACACCGATATTAAGAACAGAACGAAACAACTTAATACTAGTTAATAGTTAATACTATGAACATACAAAATGAAATTGACAATCAGCGTTATTGAATTTAAGCTATATTTAATCGCATATGCTAAAAAATTTAGAGAGAAAATAAAAGAAAGTAATTATGGAAATGGAAAAATGGTAAAATACCTAATTGAGAGATCTTGAGCTTGATTTGGTGCAATTCGCACGTTATGTGGTTGTCGTCGTTGTGTGAAGGCAAACATGTGGTTTCTGAAACTGAGAGAGCGAAGAGAGAAGGGAATAGTAATAATAAGGCGGGAATTAGAAATTGGATTAGATGATGAACCGCCATTCTTTATTTTTGAGAGCTTCAGAAACTGAGAGCTCTGCTGGTACCGTAAATCTTTGTAGACCGTGACTGACGCACTGAATCTATCACTGACCTCTCTCTCACGCTATTTCGGGTTCGTTTCCACGTCGTTAACGTCCAGTTTCCGTTAATAGAGCCTCCACGGCGTCGTTTTGGATTTTTTTTTTTTTTTTTTTAATTTTAAGGATGGCATAATATTAGATGTAGGAATGGCAATGGGGCGGGGCGGGGTGAGGCCGAAGGATGGGGTCTTCATTCCGTCCCGTATAGTTTTGTCTTGTCCCATTTCCGCCTCGCCCCGCATGACGGGGAAAATTTTATGGCCCCATCCCCGTCCCTTGGGGCCCCGCGAAGCCCCACTCCACCCCGCAAAACTTTACTTTTTGTTGATTTGTCCATAACTATTACATTTTTCTTAATTAAAACCTATTTTATTAATAAAAATATACTTGAAATTACAAATAAATTCATCCCATCAAATAGTACAGTCAGACTTATAAATAGTACCAAAAAGTAAAGTGGGACCCATAAATAATAGCAAAAATAAGCTGAATAGTAAAATAAACTTGCAAAAATAATCAATGCCAAACTCACACGTATGTGTGTGTTTGGCAAAAATTAAAAAACCAGCTTATTTTACTATTCAGCTTATTTTTGTTACTATTCATAGGCCCCACTGTACTTTTTATACTATTCATAAGTTATACTATACTATTTTAACTAATTTTTACTTTTATCTACAATACTTTTAGCAGAATGTTTTCAGTTTCAGCAAAATAAACAGCTCTCAAACAAACCCGTAGTCTATTTTAGCTTAGCTCACCCTTATCAGATGTTAGCAAATTTTCCACAACAAGCGGTGATAACAAAAGAAGTGGTAATACCGTCCCAAGTTTTAAGTGCATCAGCATATTAGTTTGTCTCACAGTAAGTGTGTGTTTGATAAAAATTATTTTTGCTAACATATTTTACTTTTCAGATTATTTTTGCTACTATTCGTGGACTCCACTGTACTTTTTGGTACTATTCTTGGGTCTCACTGTACTATTTTGGCTAACTTTTACCTTTATCTACAGTACCTTCAACAAAAAAATTTCAGTTTCAGCAAAATAAACGGATCTCAAACAGACCCTAAATATATTTAATAAGATTCTTCAATTAGAAAGATGAGGTTTAACTGAACAATACTCAACTCAGGGCATCTAATTCTAACATCAAATTAGTACTTCTAAGGTCTTTGGCAAGAATTAGACCACCCATAAGGCCTAAAGTTTTGCAACAAAGGATTGGTAAAATTAACTATACCCTTGGTTGAACTCTATTACCAAAGCTCCAAATATTAAAATTGCTATTTTGATTCAAATAATATATTTTGATGATGCTTTTCTTTTACAATTTTATTGTTCAAATTTTATGATATTTTATAAATTTTACTTATTTACATTTGATTTTATCTAATCTGTGCATTACACAAGCGTTTTACTAGTATAATAAATCTAAGATAATTTTATGGTATATTTATGATTTATTTTAGCGGGTAAATTCCCTAACGATAAAAAAAAAAAAAAAAAAAAAAAAAAAAAAAAAAAAAAAAAACTTTGTCAACTTTGCTGACAACTCATAGTAATTCTATGATTTTCTAGCATTTTTAAAAAAAATTTACAACGGACCGTGATAAGGTCATATAAAATAATATCTATGTCAAATCAAATAATAGGCTTTGAATGTTTGGTGCTAAGTTATATTTTTTATTTTTATAATTTTTATTATTATAATTTTTTTTGTTATTTAAGTTTGGCGCTAAGAGGGTCATAAGTTATAGTAATTTTGTGAGAATTTTTTTTTTTTTTTTTTACAAAATAAAATTTCTACTCTAGCCTAATCTAAGTATATATGTGTGTGAAACTCCCTCTTAGAGACTTGAACTCTAGCTCTTACCCCCCCACACCCCACAAGCATTTGTACTTGTAAAGTGACCACCGCACCACGGGTACATGATGGTAAATTTGTGAGAGTCTTTAATAACTCATGTCACATATTAAGCAGTAACTCCATGATTTTTAGCAATCATTTATTTAATTTTATTTGATTTCATATTAAACATTAAGAGTTTGTTAGGGATGTGACGAGAAGTTCAGCTTATTTGAGATGTTAACTTCTTTTTTGTACTATTCATAGGTTTTATAGTGCTATTCAGCTAGCTTTTAACTTTTTTGTTCTATATTTCAATGAAAACTTTTCAGTTTCAATTAAATAAGTTGTTTCCAAACAGATCCTAAGACAAACTTATCCCAAAAAAAAAGAATACGAAAAGACAAAATATACGTCAATTATGATGGTAGGTTTTGTCGTGTCACATGGTAACTTATGTTTTTGTTTTATTTTTCCTTTTAATTTTCATTGTTTTGTCACTTTCATAGTCAGTAATAAGGTCACACATGACAATAAGTTTGTCACATTTACTAGTAATTCTAACCAGAGATATCTCGCTACATTTGCTTCGATGGAAAAATTTTTTTGAAAAATTTTCTATTTTTTTATATTTGGCTACAAATCTAAAACGAGTGAAAAAAAAAATTATTTATTTATTTTTCTTTGCATAGAAAATCATTAATATTTTTTTGTAATTTCAAATAATTATTTGAAAAAAACCTTCATCCGCGAAAATAAGCTCTAAATAGGAATTTTTTTTTTTTTTTGGTTATTTAAGACCTTCAAATTGGACAACAAATTCTAGATTTGGAATCTATGCCAAAATTTAAGTGGGAAAATAATTGATTTGCGTAAAAAATATCATTTGAAAAAATGATCAACAGTTGGTCAATGTTAATCAACAACTAATTAATGACAAATACAAATCCTCTGTACTATTTTTTGTGTACCACTTTATGTTCCAACAATCACAACTTATCATGTATTGATTTTTTCTATTTTAAACTTCAATTATTTTATAAGGAAAGTAAAATCAATTAATGACAAATTGTAATTGGTGGAACATAGAGTAGTACACAACAAATGGTACGGAGGATATGTATTTATTAATGACAATCAACAGTTATCGGTGAAGAGAGAGAGAGGAATTAACAACTTAACATTGGAAGACTTTTTGTGGTATGAAGTTATTTATGTTAGTGTTTTGCTATTTAAAAATGAAAAGCATTTTCCAATTTAGGGTGGGTTTTCTTATTAATTTTTTATAAAAAAAATATTTTCAATTTACTTATATTTTTTTTATCATACCAAACCCCAAAAATTCAAAAACGTTTTTCATATAAACAATCCAAAGTTTTATTTTTGTCAATTTAAGAAAACCACAAGCCCGATCAAGCTTTGCTAGCCTCACTTTGGAGCCCAATAATTTTGGGTTTGTATAAGTAGTAATGGTCATACTTATTGGGTAATGGATATCCAACTCTACCCAATCCAAATATTTCGAGTAATACCCTGTTCTTAATGGATAGAAGGTAATCGAGTAGGGTTTGGATATTACCCAAATTTTTTGGGTAGGGTTTAGATATTACCCATTATTACTCATTTAACTAATTACTTCTAACTCAAACCTAACTCAACCCAATTATGATAGGTAAACCCTAACCCACTCAATTACCCAATAATTAAAATTACCAAATTGCCCCTGAAACTTCAAAATGACCAAAGTACTCCTAAAATCCTTTAAAATTCCCGAAATACCCCGAAACCTAAAAAATTACCGAAATACCCCTGAAACATAAAAATTACCAAAATACTCCGAAGCCTTAAAAATGACTGAAATACCCTCGAAATCAAAAAATGACCAAAATACCATGAAACCTAAAAATTACCAAAATACCCCTGAAACCTAAACATTACCAAAATACCCCATAAACCTTAAAATGAAAAAATTACCCCCAAAACCTAAAATGTGACCGAAATACCCTAAAACCTAAAAATTACCAAAGTACCTCCTATATCTAAAAAATGACCAAAATACCCCTCCGAAACCTAAAAATTACCAAAATACCCCCATAAACCTAAAAAAAGGCCGAAATACCCCCCCGAATCCTAAAAATTACCAAAATACCCCTATAAACCTAAAAAATGACCAAAATACCCTCGAAACCTAAAAATTACCAAAATAAACCATAAACCTAAAAAATGATTGAAATACCTCTAAAACCTATAAAATGACAAAATACCCCCGAAACCTATAAAATGACAAAAATGCCTAATAATAGTTTAAAAGTATAATATTATTTTAGTTTTGGTAGGCATTATCACATCTATTTTGTGTTTATTCAAACACTTACATGTAAATATGAGAGTCTGTAAGTTTCTCTAAAATATACTCATTACGTGCATTTTTCTTTTGTAAGAAATTAAAATTAATGAGCTAAACATGCAGACATGAAGCCAAGAGAATCCAAAGGTGAAGATCAATTGAGAAGTGGCTTTTGAAGAATTTAATGAGTCAAAGATATGTCAAAACGTAAAAGAAAAGAGAGAAACTTGTTTGAGCCAAAGATGGAAAAAATCCTAGCATGAAAATATTCTAATCAGTTTTTGGTATTTTGGTCATATATTTACTCCGATATTGGATTGACTTGATTCTTATGGCCATGGATTGAGGACTTGAAGATCTAAAACTTTGTAGTTTACCAAAACTTCAAAATCTACAATATTTAAGGCCAAAACTGACCTAGAAGTTGACCCACTATTGCAAAACGAGAATTGACATTTAATATTTTCCTTTTTAGGGAGCACGTGTTTTAGGGTTTTGAATGTTATAAATATTAAAGGGATACAAAGGCAGCCATGTAGCTGCTGGGAACCCTTATTTTTCATGAATTTTTTAGAGTTTTTATTTTCTATGGAAGCCTAAGAACCTAAACTAGGGTTAGGGATGAATCCCCAATGTTGTAAGTTGTCCACTATTCAATCCAAGCATATTTTTCACATTTTGATAATTGAAATCAATTGTTCTCTTTTCATAAATATTTTGCTAGATTAATATTTAATTTCTAATTCTTTCATAACTCTATTCTTGAATCTTCTTATTGTTATAATAGGTTTTCTAAGGACACAGTTTTGGAGGCTTGGCCCACAAGCGAGATGGACTCAGTCCCAAAAAGTCCTAGTAATGAATTTATAAAGAGTGGGCTAGAAAAACTGGGCTTTAAGTGAGACAAAGTGTTACACAGATGTATAATAAGTCCAGGCTGATAAAAATAGAGCAACGATGTTATATAAAATCGCCCTCGACTTGGTCCAAAAAGGATAGTATTACAATTACTTGAATGTTTACAACTTTGTGTTTCTCTTTCTCTTTCTCTTGCTTCTCTCTCTTTTTTCCTAGATCCTTCGATCCCTTCTTTCCTTGCCTCTAGCTCTCTTTAAACTCCATTTTCTCTCACGCGCCGATCAGATGACCTTTTTTTTTTTATACTTGTCCCATCAACCTTCCCTTAAAGTCTTTACACGACAGCTGTAAAAGTTGAGAGTCACTGTTCAGACATCCTTTCCTCATTAGTGCGGCCATTGGGTTAGCTGCAAGGTAATAAATGTGGTGGTAGCAACTTTTACATAATATCTTATTGCTTCCACCTATCCTATGTGCTTACTGGATGTTTATATATCAAAAGAATCCCCAAAAATATCAAAATAAATGCCGGAGCGTTCATCTTGGCTTTCTCTTTGATCATCCGAAGAGGTAATCCTCCTCGGACAACTCTTCTTTGTTTACATACTGGCCGAATTCTTGCAAGGTTTGTAGCCGTGCATTTTCATCGTAATTTACTGTCCTCGGAAAAATGTGGCTCCTCGGATAAGCCCACGGCCCAACATCTAAAATTGGGCCTTTAACCCCCACACATGTGTAGTAGTGGTAGAGGCGTGCCCTTCAAAGGTAACAAAACCATGCGGTCTGGGTGGCATCGGCCTCAACGACCCATTCCCAACCCAAAGCGGACAATACCGATGATGGGCACTGCCCTCAAAAGCCCGTTATTGTAGGGGAGGATTTTGTTCCAGCCCCTGCAAGCTATTTGTCCTCTTTGGGGAGCCAAGCCCGTAAGGTTTTGTTTTCAAGTGACGTGAGTAGTTTTTGAGACTTGCTCCCACATCGGCAACAAATGCGCCCCACTCATGGTTTATAAGCCCTTGGAGCAACCATGAGTGTACTACTACTACACGTGTTATATCTAAGTTTTTCTATCTAAGTTATTATTTTCTAGACTAAATTGTTGGAAAAATTGTGAATATAATCAATCAAAGAGAGTTCTATTAATAAAGTTTGTTTCTAAATCTTCCAACAGGATAGTTTATATGTCTACTTACCAATTATGTACTGAATTGGATTGGTAGTAAATGCTTAACAATATTGGTGGACAAACCCAAACACCCCAATGATTTTAATTATTGAATTTTACCAAACTTTCTTTTTCCAAAGTTTCAATCTTATTTATCTATATATTATTGGTGCTTTTGACGTGTTCTTGTTTTCCTTTTCTCGATGGAACAACAACCTTATCTACACTATAATTTCCATTAAAAAATTGGACGACATCAATGCCCCTAAAACATATAAGAAGATAAAAATACACCATAAACCTAACAATTGACCGAAATAACTTCAAAACCTAAGCAAATGACCAAAAGACCCTGAACCTAAAAAATGACAGAAATACCCCCAAAACCTAAAAGAGCACTTATGGATATTTACTTTTTATGAACAAAGATGGAAGATTGCCATCAAGATCTATTTCAAACCACAGTTAATGAAAAGTAATGTTGTGAGTTAAACTAAAATTATGTTGTTTTAGTTTGGTCCATTTTGTTTCATTGATGAGCAACGTAATATATTTTAATTATAGATGTAGGGTTGTAATGTAATGAGATATTTCTTAGATAGTTAGACCAACTGTTATGTAATGAGATATTATAAATCTTCTTGATAAGTGATGTGATGATGATGTTAGGTCATAAGAAGTAAGGAAGATTCTGATCAAATTATTCAAGCTCGACCTCATTACACTCAAGTAGAGGTTGATGGTCAAATTCTTTATAATCTTTATGATGATGCTCATGTTAAGGTAAGTTTTAATTTGAATTGTTATGCTATTTATAGTATATTTTAGTTTGATAGTCTAACTTGTGTTTTTGTTTGTTTGTTTGTTGTGTTTAGGCCGCTAAAAGAAAGCCTAGCCATATTTGCAAGATTGTGAAGATGTTTGAGGCTGTGGATGAAAGTTCTTATTTTACAGCTCAATGGTATTATAAAGCCAAGGATATCATAAGTATCATCTTAACATCATATCTTAATTGATTTTAATCCTTACTATTTAGCTTGCTAATGCCTAGTTCTAATTAAATTTTTTTTCCACATGTCATATGGAAATTTCTTAATTTTATCGAGAGTAAGCGGATTTTCTATTCAGAAATTCGGGATGATAACCAATTGGATTGTTTGGTTGAAAAATTAACATTTGCTAAGATTCCTTTGAATTTATGATTTCAAGTTATTATAAGAGTTCTCTGATTTTTATATAATGTGATAGTAATTAAAGTTTGTTTTTCAGGTTGATCCAGCAAAGAGAAAGTCAATTCCCAACTGTGATTATTACTATGACATGCTCTACTTATTGCAATATTTTACATTTGTTAAGTTACCAGCAGATTGGAATTTTGTGTTATTCGTATCAAATTGTATTTGTGTTTTTAAATTTGAAAAACTTTATTTTCATTTCTCATATTTTTCCCTCTTATAAACTTGCAGAAGAGAGGATTAGTAGCTGTGAGACATCATTGACAATTTCTTGTGAGTGTGATATGAATGAGGTTGAAGTAAAGGAAGTTTCTTTTCATCGACAATTCATATGAATGAAGCTCTATTTCAAATCATAGTTAATGAAAAGTAATGTTGTGAGTTAAACTAAAATTATGTTGTTTTATTTGGTCCTTTTTGTTTCACTGATGAGTAATGTAATACATTTTAATTACAAATGTAGGCTTGTAATGTAATGAGATATTTTTTAGATGGTTAAACTTATTGTTATGTAATGAGATATTATAAATCTTCATGATAAGTGATGTGATGACGATGTTAGGTCCTAAGAAGTAAGGATGATTTTGATCAAATTATTCAAGCTCGACGCCATTACACTTAAGCAAAGGTTGATGGTCGAATTCTTTATAATCTTTATGATGATGCTCATGTTAAGGTAAATTTTAGTTTAAAGTGTTATGCTATTTATTGTATATTTTATTTTGATAGTCTAACTTGTGTGTTATATCTGCAAGATTGTGGAGATGTTTGAGATTGTGGATGGAAGTTCTCATTTTACAGCTCAATGGTAATATAGAGCTGAGGATACGGCAAGTATCATCTTAATGCCTAGTTCTTATTATTTTTTTTTTTTTAAATTCCACATGTCATATGGAAATGTCATAATCTTTTTGAGAGCAAGCATGTATTCTATTCATAAATCCGGGATGATAATTGACTGGATTGTTTGGTTGAAAAATTAACAATTGCTAAGATTCCTTTGAATGTATAATTTCAAGTTCTTATTTACGTTCTTTGATTTTTATATAATGTGCTAATAATTAAAGTTTGTTTCTCAAGTTAATCCAGCAAAGAGAAAGTCAATTCCTAATTGTGATTATTATTGTGACATGCTCTATTTATTGCCATATTCTGCATTTGTTAAGTTACCAGCTGGTTGAAATTTTGTGTTATTCACATCAAATTGTATTTGTGTTATTAAATTTGAAAAAATTTATTTTCATTTCTCCCATTCCCTCCCCCCCTCCTCCCTTATAAACTTGCAGAAGAAAGGCATAGTAGCTGTGAGGCATCATCGACAATTTCTTGTGTGTGAGATATGAATAGGGTTGAACTTGAAGAAGTTTCTTTTTCATCAACAGTTCATATGAATGATGCCCCCATTTCAAATCACAGTTAATGAAGAGTAATGTTGTGAGTTAAACTAAAATTATGTTGTTTTAATTTGGTACTTTTTGTTTCATTGATGAGTAATGTAACATATTTTAATTATAGATGTAGGCTTGTAATGTAATAAGATATTTCTTAGATGGTTAGACCTACTGTAATGTAATGAGATATTATAAATCTTCTTGATAAGTGATGTGATGATGATATTATGTCATAAGAAGTAAGGATGATTTTGATCAAATTATTCAAGCTCGACGCCATTACACTCAAGCAGAGATTAATGGTTGAATTCTTTATAATCTTTATGATGATGCTCACGTTAAGGTAAGTTTTAATTTAAAGTGCAATGCTATTTATTGTATATTTTATTTTGATAGTCTAACTTGTGCTTTTGTTTGTTTTTTTTTTTTTTTTTTTTTTTGCTATGTTTAGGCTGCTGAAGGAAATCCTAGTTATATCTGCAAGATTGTGGAGATGTTTGAGGTTGTGGATGGAAGTTCTTATTTTATAGCTCAATGATATTATAGAGCTGAGGATACGGTAAGTATCATCTTAAGACCATCTTTTAATTGATTTTGGTCCTCAATATTTAGCTTTCTAATGCCTAGTTCTAATTTTTTTTTTTCCACATGTCATACAGAAATCTCATAATCTTATCAAGTGCAAGTGGGTATTCTATTAAAAAATTCGGGATGATCCCATTGGATTGTTTGGTTGAAAAATTAACAATTGCTAGGATTCCTTTGAATGTATGATTTTAAATTCTTATATTCATTCTCTAATTTTTATATAATGTGAAAGTAATTAAATTTTTTTTTTCAAGTTAATCCAGCAAAAAGAAAGCCAATTCCTAATTGTGATTATTACTGTGACATGCTCTATTTATTGCCATATTCTACATTTGTTAAGTTACCAGCAAGTTGGAATTTTGTGTTATTCGCATCAAATTGTATTTGTGTTTTTAAATTTGAAAGACTTTATTTTAATTTTTGGTATTTTTTTCCTCCTTATAAACTTGCAGAGAGAGATATAGTAGCTATGAGGCATCATCGACAATTTCTTGTAAATGTGATATGAATGGGGTTGAGCTTGAGGAAGTTTCTTTTTCATCGACAATTCATATGAATAAGGCTCAATTTCAAATCACTGTTAATGAAGAGTAATGTTGTGAGTTAAACTAAAATTATGTTGTTTTAATTTGGTCCTTTTTTATTCATTGATGAGTAATGTAATATATATTATTTATAGATGTAGGCTTGTAATGTAATGAGATATTTTTTAGATGGTTAGACCTACTTTTATGTAATGAGATATTATAAATCTTCTTGATAAGTGATGTGATGATAATATTACATCATAAGAAGTAAGAATAATTTTAATCAAATTATTCAAGCTCAACACCATTACACTCACTCAGAGGTTAATGGTCGAATTCTTTATAATCTTTATGATGATGCTCACGTTAAGGTAAGTTTTACTTTGAAGTGCTATGCTATTTATTGTATATTTTATTTTGATAGTCTAACTTGTGTTTTTATTTTTGTTTTTTTTATGTTTTTTTTTTTTGTGTGTTTAGGTTGCTAAAGGAAAGCTTAGTCATATATGCAAGACTGTGGAAATGTTTGAGGCTGTGGATGGAAGTTTTTATTTTATAGCTTAATGGTATTATAAAGCTGAGGATACAATAAGTATCATCTAAATACCATCTCTTAATTGATTTTGGTCCCCAATATTTAGCCTGCTAATGCCTCATTCTAATTAAATGTTTTTTCCACATGTCATACAGAAATGTCATAATCTTATCAAGAGCAAGCGCGTATTCTATTTAGAAATCCGAGATGATAACCCATTGGAGTGAATATACATTATTCTCAAGAAAAAATACAAGATGCGGCAGTATAGTTTTCTCTCTAAAAAACAACACCAAACCTTAATCTCCAAAACATCAGTTTTTCTATCCCACACACAGGATTCACAATGGGCTTATCCTACTCATAGGATTCACAATGGGCTATAAGCGCAAGCCTCTGCTACATGGACTAAGCCTCAAAAAATCTTCCATTAAAAACTATAACAACATTATTTCAAATCGAGTCATTATTCGGATTAAATACAACTAGGCTCCATAAAATCCAACAAATCTCCCACTTGGAGACTAGTTCAATCAACAACATCAATCGTAATCGTCCAAAAATAATCCCTCATCACTACAACTCATCCTCTTGTCCTCAAGCTAGAAGACCAACTGAAGTTGCACACAACTTTAGCTTCTCAATGGTGACACTCTTAGTTAACATGTCTGCCGGATTCTTAGATCCACAAATCTTCTCAAGTATTACTAGCTTATTTTCAACAAGGTAACGGATAAAATGTTTTTTCATCTGTACATGCTTTGACTTTGAATAAAAAGCCGAATTTTTAGCAAGAAAAATTGCACTCTAACCATCATTGTGTAGAATGCCCATCTCCTGCTTCTTACCCAATTCATCTATGAAACTGTGTAGTCAAATCATCTCCTTTGCAGCTTCAGTCACTACAACATACTCAGCTTATATAGTAGACAGAGTAACAATCTTCTGTAGATTTGAAGCCTAAGATATAGTTGTACCACCCAGAGTAAATACTAAACCTATAGCACCCTTTTTGCTATCAATGTCATTAGCTAAATCAGCATCTACAAAACCCTGCAATTTCAAACTTACACCTGTGAAACAAAAACATATATCTGATGAATCTCTCAGATACCCTAGAATCCACTTGATTGCCTCCAATGATGTTTTCCTGGCCTACTTATGTATCTATTCATAACTCCCAAATACATATGTAATCTCTAGCCTTGTACACACCATCGCATAGATTAAACTGCCGATAGCTAAGGCATAGGGTACCTTGCTCATATGGTCCTTTTCTTCTTTCGTCTTCGGTGACCGTTCTTTACTTAGTCTAAAATGAGCCAAAGGTGTGCTCACTGGCTCAACTTCATTCATGTTGAACCTGCTAAGAATCTTCTTCACATACTCTGTTTGTGAAAGGTTCAATATACCATTAGCCTTGGCTCTAGTGATTCTCATACTAAGGATTTGTTTTGCAGCTCCCAAATCCTTCATTGCAAACTGTTTTGACAATTACTTCTTCAGATTATCAATCTCTTCAGTGCTAGACCCCACAATGAGCATATCATCCACATACAGTAGTAAAATGATATACGAGTTGTCAAAGAACTTAATATAGTAACAATGATCAGCTTCACATCTCTTGAACCCAGTTCTACACATAAAATGAAAAAACAATCAAATTTCTTGTAGCATTGTCTTGAAGAATTTTTTAGGCCATATAAACTCTTTCTCAATTTATAGACTAGACTCTCTTATCCCTAAACAGTGAACCCTTATGGCTGACTCATGTAAATGTCTTCCTCCAAGTCACCATGAAGAATTGTCATCTTCACATCTAACTGCTCAGGATATAGATTATCTGCAACCATCATTCCCAGTACAAGTTTAATTTTTGACATCTTCACAACTAGAGAAAATATTTCTGAGTAGTTAATGTCTTTCCTCTGTTGGAAACCTTTGACAATTAATCTGGTCTTGTAGTGTTTGCTACCATTATACTTATTCTTTATTCTGTTTATCCACTTGTTGTGTCAAGCCTTCTTTCCTGCTGGCTGTTCAATCAGTTCCCATGTCTGATTCTCCAATAAGGAATCCATCTCATCCTTCATGGCTAACTCTCAGTTGCTTGAATTTTCATCTTTCAAGACTTCATCATAACACTTTGGCTCACCACCATCAGTCAACAGGATATAATTTAGAGCAAGTGAATACGCTGTGAAGGTCTATTGATCTTGGAAGATCTACGAACTTCAGCTACAAGTGTACTCTGATCTACCTATGAATTTACATTCTCCTTATCTTCTTCACCCCTTTTCTAGATAGTATTCTCAGTCAATTCATCTAAGTTGACAAACTCATATTTTTTTTTATTTTTCTTTGTAACATCTTGCACTGTAGTTGATCTGTCATTGTGCATAACCTGTTCATTAAATATCACATTTCTACTTCTGATGATTTTTCGATTTTATTCATCCCAAAATTGGTAGCTAAATTTCTCATCACCATAGTCAATAAAAAAAAATATATTTTAGACTTTGCATTAAGTTTACTATGAGCATCAGAATCAATATGAACATAAGAAACACAACCAAAAACTTGTAAATGGGAAAACTTTACCTCTTTACCACTCCAAACCTCTTAAGAATTTTGAACTCCATGGGAACTAATGATCTTCGGTTTATTAGGTAAGCTATAGTATTAACAGCATCAGCCCAGAAAGTTTTTGGTAATCCAGCATGCAACCTCATACTCCTAGCACGCTCATTAAGAGTTCTGTTCATGCGCTCAGTCACACCATTCTACTGTGGTGTCCTAAGAATGATTTTCTCCATCCTAATTTCATGTGTAGCACAATACTCATTGAACCCTCCATCTATGTACTCTCCTCTATTGTCTAACCTTAGATATTTTACTTTCAAATCTATTTTTGTCTCAGCCATAGCCTTCCACTTCTTAAAAGTCTCAAATATGTCAGATTTATTTTTCAGAATATAAACTCATACTTTTCTACTTGAGTCATCAATGAAAGTGATGTAATACCTTGAACCTCCAAGAAATGCAACCGGAGAAGGCCTCCACAAATCAGCGTGTACTCTAATTTTCCAACCTTCGATATTTTGCCAGTTTTCAAGAAGCTCACAATTTTCTGCTTTCTTAAGATGCAGCTTTCACACATATCAAAATTAATAGACTTCAATTCTGGTGGTTTCCCTTTTGACAGTAGCATCTTCATCCCTTTCTTACTCATGTGACCAAGTCTGCAGTGACATAAGCTTGCATCAGTACCTGCTTCAGCAACTGCAATTATGTCTCTTGGACTTGAGGTCATATACAAAATACTAGTTTTCTTTCCACAAGCCAATACCATGGCTCCCTTTCTAACCTTCCAAGTACCACCAACAAATAATATTGCATGCCCTTAATTATCAAATTGTCCAACAAAAATCAAATTCCTCTTTAGGTCAGGAATATGTCAAACCTTCTACAGTAACCAGACAGACCCATTAGGCAGTATAATCCAGACGTCTCCCATACCCACAACATCCAAGACTTTTCCATTAGCCAAATACACCTTACCAAAATCACCTCTAACATAGTTTTGTATGATTTTTTTGGTGTGGAGTGGTATGAAACAAAGCTCCTAATTCCAAAACCCAATCATCAAGTAGACTATCTATAGCAAGAATTAGTGCATCTTGTACCTCATCTGTTACGGCATTAGCAAAATCATCATTTTTCTTCTTAGGGCTTTTGCAATGCCTCTTAATGTGGCAAGCCTTGCCACAGTTCCAACATTGTACTGGTTGGCCAAATTTAGATTTACTTCTGTTTCAATTGGAATTTATGGATTTTAATCTACCCCGACTTAAAGTTCTGTCATTACCTCTACCTCTCGTCTCAAGGTTTAGGACGAAACCAGATCCTAAGGTTTCACCTGTATCTCTTCTGTGAATCTCCTCAACTAGAACTAGATCTCGTATATCATTATACATCAATTTTTATTTTCCAGTAGAATTGCTTACTGTCATTCTCATAGCCTCCTAACTGTTTAGCGAAGAAGCCAAAACGATCAAAGCAAGGATCTCATCATCAAAATTAGCTTCTACAAAAGATAGTTGATTTGTGATGGTGTTAAATTCATTCAGATATTGTGCTACTGATGCATTCTCTGCCATATTCAAATTGAATAGTTTCTTCATCAAATGCACCTTGTTATTTGCTGACGACTTTCATACATACTAGACAAAGCCTTCATCAGATTTGACGTGGTCTTCTCCTTCACAACATTGTGTGCAACAGACCTTGACAAAGTTAATCTGATAACTCACAGTACTTATCTATCAAGAAGAGTCTATTCATCATTTTTCATCATTGTAGGTTTCTCCCTCAAGAGCCGCAGATGCAACTTCTTCCTAGAGAGGTAGTCCACGATTTGCATCCTCCAGAATCCAAAGTTTGTGTCATTGAATTTTTCTATTCCAAACACCTTTCCCATTTCTTCTGCCATTGCTCCCACTCAAACTTAACCCTAGGCTCTGATACCAGTTGAAGTGAATATACACGAAATTCCCAAACTTGTGAGATGCAAAAATAGAGAAAATTATGTGCCAAAGAAAAAAATCATACAAGACAATATTTACGTGGTTCAGCAATTCGCCTACGTCCACAAAGTTATTGGGATTTCACTATTCTCAAAGAAAGATACAAGATGCAGCAGTACAATTTTCTTTCCAAAAAAAAAATATCAAACCCTAATCTCCAAAACAACAGTTTTTTCTATCTTATGTATAGGATTCACAATGGGTACCAAACGGGCCAATGGTATGCAAGATTGTGGAAATGTTTGTGGCTGTGGATAAAATTTCTTATTTTACAGCTCAATGGTATTATAGAGCCAAGGATACGATAAGTATCATCTTAAAACTATCTCTTAATTGATTTTGGTCCTCAATATTTAACTTGCTAATGCCTAGTTCTAATTAAAAGTTTTTTCCACATGCCATACAGAAATGTCATAATCTTATCGAGAGCAAGCGCATATTCTATTTAGAAATCTGACTTGATAACCCATTCGATTGTTTGATTGAAAAATTAACAATTGCTAGGATTCCTTTGAACATTTGATTTCTAGTTCTTATATACGTTTTCTAATTTTTATATAATGTAATAGTAATTAAAGTTTGTTTTTCAGGTTGATCCAGCAAAGAGAAAGTCAATTCCTAATTATGATTATTGCTGTGACATGCTCTATTTATTGCCATATTCTACATTTGTTAAGTTACCAGCATGTTGGAATTTTGTGTTATTCGCATCAAATTGTATTTGTGTTTATAAATTCCAACCTGCTGGTAACTTAACAAATGTGGAATATGGCAATAAATTGAGCATGTCATAGTAATAATCACAATTGGGAATTGACTTTCACTTTGTTGGATCAACCTGAAAAACAAACTTCAATTACTATCACATTATATAAAAATCAAAGAATGTATATAAGAGCTTGAAATCATACATTCAAAGGAATCCTAGCAATTGTTAATTTTTCAACCAAACAATCCACTGGGTTATCATCCCAGATTTCTGAATAAAATATACACTTGCTCTCGATAAGATTATTACATTTCTATATGACATGTGGAATTTTTTTTAATTAGAACTAGGCATTAGCATGCTAAATATTGAGGACCAAAATCAATTAAGAGATGGAGTGAAGATGATACTTACCGTATCCTCGGCTTTATAATACTATTGAGCTGTAAAATAAAAACTTCCATCTACAACCTCAAACATCTCCACAATCTTGCAGATATAACTAAGCTTTCCTTCAGCAGCCTAAACACAACAAACAAACAAACAAAAACACAAGTTAGACTATCAAAATAAAATATACAATAAATAGCATAGCATTTCAAATTAAAACTTACCTTGACGTGAGCATCATCATAAAGATTATAAAGAATTCAACCATCAACCTCTACTTAAGTTTAATGGCGTCGAGCTTGAATAATTTGATCAAAATCATCATTCCTTCTTATGACCTAACATCATCATCACTTCACTTATCAAGAAAATTTATACTATCTCATTACATAATTGTGATGCCCTAATTTAATTAATTGTGTGATGTGTGTGGATGTGTGATGTGTGTGGATGTGTGATGAGTCCCACATCGAGTATTTACTGGGTAGATCTAAGCTTTATTAACAACTACAAGAAGCCTCAATTGTGACTAGTCCTTTTAAAGTATAGCGCAGATGTGGCTAGCGCTTTTCCTTGAGTCGTTACATATGGTATCAGAGCCAGCCCGGTAACCCCGTGTAAGCTCGGAAACACTACCCCACAAAGTGGGCCCTAACGAGGACGTTAGGGGTTTAAGTGGGGGAGATTGTGATGCCCCAATTTGATTGATTGTATGATATGTGTGGGTGTGTGATGAGTCCCACATCGGGTATTTACTAGGTAGATCTATGCTTTATTAACAACTACAAGGAGCCTCATTGTGACTAGTCCTTTTGAGGTATAGCACGGATGTGGTTATCGCTTTTCCTTGGGTCGTTATAATAATAGTAAGTCTAACCATATAAGAAATATCTCATTACATTACAAGCCTACATCTATAATTAAAATATATTATAGTACTCATCAATGATACAAAAAGGAGCAAATTAAAACAACATAATTTTAGTTTAACTTACAATATTACTCTTCATTAACTTTGATTTAAAACAGAGCTTGATGGCAACCTTCCATCTTTGTTCATAAAAAGTCAATATCCATAAGTGCTTTTTTAGGTTTTGGGGGTATTTTTGCCATTTTTTAAGTTTTGGGGTCTTTTGGTCATTTTGTTTTAGGTTTCAAGAGTATTTCATTCAATTTTTAGGTTTACGGTGTATTTTGATCATCTTATTTGTTTTTGGGGCATTTTTGTCATTCTATACGTTTTGAGGGTATTTTGGTCATTTTTATAGGTTTTAGGGGGTATTTTAGTCATTTTTTAGGGTTATGGGGTTTTTTTTTTTTTTTTTTTAGGTTTCGAAGTATATTTCAGTCATTTTTTAGGTTTTAGGGGTATTTTAGTTATTTTCTAAGTTTAGAGAGTATTTTGGTAATTCTTAGGTTTTGAAGGTATCTTAGTCATTTTTAGGTTTATGGGGTATTTTGGTAATTTTTAGTTTTCAGAGATATTTCAAATTTTTTTTAGGTTTGGGGGTATTTGGTAATTTTTAGGTTTCAGGGGGTATTTTGGTCATTTTTTAGGTTTAGGAAATATTTTGGTAATTTTTAAGTTTTAAGTATATTTTGATCATGTTTTAGGTTACGAGAGTATTTTAGTCATTTTAAGGTTTATGGTATTTTGGTAATTTTTTAGGTTTCGGGGATATTTCGACAATTTTAGATTTTAGGAGTACTTTGGTCATTTTGAAGTTTTAAGGACAATTTGGTAATTTTGATTATTGGGTAATTGGGTGGGTTAGAGTTTAACCATAATAATTGGGTTGAATTAGGTTTGATTTAGAAGTAATTAGTTAAATGGGTAGTAATGGGTAAATGGGTAATATCCAAACCTTACCCGATTACCTTATATCCATTAAGAACCTAGTATTACCCAGAACATTTAGATCGGATAAGGTTGAATATCCATTATCCAATGGGTATGGTCATCCTAGTATAAGTAACAGTAACGCTTTTTTAAACTCTAATTATTAAATATCATATCGTGTATCGTAAGATATACAGATACTTCATCAAATTTATAAAAAAATTATAGATACACATATATAAAAGGTATATTTATTATATATTTTGAATATATTCAACTAATGATTAATTTATTCATCACTTATGTAATAATATTTAAAAAGCTAACTAAAAAAAATTAGATTAGCATTTATTTATAGCATACACATTCAAATTGATTAAACTCAAAATTGATAACACATAACAAATGATCCAAAATAATAATTCATTTTTATCATATTCATCATTTTGCCTAATCGACTTCATCTAAGTCAATATTATCATCATGTTCATCATTTTGCATTCGTATTTCTTCATTGAAATTTTCTTCATCATCATTAATATATACTATCTCTTATTGTTCTTTTATTTTAATAATTATTTTAAAAAATACATCTTTTTAGCATTTTAGTTTTTTAGACTTATAACAAGAATGACAAAAATAAAAAATAATTATGTTGTCAATTAATACCTTATTCATTGTATAGAATAAAAAAAATTGTAAATATGAAAGTGAAGTGTAAGTGTGTATTCCAAATCTTGTAGGATAAAGAAAAAAAAATTCTGGACATGTTGTTTTATTAGGCTAAATTAACTAATCTAATAATTTTGTGTTAAAGTACAAATTTTAGCCAAAAAAACTCATCTTAAAGCATATGTCTATGTATCGTATGATACCTACGATTCAACGATACGATACATGCGAATTTGAATTTGAATACTTTGAATTTGAATTTGAATACATACGATACATATGTCTATGTATGTATATACTTTAAAAAAAATATTATATATATATATATATATATATTAATCTATTCTAACCACCCTAATAAAAATGCTAAACACCTTTATTTGAGAATCATAAGAATTTGAATTCAATAAATATATAAGTAATGCTACATCCACAATATTTTCACAATAATTTCACAATAAATCTTATGTGACAAGCTGTTACTAAATCTAATTTGAGTTCAATATTGACATGTTGTATCACCAATAACAGGCTAACAACTTGTTGCATAAGATTTGTTATGAAATTATTGTGGTCACTTTCTCTCACAATAATTTCCCAATGTATTTGAGTTGGCTTCTTTTTTAATAATATTTTTCATTACCTAAAAAAAAAAAAATTTTTGTGGCCACTTTATTACTCTCATTTAGCATTTTCAATTTACTCTCTATCTTTTATTAGTCTATTTTTTTTCTTATTCTCTTTGTTAGTATAAAAAAATTGTAATATTTTAAATATTTGCATTTTTTTTTTGTGATGTTGATATGTTCAAAATTTTTTTTTATTAAATTTTGTATAATTTAAATTTCTTAGTAACTACCTTAACAAAAAAACTCTTAGAGCCATCACTGACATCTATGAATACTTTCAATACACTTGTATGGTACAAAACTTTTTATTAGCGATAAAATATATATCATACGATATGTATTGCTTATACTGATAAATGATACTCTCAAATCACCTCTTCAGATGGCCTCTAAATCAGATTGGCAGTGCTTATCGTTTGTTTTTTTTTTAAAAAGAGCCGAGCCTGAGCAAGCAAAAAGGAACATAAAATAATTGGCACACAGCCCAACCTACGGCTACGACCAGTCCTCCAAATTGTTTACTCCTACCCACCAAACACTGCTTTACACTTGGATTACACGTGTCTTTTTGCATGTGCCAGTGCTGCTGCTATATACCTACGCGCAGTGCAGTACATGACTCTTTTGATAATTGACGACATGTCGTATAAGCTTCATTTCCAATCCTCTCCAAACTCCAGACCTCGTAGCCGTAGATGTTATCTTAAGTACAGTACTACTGTTACTGTACTTGGTACATTACAAGATTAACACAGTCTCTCTAGAAGGTTCCAGTTCCACACCCTTCTTCTTCCTTTTCTGTAAACTGTAACCTTCCAGACAAGTCTTTCTTTTGTCTTCTTTTCTCCTCATCTCCCTCAAAATCCCACAATCTGAGCCAACAACAATACCAAGTTTTAACATCCGAAGCTCCACCAAACCCAATACCTAAATAGCAAGTTTTTTATTATTTATATATATGTAGTTTGTCATCTAAGACTTGCAAGTTTAGTCAACTAGCTGAAAGAAAAAAGAGATGGGTGTGGATTATTATAAGATATTGCAGGTAGACAAGAACGCCAATGATGAGGATTTAAAGAAAGCTTACAGAAAGCTTGCCATGAAATGGCACCCTGATAAGAACCCCAATAACAAGAAAGAAGCTGAGGCCAAGTTCAAAGAGATTTCTGAGGCCTATGAGGTATGCCTTATCTTCTTAATTGTTCACTTTCTCTCTCTCTCTTTGAATTATGCATTCCCTCTTTGCTCTTTGACCTTCTCTATATAATGTTATTCATTATTAGATTATGGTGTATAGTTTTGCTAATTGTATTGTGATGAATTATGCACTTGTACTAAATGCATAGGCTGACAGGAAGTAAAAAATTAATCATTTTGATCCTGCATGACACTGTTTCTATATGTAATTTCTTGGAAACTAATAAAAATGAGTGTTTTAATTAACTTGCTCTTTTTTTGGTGCCCCTGAAATGAAAATCACATTTTGTCATCTGTATATACAAGATTTTTAACTTTTTTCTAGGCTTTATAAGATTGCCCTGTTGTGTTATGTCCCTTTTCTAAGGAACCCCAATTTTTAATCTCTTATTATTAATTATGTGTTGGTTTAAGATAGGTTCTAAGTGATCCCCAGAAGAGAGCAATCTATGATCAGTATGGTGAAGAAGGGCTTAAAGGCCAAGTGCCACCCCCTGATGCAGGGGGACATGGTGGGCCCTCCTTCTTCCAAACTGGGGATGGCCCAACAGTGTTCAGGTTCAACCCCAGAAATGCTAATGACATTTTCGCTGAGTTTTTTGGCCATTCAAGCCCATTTGGAGGAATGGGAAGCAGTGGCAGTGGGATGAGTAGTTCAAGGTCTTTTGGTGGAATGTTTGGGGATGATATATTTAGCTTATTTGGAGAGGGCCGACCAATGAGTCACGGTCCGCGTAAGCCTCCTCCAATTGAGAGGACACTGCCGTGTACCCTCGAGGAGCTATATAAGGGAACTACCAAAAAGATGAGGATCTCAAGGGAAATTATGGATGTGAGTGGGTAAGTCTTTCTTGGTTAATGTATTTCTATCTGTAGAATTGCCACATATGTTTGCTGTGTGTGTGAATTGTTCATTTTCTGATAACTAATAGTTGCCTTTCATGCATCTGCTCTACTACTACTTTATAGAGAAGTTGTTTCTTCTTCTATGTAGATTGTTAGTTGTTGAAGATGTAAGGGAATGAATTTGTTTCTTTTACTCCCACCATCACATACTATTCGTTTGTCTCTATATCAAGATGTCTAAAAATGGATGCCAACTTTATAAATGAGTTTATGCAGTTTTTTTTTATTCTTTCAAAAATACCCTGAAATTTTTTTCTCCCTATAGAGTTTGCATAGATGGATCAAATGTGTAATTGGTTTGAATATGAATGGTATGTGTTATAAATGTGTTGTTGCATTCATTTGAAAGTGTATTGATGTGATTGTAATGCAATGTGGTTGTGGCAGTGGAAGATTTTTATTTTGTTAGGAGTTAGATCTCTATAATATGCTCTTTATATATATATATATATATATATATATATATATTTCTCTCCTGAAAACCCTTGCATATTCACGAGTTTCTAGGCCCACACACAGGCACACAAGCACTTGAACATACAAACAAACATCGGTTCAACATATTGAGTTGAAGCAATGTTACGACAATTGGTGGAGCTTATCTAAGTTCCTGAGTAGAATCAATCGATCATTATCCTTGGTGGTGGAAGCATCCATTAGTGTTATGACTTATGTGGTAGGAACAGGATGGAGATACTATTAGGAATGGTGCCATGATAGTGGCAGAAGTGGTGGTGGTCATGGTAGATTGCCATTACAGTTTCTAAAATGTTGTCACCATCATTGCCAGCACTTGGATTGTTATTGATGCTGGTGCTGTAATTGCTCACTTCACAGTCTGCACAGGCATCGCTAGTTGTATTAAAGAGATGAACCATTTGCTCATTATCCTTGAGCAATAAGCAGTGAGATGACCACCTTAAAATTCATTCCACTTTAAGTTGTAAGCAGCATCATTACTGTGAGATGAATTGGGTTCTACTAGATTGTCTTGAATGTTTCACATTATAACTACTGGAAGAGATTGCAATACTCATATTCTTTATCCGTTGATTGCTTCATTAGTAAGTTAGTATGAGCGTTGGGACTAAGTTAGTATGAACATTGGGAATATTAATTCGTATGGCATGGCTTGCTTCTTCAGATTCACACCCTTATATTTGTTTTTCCAGGAAATTATAATAATTAATTTTGAGCATCTAGAGTGCCATTTACGCTAATTATCCACACTGCTGAGAAGACAAGGGTTAGTAAACTAGTTGCATATCTTGTAAAAATTACACTCAGCGGTGGAGTTTAGATTTAGCAGTCTCTTTGGACAGGTTGAATACTATTAGGACTTAAGCTGGTCTTTCTCAGTTTTTTGTTCTTGAAGTTCTGAGTTTGTTTTCTCTTCATGAAGTTACGTCCTCATACTGCAGTTGTGTTATTTGCATGGCTAATTAGGCTTAACTCAAGTCACATCCTCTTTCCAGAAAATGGAACCACCCTGATGTGTTTATGGTTTACTAACAAGGATGGCGCTATGTTGAAGGCAGGGGGTTCAAATGAACCCCCTAACCTGGGAAAAAGAAAATTTTTAAATATGATATTTATAATTTTTTTTTTTACCCCTACAATAAAAATTTGCACGCCCTAACCTTAAAAGCCCGGCTGAATTTAGCTTCTAAATAAGTCCAACAGAAAATTTTTTTATCTTAAATCTTTAGGAAAAAAAAAAAAATCATCCCATAATCAATCAAATTAAAAAAAAAAAAAAAAAAAAAAAAAACCTAAGAGAGCAAAACATACTCCTCTCCCACTTCACTCTCCAAACCCAAAGATCTCAAAGACTTAAAAATCCAACCTTGTCACTGCATCACCCACGATCTGCCACCGTGCTTGATCTAAACTAGTAAGGTTGCATCGCTTGACGCTGGTTCTGATCTCCTGCTCCGTCACTTGATCTCTCAAGTGATCTCAAATCTCACCTGATTTAGTATTTTAATTTCATCTCTCTTTCTCCCACTCTTTCACCATGTGTGTTTATTAGTTTATAGTGTTTTGATAAACTCTCTTTTACCGTGTGTGTACTTGTGTAATTAATTGGTTATAGTGTTTTGATAAAAATCTTTTGAGTTTTGAGTTTTCATCTTTTTCACTTTTGAGTTTGTGACCATCAGTTTCTATGCTTGTGTTTACTGTTTGATTGTCTAAGTGTTTTGATATAAAGTTTTTGTCTTTTTGAGTGGATCAGTCAGGGGGAGCATTAACACTAAAAAGACAATGAAAGTATGAAACAATTAAACAATTTAGTCACTTACTCAGTGGGGCCGTGGGACATAAATTAATAAATTAAATTAAAGAATTGTAAAAATATACAAAAGAATTGCTCAAAAATGTCTTGTGAATTCAATAAAAGAATTGCAAAGAGTAGAAGATATAAATTAATAAATTAAGGTATTCTAAGCATTAATAATTAATATGGTTTATTTAGAAACACTAGATGATTTTTAAGATTTAATTTTAGTAACAATAATTAGTGTGTTCATTGTATTAGGAAAAAAATATGTCAAATGAACTTTATAGCCACTGTTTACTAACTTCATATTATGTTATACAGGAAGACCTTACCTGTGGAGGAAATCTTAACCATCGAAATTAAGCCTGGCTGGAAAAAGGGAACAAAAATTACTTTCCCAGAGAAAGGGAATGAGCAGCCAAATGTTCTTCCTGCAGATCTTGTATTCATAATTGACGAGAAGCCCCACAGCACATTTACGAGGGAAGGCAATGACCTTGTTGTCACACAGACAATTTCGCTTGTAGAAGCTTTAACAGGCTACACAGTCCGTCTTACAACACTCGACGGAAGGAGCTTGACCATCCCCATCAACAATGTGATTCATCCAGACTATGAGGAGGTTGTTCCAAAGGAAGGCATGCCAATACCAAAAGACCCCTCCAAGAGAGGTAACTTGAGAATCAAGTTTAAAATCAAATTCCCGACAAGGTTGACTGATGAACAGAAGTCTGGAATCAAGAAACCTCTGGCACCTTAAATAGGATCCTGGCCCATAGCTCTGTGAATATTTTTTGAGATGTATGTGATTTGTGTCACTAGTTGTGTTGTAAGGTTTTACACATTTGGGCCAGCAAAGAAAAGAAAGTACCAAATATAAGTCTGTTTTTGTTAGCTATTCTGTTCAGCGGTTGTAGTGTCATAGCCATGAAACAAAATCAGTGAACAAGCCAAGTCATAATGTGATCCTTTTTTGTATTTATTGGTTACATTTTACTTGAAAATATCATGTCAAAATATGATGAGTCGGTTTAGATATAGCTGAAAACCGAAAATACTGTAGTAAAACAATTTTTAAATGTGTGAATAGTACTGTATGATCTATTTTTAATAAAAAAGTTGATGGCAAGTGATGTTTGTGGATCTTGTACACAGTATATGAGAGTACTGTTCACACAAAAAAGTTAACAATCACGACCAAAAAAAAAAAAAAAGCTGAAAAACGCAGGAGGAAATAATCCATATACAAACCAACGCGTACGTTTGATAGCATTGATATACATTACGAACTTATGCAACTTCTTCTTAATGCGTGATGCTTCTGAATTTTGTTGTCTAAAAAATGGTTGTTGACATAGCGTGTCAGCAGGGACGGAAAAATAAATCATGAAAACATTGCACTATATTAAACGGAAATCTTAAAAAAAAAAAAATTATTTATTTCATACTAAATGTCAGGAATTTTCTTTTTAAATCTTAAATTTTTTTTATTATTTATTTCGTACTAAATGTTTGCAATGTATAAAATTCAAGCTAGCGTCTCTAATTAATTGGGACTGACTAAGGTTTTGTTATTGGCGTTGTTAATCTGTGTTTGTCTAAATTTTTATCTTTCATAAAAAGATCAACTAGAAGACAATTTTTCGTAAAAAGCTCAACTAGAAGACAAAACCACGGGTTCACACCACAGACCCACTACTGTCCACTTACATTACATAATACTCGACCACTAAATTAACCAATCAAATGCCCACGCTTTACTATTTCTACTGCTAAAATAAAAGGCAATAGCTTTACTTGTTGTAAAGTCGAAAGACTCAAAACATGTGGAGAGATTTCAGACGGAAAAAGAAAAGAGATGTTCTTCAAAAAAAAAGAAAAAAGAAAAGAGACGAGGAAGATGAAATACCAAAAGAAGGAGAGCAGATTGGGCTAGGCACGGCGAGATGATGCTTGTGGCGTGGCATCACTTTCCAGAGCAAAGGAGGCGCACCTTGTGAGACACACTCTGTCACAGTCTCACTTGCTATTCGACTGGTATTTTAGGGTTTTTTTTTTTTTTTGGTAAATTTTAAGAGATTTTACGGACTGGAATCTGTTTATATATATATATATATATATAATTTTTTTTTTTTTCTGAAAGGCTTAAACCATGGGTTTATTGATAAATATTTTGTTGTTGTTTAGGCTATTTGAATTAATTTTTGTTGTTGTTATTTGGGCTCTTTTTTGGTTTTAGAAACTGTAGGGGGCAAGTTTTATTTTTGTTTGCAAACTAATCTTTTTCATTTTTGGAAAAAATGAAAAAATGGCTCGGTCCATGCGTGTCAGTACTTACTTTTAAAGAATTACATCCTTAAAATGTGCTTGAAATCAGTACTTACTTGAAATAAGGCACTGCTCCGGGACTACTGGAGCACTATCTAAGTTTTTCCCCACTAATTCATATTTTTTAACGTGTTGTGTGTGATAGTGATAGACGTAGCTTCTCAATATATTTTATTTACCGTATTTGAGGGAAAGTATTTTTGGGCAGAAGAAAATATGTACGACTCCAAACAATAAGCTTAAAAATATAGGTTTTTTTTTTTTTTTTTTTTTTAAGGATATAAAATATAGGTTAAAAGTACAAATTGTCCAAAATTCAATATTGTCCTTTCGTTCACTTCTCTTATGATTGATTCCTAAAACTTGACATTTTTGAATTTCCAAAACAGCGTCGTTTTTAAGACGATGTGGCACAATGTGCCAAAATTAGATAAAAAGAGAGTAAAGGTTATAAATCATGGGCGAAAACCATGTTACCATAAGCTAGCTAGGGAAGGTTCTAGAGGCGGCAAAGCTGATATTTGTTTTTTTGTCATCTCAACATCAACTGCATCTTCAACAGTAAACACCATCAGGCCTGACACACCTCCTGACAACCCATGAGGTGAGGCTAGCCCAATACCATCCTCTCCAATTGCTGACATCCGAGACCGAGACAGCCCATGCACCATCATGTAGATGGCTTGGTTCACGCCACATTGACACGATCCGATCCAATATTACACTGACAAGGCCCAACAGTAAACCCTGTGCCTCAGCAGTCTGCACCATGCTACTAGCCATGTCCAACATACTTGCCTCGAACCATCCAAGCCATTGCCAATTTGCCATAAACCAACTTTTGCAAAGCCACCAACTCAGTCACTGCCCATAAGTAATCTCGTAGCCACATTTGCACGACGACACCTAGGCACATATGTATCGTATCCTGTATGTCATGAGAAAACACTGATTTGGAGAAAGCATGAAGCCATCTGACTCGCCCCATGTGGCCTCACATGCCAATATAACCTTCTCTCAAGCAGCATGAGGCCCCAACCAAGCCCACCAATCTGAGTCATCATAACCTCCTAACACACTGTTAGCAGTAGCCGAAGCACAGGAATTGGGAATCAAGTATGCAATTTGCTCTCAAGTTGATTATCCCACTACGTACAGAAATCCACGTCCTCACCTCATTGGGCGATAAAACATATTGTTGAGGAAACCAATTTGTTTTTGTGACTCTCACTCTAAAATGTTTTGTTAATCACATTTGTGGGAAGGCTAATGTTGTTGCCCATAACCTAGCTAAATGGATTTTATTGTGTAACCTTAAGAATTCCCATTTCAAATGGAGAGGATCTGATTCCTTATCTTTGTAATTGCATTTTATTTTAAATTCGATGAAATCTTCACTCACTTAAAAAATAAAATATAAAAAAAATAAGGCATTATGTGAGCACTTCCCAATCAGATTAGTCAACACAAGTAACACAACAGAAATAACATTTTGAGCACTGGAAGGAGAATCATCAAGTTCATCTGATCTGGGCAAGTTTACTGAGTAGCACATTGGCCAACAGCAAACCACCTCAGCTTATTGATCAGCATTATGTACCACACCACCACTTGACAGTGCACCATCTCATGGAGCGGGGGTAGTAATGGGCCTGAACCTTCACTTTTTCATTTTTTTGAATAAACTATGAAGTTTATTACTCATTTACTTGGATCTTATTGAGTTGGACAAATAAAGAGGTTTACTTCTTCAAGAGGTCCATGAATGTACCTTGTAAGCATGAAATATAGTATTATCCTTTTAAAAAGAATAAGGTTGTCTCCAAACTAGTTTGAAGAGAGACTCTTCAAACTTCTCGTATATTTTTTTATTGAATGTAAATTTTATAAAGCTAATTATTGAATTACATGTTCTTTATGTTATTAATATGCATGTTAAATTTCGTTCAAATCAGATTTTATTTACTATTTAATCAATAAACTTATTTTTAATACATAATTTTGAACTACAAAAACTTAAAATTTAGACATTTATTGATGATATAACAATTGATTTTTGATATTCTTAAAATTTTACAAACACAAAAGATATAATAAAAACATACAATCCAACGGTTAAATTTTCAAAATTCACACCCAATAAAAAAAAATATATAAGATATAGGAGTTCTAAATTGTTGAGATTATTGAGAATAATTTTTGAGGTAAAAACGATAGAATTTTATTGATGAAGCCCTGTAACAAAATTTACAACAATTCCCTAAGGACTGGAGGGATTTTCATTCTCCCATAGTTGCTCATTATCAATACAAAAATCCTAACTTGCTAATAGATGCCTTCAACTCTCTTCTAAGCAAAGCTCCATTCCAGCACATAAGGCAACCTGCAGTACCTTCTACTCTCTTCTAACAAATGCACATATCGCTGAAAACATGGAGACTGTTGATAATTTTTAATGTAGATCATAAGTATAAAAAGTATTGTCAACATGCTTACATTAGACAGCCTAATTTCCATCAATGAATTACATATAATCAACACACATCTTTTAACTCTTCCAAATCATTATCCCCCCCATCACTGAAACCAATTAATAAATTCAAAAATAAAGAGAAAGGAGGGGGGAGGAGGAGGGGGGGGGGGGGGGGGGGGGGACAATGCTGTCTTTTTCTTTCCCCTGTACACAGGTCCCGCCGCAAAATGAAGCTGCAACACCAAAAATTTTATGCAGCCCATGTATGTCTGCTGCTAATGCATCAGCAATCTGTTGAACATCAGAATTTAATCACTTGAACATGGAAACTTAATCACTATAATCGTCAGACTCTGCTGATTCCGTGCCTTCATCATTGCCGACCCTGTTTGCTATTCCATCAGAGCCATCACTCATATCTACATCTGCCTCTGAATCTTCATCTCCAGCCTCTTCAATGACATTATCATCTTCAGAAGCATCCACATCTTCATCACTCGCTTCATTTAGATCCTCTCTCCACCCATTGGAGGCACTAGCGAACCCAATCTCCCAATTTCCATGCTCATATTCTACTGCCTGGGCATTATCATCAGAATCCACTGCCTCTGCATCATTAAAATTAGGATCCTCCATAGGGTGCATGCTGATTCTTTCATCATCCCACTCCTCACCCAAGTTTCTTGGTGATTCATCAATGCTCTTGGACCTATACGTATCAGCCCTATGGCTCAGCAACCTCTCATCAACAGCCCTCTTCTCCACTCTCCTCCTCCTAACTGTTCGACGACCCCGTCCACTCCCTTGTCCATATGTTCTTTGTCCTTGTTGTCTTAGTCCTTGAATTAAATTTTCATTGCTCTTTACATTTCGCCTGCCAACATCAGAATAGGAAACACGGGCTTTCTTCTGCCACTTTTTACCTCGCCCTTGCTCACGACCCCCTCGCCCACGTTTATAGCTGTTTCGGTTGCTTTTCAGCTCAGTAAAGTTCTTTTCATCATGGTTGAGTTCTGTTAGTTCAACCTCCTTAACATTATCAAAAGGGGAGTATCTTGAAGGAAGCTTCTGTGGATAAGGAAAATAGGAATCAGGTGGTAATATCTTTTACAACATAGTGAAAGATTTAGCCAAAGATGACATCAATTTAAAAGCATCTAAGAATTCACAAATTTGAAATTTCAGAAACAGCAGGCAGCAGATATGATCAATTATTTATCTTTCATGATAGGCCAACATTGAACTCTACATCTATGAAGAAGCAGGCTGCTAGGACATTCAACTCTTTAGCTTTCTGCAATAGAGTTGCATGCATTTGTGATGGGAACAACCTCACCAACTTTCTTAATATGACATAACCAAAAAGAAGGAAAGCAATGATAGGAATTCATTAAAAAAAAAAAAAAAAAAAACTCACTATATATTCTCTGACTTCCTTGTCCTCAAAAGGCTCAGGTTTTTCCTGCTTCAAATAAATTACAGATGCATCAAGCTCAAAAAGTCTCAAAGCAACAGCTGTCATGGTTTGCGGTATCCATGGAAGTACAGGTATTGATCTAGGATCAGAAAAATCATGCAATGAACTTCCTGACTGAGTACAGGAGCCCAACAGTTCCTCAGTCGTTGCAAAATTTGATGATAGAAAGTCTCGCTTCAACACTCTCTCAAACAGAGTCAATATCTACAACAAAGTTTGTTGAATTGAGCAAATGATCACACGAAAAAAATAAAAATAAATAAAATAAGTACACACACACACACATATAAATCAAGACTATGCAATATGGAAGTAGTGAACTGACAATACCACTTGTCATATGAGCAGAGTAATACACAATAGTCCATAAAAAATATTAAAAGGAAAATAAAAAGATAGAAAAAAGCAAAATAAGATAAAGTAAAATTGATTTCATGTTTTCCCTATATAATTTGCTAGCAATTCATGCTTGAACATGGCCATTTCTGACCATGTCTACTGCTTTTTCATCCAAGTCTTTGCTGTGTATTTATACCATGTGTGTATAATCAGTAACAGACTAGCACACAAATGTCTCTGTAAATGCATTTTGGCACTCTTGATTCCACACCACTTGAATATTGATATTGATATTGATATTGATATTGAATTATATTCTGCATGAGATGCAAGAACAAATATACCTCTATGCTGACTTAATTTTATTTTGGTGGGTGGGGCGGGGGGAGACAAAATATCAGACTTACATCTGCCCAACTCTAAATCTATAATCAAATACCAATTCAACAAAAAAGTGTGGGATTGGGCGGGGGGCGGGGGGGGGGGGGGGTGTGTGGAAGAGAGAAGAATAAAATTTCATCTGACAAGAATAACCTCCAATCCTCAGCACAATAAGTTCAGAAGACAATTAAACATGTTTCCACTACCATCAATTAAGCACAGTATTACAATCCCTTGATGGTAGTTAGACTATAAATCAAACTGTGACTCCGGGTTGAATACCAAATGATACTAATCATCATGATTAGATTAGATAGTGAAAGTGGACAGGAGAAATTTGGATAAACAGTATATTTAGCAGATGAATACAGAATTCCATCAAAAGTATTAAGTAAAATGAAGACCTGTAGAAGGTCCTCAACTGATGATGATGCATTCAACTTCACTCCCCAAGTCTTTCGATGGTCTCCCATCCAATATGATTGAAGAGCTTCTGATGGGACAGATACCTATAAAATAATGTAAATGGCTAATTACTGATACATAAATAAACAACTCACACTAAAACAGGTTTGAACCTGTGGCACAACTCCCCTAACGAAAGGGGGGAGATGGTTTGGCATAAATAACACACAGGGAAGCTGAACATTAACTATCAGTACATAAGATGCCAGGTGCAATAAATATTTAACAATGTTGGGAATTAACTCCTAATTATCTCAGCACAAAAGTTCTTCAAGGCAATCATGATCTTACCTCAATGAAAGCTAATAGAGACTTAAGCAATCTGGTTCCCAGCGGAAGAGAAGAATCTAATATTTGGAAACTTTCCATATGTATTTTCCTTTTCTCTTCACATTGCATTGCATGTTCCGAAAAATTAAAATCATTATTACTGGTACCAAAATTACGGTGGCAAGAAAGGCAGTGAGAGTCTTCAGAGAGATAAGAATTGAGACAGAAATCACAAACACCCAATAGCTGTGCACACCTCTTTTTCCCATACTTCATTGCACATAATGTCACTGAATTAAAACACTCTTTCCACGTCCACTTTTGAAAATCTTGGTACCTATTAAGGGCAGCCTTCTTCTCAGTTTCATTTCTCCCAAGCTCAATTCGGAAAGAAGATGAGGTCTCCAACATATCTGAATTTAAACCACAAACAGTACTGCTAGGACTGTCAAAACCAGCCGGGTAGTCTGGACTAGAATTCATTTCATCAGCCTCATTTTTAACCATGGTTCCACTTCGACCCACAACATTAGCACTTCGCATATTCCTTTGAACATTTTCTTTGAAGGATGTCTCAATCTTTTGCAACATTAAACGCAAATGGGACTCCCTTATCCCACGTGCATCCAAAGATATCAAAAGAGCATCAAAGGCCTACACAGAAAGAGAATTAAAAGAACTATAACAGTTAAGAGAAATATTACCATAAATGGTAACAAAGGCATCAATCATAAGCAGCAACAAAGAATTTGACTAAAAATATCTTTTTTATAACACAAAAACAGGACACATACAAGAACCTCATATCTAATGGGAAGTTTCTTGGATCGCCTGCCAAGATCAGGCTTCAAGAGAAGACTATGACACTAAAAGTTCTCTTAGAGAATATCAAGATTAATCCTAGTAAAAAACTTCTAATATTTATTCAAATAAGATGACATCTTCAGTAAAAGCAAACAAAACCCTAGATAATATATCATATAATTTAACATATGGTAAGATGCAAGGCATAAATTCTCAAGAACCTCGGACAGTCTCATTAGCACGACAGCCAACTGGCCATTCTCAAGTACAAACATTGTTTTCAGAAGCAAAGACAAGACCATTTTGGTTTGGATCCCCATTATCTTAGAATGGCTAAGGGGTCAATGACAATCATGTCAAAAGTATGAATAAAAATTATGTTAAAAGTATGAACATGTGGCTGCCAATTAACTGTCAAAGACATTTACTACTATTCTTCCAGCTTAAAAAATAAATAAATAAAAAAGTGAAAAATCTTGCAAACCATTTAGTTCAAACTAGATATACCATCAATAAGACAACATTTCCATGACATTATAGAAGTCACATAGTCAAACATGGCCCAATTTTCGGGAGGGTGGGGGAAATCTCTCAAGAGTTTCCTAGGATAGACTTCACTTCAAAGTGGTTGTTGTGGGGGGGGGTGGGGGGGTGGGGGAAGCATCAAACAGAAAAAATAAAGAGTCTATTTACCTCTTCAGAATCAATGAGCCTCCAATTGCCATCATGTAATTCAATAAAGATCCTGCCAGAACCAGGGTCATTGCTAGAAGCAGATGCAACAAACTGCCAGTATCGATTTCTCCTACGATCTTGTCCAAGAGGCAAGGACCTGTATACATACATCTCTTCGGCTCTGTGCGCAATGTAAGATTTCAATTGTGACCGTGACCTTTTTGAAGCATATCCAAGTTGCTGAATAAGGAAATTATCAGGACCTGTGGGAAAATCTTGACCAGGGGTCCTTTCGGAAGGCACATTGTTGAGGTGATCCTGGATGCCTTGTGAAACAAGTGGGTTTTGGTTTTCAGCGGTGCTAGGGGATGCCTCAATAAGTTGATTATCAACATTAGGAAAAGGGCTTTGGCTGCCCTCCACTGCAGAACTCAAAAACTGCATATCAGCTCTGCTCCCCGTAACAGATGATGGAAAATCTGCTTTACTTATAATCTCTTCTTTCAAGCGACTTTTATCTAGCTGTGCTTCTGCCCACATTTGTTTCTTGAGAGCATTTGCTGATTCCATGCGATCCTGTAAAGCTCTTACTGTCAAATTCAAGACAGAAACAACAAGCATATAGTTTTTAGAATATAAAATAGATCAGTACACTACAATTGGCAAGAGATGTTTACCTCAAGAACACCACGAATAGAGTTTCCCTCATTTGCAACACCAATTAAGGTAACAAGGGCATTAAGACGCTCTTCTACACTGAGATCAGAATAATCTCCTTCTGTAAGTCCTTGAATCCATGATTCACCTGACTTACTTTCATCAATCTCCATATTTTCTTGTTGATTGACAGCACTGATGCCTCCACCAACAACACATAGCTCAGTGGCAGTGCTTGGACAATTTTCATCTTTGGGTCCACCCAAAGGGATGGATGAAAAATCCTTCTCCAACTCAGTCTGCAGATTCAGTGCAACATCATTGCAAAGATCGTCTTTTCCACTTCCTGAGCAAGTTTTCACTTCACCATAGGGACTGGAGATTTTGTTCCCAGTTGACAGAGTTGCAAAATCATCCACTTCAGGATCCTCTTCGACATCATCAGATTCAGAGTCTTCATCTCTTTCAACATCCTCAGTATCATCTCTTAAAACATCCTCAGCATCATCTCTTAAAACATCCTCAGCATCATCTCTTTCAACATACTCAGCATCTTCAGCTAAAAACCCATTTTCAAATATCTGAATTTTCTTTCTGGCTGCTGAAAGTATTGCCTCAGCATCGGCGGGATCTTTCCGGAAAGCAGCACGCACACGATAGGTTGAAGGGGCTATCCTTTCAAAAAGCTTGGCATCCCTTGTCAAAGCAACAGAAATCGATGCTTCTGGTGTCTTGCTCGTTGTCAGGTCCCGAAGTCCAGATTTCTAACAGCATACAATTATATCAGGAAAAATTATAAAATTGAAAAAATTAACTCTCTCACTTCGCCATTCCCTGAACCATGGACCTGGGGATTAAGCAATCACGCACAAGGCCAACGGACCATGGGGAAGGCCAGTAACCAAAAGGTCTTTAGTTAAGAACAATATAAACTCACCTGAATCTTGTCTGCAAGTTCTAATACAGTTAATCCCTTGCCTCCCTCAAGTGAAAGAACATGAAAAGCAGCAAATTTGACGGTTCCAGGAGTCAGCCGATGCCTAGATCTTCGGGGAAGTAATAACCCTTTTTCTTGCATTATTGCAAATGCATTTTCAGCTGCTGCACCATTACGAAGAGTAGAGACTATATCTTCACAACCTTTACCCTGCAATTACATATAACCCGTCTTATTTAATAAAAGCAATATAATAATATTAAAATGGGGTCCTGAACTTTGACATCAGAGCACACCGTCTAGCAAATACTAAACAGTAACAGAAAGTTTTACACTACTTCAACATTAAATAAATAAAAAACCACTATATTTAGCAAGTGTCCACAATAATAAGCTACAAACTTTAATCAGAGTATTACTATGGTGGACAATATCTTAATTCATATTTTTCCCTACAACAATCAGACTATTGATGTTGGTTAATATTATAATATGTTCCAAATAACTATTAATTATTGAATGAAGATCACTGCTTGACCATTCTCCACCCCACCCCACCCCACCCCACCCGACCCGTACACCCCCAAAAAAATTAAAAGAAGAATATCTTTTCCACTCTGAATTACCTAAAAGTAAACTCAGATCACTACCTCTTTTCCACCATATCTATCAAACTTATAGTATAAGTAGCCATCTTCTGAAACACAGCCAATCAGATTACAAATCTTTTTTTCTGAAAAGTAAAGTTCTAGAACCCAGGTATCAAGGTAGTCAAAGGCTAAAGGCAACCCTAGGAGCCAGGGCCTTATATTGTCCAAGGCATGAGGCTACAAAAGGCGCTAGCCCAATTAAATCAAGGCGCCAAATTCTAAATATAGTTGTTATACATGTACCTAATGTATTAACATATTAAAATCAAGTGTTTTTGAAATGTGTTGCATGAAGAAATTACGTTTATTAATTGATTTGAAAATAGGCTTAACATGGTTTAGGCTCCATCAATTATTCTAATAATAGGTTTTACAACAAGCTTCTATAAGTTTACAATATGTTTCTGTAAATTAATTAATCTAACAATAGGTTTTGTAACAAGCTTCTGTAAATTAATACCTCCTGTGTATGTGATGTTCTTTAATATCTAATAAAACTTATTACTTATCATAAAATAATAATAATAATATTAATCTATTAATAGGTTTTACAAGCTTCTATAAAAAAATTAAAGAAAAATAAATAAATACATTAATATATATATATATATATATATATTGAGGCTCTTGCCTTAGCCACTTTTTCATGGCTTAAGCTAGTCGCCTAGCTCGCCTAGGCTCTAAAGGCAAGCGCCTCACCCTAGAGCCTTAGACAAAGCATAAAACAAAAATAAATAAATAATAACAATAAGACTTTTTTCTTTTCTTTTTTTTTTTTTTTTGGCTTACAAGTGGGGGAGGGGAATTCAAACCCAGGTTCTTCACATGGGGAAAAACTAGGCAATGCCACTGAACCACAAGAATGCAATACAACAGAGCTAAGAAATCAATTTTTTAGAGGGGGTTGGAAAAATCAATTGATTTTGGCATGATCAAGCTAAGGGAGGTTCCACTAAAACATTAACTCCATGAGCTTTTTATATTGCAGTGGATAGATTAACTCCAGTTAATCTTCATCGTTTTTGAAATATCTAAACCTTTAGAACTTTAGATTACTTTTAAAAATATCCCTTGTATAATCCCTGTAAAATAAGGTGTGCCCTTTTCTTTCAATAATTATTCAATTTATCATTTAAAAATAATAATATCAGGAATGAGTTGGAAAAGGAAAAAAAAATACCCTGGTAGAGAAAAATTATGACAAATCTGATATATCCTTCTGAAAAATAAATTTAGCCATCCAAAAAGTAGACATATTCCACAAATTGCTAAATGGGTCAAAACACAGGTCAGTTTCTTGAACAAGAATCTATTTTTAGGACACCTCTAAGCTTTATTTCATTTTTCTGTATTTACAGAGCATGATAAAAATATACCAAGGTTTATGACTAAAACATAATGGGAAATAGAAAGCACTTATAGCACTTATTCTTTTCTTTTCCTTCATTTTATTTTATTTTATTTTATATATTCACACAAACACACGAAGGTATACTATGTCCTAAAGCAAGGTGTGTAATTCATCAAAATATACTGCTAATACAGAACAACAGTTTTATGCAATGCATAAGGGTATAAATGCCAAAAGCAGAGTATAGAAAAGCAGTAACCTCATCATTCTCATGTGAGTATGACCATCTGATACTCCTTTTCTTCAACTGTGGCCCGAATCCTGCAGATAGGGCCAATTGCCGAAATATTTCAGGCCACGTCAATGGATTCAAGTGCCGCTGCCAGTTGCATATGTCAAAGCCCCATGCATAAGCCTAATACAGAAATGAAATCAAAAATGATTCTGCAACAAACAGAGAAAAGTAGTGTGGCAAGCAAATAAACTAATTCAAGTGTGCATAGAGCAGAGGTTACCCCTTCAACAATCTGTGGATGTCCACCTCCAGGATTAGCAGCACCATTTTGATTAACTACTAATCCTGTAGATGGTGTCCTAGCAACATCTTCTATATCTTTTATTATCAACTTAAGAAGAGCAACATGTATCTCGCCCAACAACCTTGAATCCTGGGATAAAAATGGTATGAATACCAAGCAAAAAGCTGTTGCACAACATTTAATGAGTGGGAAATTTGAAAGACCTATGAATGACTCACATAGTCATGAAAAGCTTGAACAAACTCATCAAGAGTAAACGGCCATAACTTGAGAACATCAGCAAAAGTAATCAAAAATCTCCACACCTGAAAAGAAAAAAAAATTCAGATAAAAAATCAGAGGCATTACTAGATTCCATTAGCTAACATTATCACTCAAGAAAAGCAAAACACATTTAATAAATGCAGTTAAAAGCAGCACATTCATATCTGTTATTCAGTTCCTTTTATCAAAAGAAATATTTATTATTCAGTATGAAATAAGCATTTAAGAAAAATGTTATCCAAAAATCACTATCTTCACAAAATGACATAACATTAATTAAAAAAATTATCATTCAGTATTCATTTATTCTTAAAGAAACAAAATTGCAATATTCAATGTCGAACAGAGGCGTATGTATAACCTTTAGTCTCAATTAGTTACAAACTGTATAGTGCGAACATGGAAAATAGCATTATGATACCTCTTGCACAAAGGTAAAATGTGTACTTTATGTGATTATTATAACTTATTTTCCACTACGCATATAAAATGGATTGAAAAGCACCACTGACATACCATCAGAAGGTTGCCAATATTCTCCTCCGAATTGATCCAGGGTTGAACCGCAAATGGTTTTTTCAATTTCACTGACTTAGGTGGGAATGCACTCAGAAGATCTACAACAAAAATGGAATCAGATCTGATCAGCGAAATTAAAACAGACTAACCACAGCAGATAAAAACACAATGCAAACCAAATTATGGGGAAAAGACCATATCTTCAGCAAAAAACTTTGTATCTGTTTAAATAGAATCAACACCAAAGATGGGTTTCAAATTCATAGAGTCCAGATTCTTTGCTCAAACACATAATTAAAAGTAATATGGTACAAACGCAGTCTACTTGTAGAATTGAGTTAAAGTAAAACATGAGCCCCAACCTTTACTATCCAGCCAACTACAAAGAGTTGAGAAGACAAATAGAATTACGCTACTACCAACACAAATTTTTTATTTAAGTACCACTGTCACCACCAAATCCAACACCAGCACTTTATATCTTAGATGACAATTATTGTCCGTTCCTCCTCAAGCACCATCATCACAATGAACAAAGTCAATCCCATATAATATAACACGCCCAACAAAAAGTAGAGACCTTGATTTAGGATTCAGTTTAGTTGAAACAAGTATAAGCATTCTCTCTTCATTCCTAATAGAATGCAATATCACATTCAAAACCATCAGAGAAGGGACACTGATTAAATCTAAAACCTTATTGAAACAACATGAAAAAACAGAACGTAACACTATGAGTGGTTTGAATTTTTGGGTGTTCCCCAGCTAAGAAGGGTATTTGCAGAAACTGGGGCATTAAAAGGAAATGTTTGAATCTTCCTTTTGCTATGGTTTAGGAGGATTAGAGAGTGGAAATTATCAATTTCATGAGGAAAGATATATTTTTATTCTGGTAGCCAGAATCCGGTACTGCTGTTCAATTGAGAGAGAGTTATTTTTAACATGAGATTTTCATTTTCTGGGAACCAAAACAATGTGAATAAGAAGTTAATATTCAAATCATTTTTATTTCCTCAAAACTATAGAAGACCAGATTAGGGCTTAATGAAAAGCAGTCATGTAAATGCATGAAGACTGAACCAAAAGTTCTCAACAGAATGCCCACCTCTGAATGATTCAATATTTTGCAGTGTGTCATGGTCAAGATGGATCATTGAGGACAAGCCCTTGCTTGCAACAGCTAATTCCATCAGTTCCAGCTGTTCATCCTCAATAAGCTCCATAGATTCTCTAGCTATTCTGCGTGCAGTAGCCTTCTCAATGGCAGCTTTGCGTCTTACTGCCTCTTTCTCTTTCCGGAGCTCTTCTTTTTGCCTCCTTTTCTCAGCCTTTAGTATAACCAGAGAAGGGGGGAAAAGGAAAGATAGAAGGTGCAGACAGGTGGAATTTGGTCATTTATTCCAGAAAAAAAGGTTACCTCTAAATAACTTACGGTAAGTCATTAACAAAACTTACTCTTAAATTTTCTTTCTGCAAAAATTTTTCCCTTCGTTCCATCTCCCGTTTTTGCTCACGCTTAGATCTCTCCTCCTCTCGCTGCCTTTCACGCATCAGCCTCTCTTCTTCCTTCTTTCTTTCACGGTCCTGTTTTTCCATTTCTTTCTTCATTCGTTCTTCATTCTACAAGAAAAAGGTTCATAATATCAGTAAACAAAGACGCTTACACCTTCTGGGAAGGGCAAAAAGGTTAACTTCAGAGAACAAAGACTCATGACTGAGAAGTTAGAACCTTTCGTCTCAATATATCTTGTTTCTCAAGCTCTTTCCTAATCCGAATCTCATGGGCTTCAACTTCTTTTGCAATTCTAGCTTCTTCACTCTACAGAAGGCAAAAAACTATATATAAAATAATCCTTTGTAAGGAGATAAAATACTCTCTCAATTAGTTTGGACTGGTTGAGGATACCTTGCGTTTCTTTTCCATCCGCAAAATAGCATCACTATGAGATATTTGCCCATCAGACAATACATACGAATCTTCTGGTCCAATAATAGGATGATCACCAAACTGAGAACTCACTCTAACATTTGTCAAGGACTCCCTTTGTGGGACACGTTCATCATCCCTAGGAGGTGATGATAAGGCAAATGCCTGCTTTTCTTGCTGGGGAAAAATACGAACACGAGGTACATGACCTTGGACACCATGCACCCTGGGCAATTGTTCATTTCCAAGCACAACTGATGAAGTTCTGGCAGTTGGGGCATCAACCATTGAGTCATGAAAATGAGATTGGGAAACTTGTCCAAACGCATCGGGTCTTGCACCAGGTTGGTCATGAAGAAATGGATATTCATGGAGAGCCCTCTGGGAAGCCTGGAATGAATTTCATTCAACTCCAAGATGTTAACCCAGAAGAATAGGTAGTAAAGAAATATTTCCTTCTAGCAAAGACAATGTTCAGTCAAAATCACAAAAATTTGATAAAGGCAAGGTCCAACATTATAAAATTTATATATATATATATATTTTTTTTTTATATAAGTATAAAATTTAAAAATATGTATGCATTAAGAGCAAGAATTCCTATTTCATGAAGGGAAAAAGAAATGACAAGGAGAAAAATTTATAATGAAGACCAAGTTGGTCATAAGAGCAAGATACTCCGCACTTGGTCTTCTTTAATTGGTATGTAACACACACCTGATAGGTCTTGACCCACGACCTCAACCTCCACCTTGCACTTACAAGGAGAGAAAGTGCTATTTGAGCAAGAGATGATTGGCTACTCTGCTCTTGGTGCTAGTATTAGGAAGTAAATATATGTGCATTTTTTATTTCAAGCTGCCACATTCTTTAAATAGCTACTTGGCTAGTTTTGAATTTCTAAGCAGAAGCAAACTGGACAAAGAACCAGACACCATAAGAATAGATTCTTCATATAAAGAAACTTGAAAACAAAATTAAAATGGAGGTACAATACTAAGATGAAGACCAAAACCCTTACATAAAGGAATCATCAAGCATCTGAACTATAAGCAGATTTATAACAGAGAAGGAAACATCAAACATCCCCACCATCACCGTGCATGCCAAATTAATGATGATCGCTGAATTAATCACACACAAAAAAAAAAAAAAAATCGCAATGAAGAATTAAGAAACCAACTTTATAAGATTTGACATCGCGCTGCTCATATAATTTGCCTTCATAAGGATGCCCCAACCGCTTCGGCTGCTCTGAAACGGCTGTTTCACATGCAATACCAAAGGTTTACATTAGTTTTCACCACCAAAATGGTTACAGGACTTAACTCATTAAAAAAATAAAAAATAAAAATAAAAACAATTTCAAGCTTCACAAACCATTTAATGAACCACTATCAAAACAATAAGGTCATTATCATGTGAAAATACAACTCAGCTAAACTCAACCCAACTAAGCCCTAAATCCAATTAAATTGGGGTGGGCATCACGGGAGCATAACACTTCCAATAAACTATAGATCATATTTAAATAAAAAAATACTCCATTTACTGACTAAACGAGATGGGTAAAAGCAAACAGATTCAAAATAGCTCTCTTTTTTTTCTTTTTTCTTTTTATAATAAGTTGATTCAAAATAACTCTTTTTTAGATAGTTAAAAAGGAAAAGTAATAAATTGCAGGCCCTATCACATTCTTTTCATTTTAAAGAAATTATATTGGGTAGAATTTAATCTTTTCAAAATATTTCCATCACTAATGAGAAAAAACATTCTAGAGAACTCATATTTCTCACACAATCAGCATCTATATAAAATCTTAAAAGGAACTAAACAAGTGTATGGACCAACTCAACACTCAACTCCGTGAAAAAGGCCAACGCATGTTTTAATTTTGTACATTTAGGTCTTATATATATATATATATTCTTTCACTTTATCAAAGCATATATATATATATATATATATATTCTTTCACTTTATCAAAGCTTAGAGAAAATAACAACAACAAACCTTAGTTCCAAATTTTGGGTCACCAATGGACGCTCAAGAAATTAGACAAGGTTGATCACATGTATTCTTTTCCTTCATTCTTCTATTCTATCCAAAGTCTCTATTACTTCCTTATTGACATATCCTTTTTAACTACTTCTACTAAAGAATACGAAAAACAAATATAGTTGAAATTCCCTACCACATAGATATATAGATTAACTAAACATCTTTGAGCACCAAGTTACTTGCTTAAACATGATTGAAATTCAGCATATTATCAATAACATGAATAAAAGTTTCCACATTAAGCATATAAAATAATAGGAACATCTAATACTAATACTTCATATTAATTCAGGCATTCTCCAGTTGAGTAGTATAAAACATATCCAATAAACACATCAAATCCAATACCAAAACCCATTAGCCATACCTAAAGGTGCCCCAAATGCATCAGGCGGCAATGAATCAAACTCAACCCCGAGAATTGGCCCGTCTTCCCTCAATGGCTCTCCTAACTGTGCCTCCACACAGGCAATAGCTCTAAGCTCCAATATCGATTGAGGCGACTCGTAATACCTCCTCATAATTGGTACATCATCAAGCACACTCCTTGACACTGCATTTCTAAACTCCGAGCGACCTAATGGGCTCGAACCCGACCCAGACCCCGAACCAGACCCGTAATCACTCCCAGGCTCACCTCCGCCCCTAAATTCATCCACAGGAGACTCCGGCATCGCCGCCGCCACCGCCGTCGACGCGGATTTACGCGGCTTCTTCGCCGAACCATCCTTCTTGTCCTTCAACCTCCTGTGACAGAACCACATCTGCAATTGCCGATCGGAAAGCCCCAATTTTTCCGACAGGTCCGCCCTCGTCGCCTCCGATGGATAAGTCTCCACTGAATCAAGCAAAAATCCCCCAAAAAAAAAAAAAATTCAACAAATTTATCAAAATTTCACAAATCGAAAACCACAAAAAAAAAAGAAGAAGAGAATTCACAATTTGTACGCACTCGAATAAGCTTTCTCGAGAGTTTCGAGCTGAAACGGAGTCTTCATCTGACGCTTCGGCTTGCTCTGTCCTTCACTGGAATTGTTGTTGTTGTTGTTGATTTTCCCGTTACTATTGCTGTTGTTATTGATGTTGTTGTTGTTGTTGTTGTTTTCTTCATTGTTCTGGTTCTGGTTCTGGTTCTCTTCTTCTGAAGCGGCCTCCATTGACGATGAACACAACAACGATCGAGAAAATCGAGATCGATCACAACCAACCAGCCCACAGCGCTTTTCAAAACCCTAGAAATCCCTAAGGATCCAAAACCAACACACACAAAAAAAAAAAAAAAGAGAGCCTCGAAAAACAACAAAAGAATACGATTTGTGGGTTTGTGTAATTTATTCTTTTACCTTTTTAACAAAACTTAAATGCGTAAAAGTCAAGGAAGGAAGAGAAAACTGAGAAAGAGGGAAGAGGCGAATTATCATCATCGAATAACAAAATAAAAATAAATATCTCTCTCTCAAATGAATTAATAAGAAAGAATAATAATAATAATAATAGGAATATAAGAAGATGAAGAAGAATAAAAATATTAAAACAAATGAGATATAGGTAAAAGCAAAATCAGTGGCATGATAATACCAACAGTATTTCCTGACTCTAATTCCACCTTCCATAATTCCTTTTTTTTTTTTTAATTTTAAAAATTTTTTTTTCTCTTTCTTTTTAGTGACCGGTGTGTTTGTGTTTGTGTGTCAAACAAGGGTTGATGTGGGCTAGAATGCCAAAAAAAACATGGGATTGTTTTTTGTTTTTTGTTTTTTTTTTTTTTGGTTTTGGGTTTTTTGTTTATTTAAAGCGTAAAAAGTTTTAAAGAGCTCACGAGCGATTTTTAAGTTTGATGAACTTTTTTTTTTAACTTTTTTTTAATATTAAATTTGAGTGCTTTTGTTAGTGAGTGAGAAACTGTGTATTCGGTTCTAATAAAAGTTTATGAATTGAAAGGCTTTTTTTGGTTTTTCATTTTTTGTTTGTTTTGGTTTGTGGTTTGGGTTCGTTGGAAATCTTTGGGTGTGACGATCGATTTGGTGTTTGTGGTTTGTGTTTTTGTGGGCCCCGATGTGTGTTTTCGTCTTGCCCAAATTACGGAGTGGGCTTGTGGAGTGGGCTCTTTGGGTCAACCAGGTTCAACTTAACCCTGAGAAACAACCCCAACAACGTGTTTTACGTATTATTATGCTTTTATAGTTTTATATTTTATTTCCATCATTTCAGTAAAAAAAAAATAGTTTTATATTTTATGACAATTACTTTTTGACTAAAAAAACCAAATACTTTTTGACTAAAAAACCAGAAATAAAAAGAAAGAAGAAAAGAAAAATGAAAGATTTTGACTGGGTATTGGGCAAATCGTGTGGAAAAGGTCGGTTGATTATATAGACCACTTGCCCTTAGAGCAAGCTTTTGACTGCTTATATGTGACAAATTTTGTTGAAAATGTTGGGTGTTCATATGGTTACCTTTGCACTTTGTTTATTATGAGCCAGGTTAAAAAGGAAATAGACCCATCAAAAAAAAAAAAAAAAAGGAAATATATGCTAGAGGAATGAGGAATCAATCTCAGTTACTAGAAACGTGTAAAGCTAATTTAGCAAAAGAAACGTGTCGGCCTAAACAAGAATATACTTTACTTAAGGAATGGCTCTCCTAGCTCAAGCAAAAGGAGGAGAAAAGATCAACTTTGAGTCATATAGAGGTAGAACTTCGCCCATGTTCCGTTTAAAAAAGAAACAGTAAGTTCTAGTAGCTTAAATGATATTGTTTCTTTTCATAGAATAGCAAGCCAGGGTGGTCACACAGGACCACCCTAGCTTGCAAAAAATGTCATTTATATACTTGCTAAAAAAAATTTATATGTTAAACTAACCTATTGTAACCACCCTAATAAAAATGCTGGTGGCTCCATGTGCAAGCCAGGGTGGTCACACAGGACCACCTTGACCTGCAAAAAATGGCATATATATACTTGCTAAAAAAAATTTATATGTTAAACTAACCTATTGTAACCATCTTAATAAAAATGTTGAACACCCTGATTTGAGAATTACAAAAAGTTGGGTTCAACAAAAATAAAAATAATACTACATTCACAATATTTTTACAATAATTTTACAACAAATCCAATGTGGTAAGCTGTTGCTGATTCTAATTTGGACTCAATACTTATATTATTTTTTTACCCACCAATAACAGCTTTTCCATAAGATTTATTGTAAAAATATTGTGGATGCAATATTACCTCAAAATTCCCCCCCCCCCCAAAACATAATCCTTAATCCCTTTTATAAATTTAAAAAAAAACTTAAATAACAACAATATATATTAGCCCAAATAACAACAAACATGAACCAAACAAAAATAAGATAAGACTAAACAACAACAAGTGATCTAATTATTCAACAAAAATCCTACTATAAAACAAAAAGATAAAAATCACTATACATTCAAATTTGTAGTTTGTTCAACCTATTTAATAAAAATAATCTCTAATTTCATTTTTTCCTAAAAAATTGTACCAAGATAAATATTTTGGTTGTTAATTCCCCTTGATAATGATGACAGTTATATTCTTTTTAGCTTTGAAGTCTCAACAATTTTACTCTCCTTAATGAGTCAATTCACAATTGTAGCAAATATTCAAGTTATTTCTTTATTAGATTTTGTATAATTTAAATTTCTTAGTGAACACTCTAAAAAAAATCTTAGAGCCGCTATTATCTGATAATAAAAAGTAATCATCAAGAACGGACACTATGAAGCTCTCTAAGAGAAAATTATTTAAATTACAACCCAATTACAAGACCAAACTCCCGATTCTATTTGTAAAATGTTTTGTTTTGTTTAATTGTTTACGTATTGTGTTTTTCAATTTTATTTTTTAATATTAACTTTAATACTCGAGAACTCATATTGTGCTTCTCCTAGAATCAAAGGTAGGGTCCTTCCTTTCTTGAAAATTTGGGTAAACCTTAAATTTGACGAGAAAATTACACTTTACCATTTTAAACTATATTCCAAAATTACACTTTGCACTCTAAACTTTTAGAATGCACAATTCACATCCTAAACTATAATTTATGTTATATTTTGCATCCCACCATCAATTTTGCCGTTATTTTGGATAGTATCGCATGAAAAGACTCAATTTCCCCTTTTCTCAATCCTTTAAAAGCAAAGAGAGAAATTACATTTTACCCCTTTAAGCTATGCTGCCAATGATACTTTGTACCCTAAACTTGGTTTTTCATCTAATATAAGGACAGAATTAACAGTGAAGTACAAAGTATAACACAGGTAATAATTTAGGGTGTTAACCATGCATTCTAAAAAGTTTATGGTACAAAATGTAATTTAAAATATAACTTAGGATGGTAAAACGTAGTTATTCCTAAATTTTATATTGCAATAATGAAGTGAAACACCACTACACTACAATACATTGAGTTTAATTGAAGAGGGAAGGTTGAAGTCCGTAGGCATGCCTAAAAACATAGATAGCAGAATAATTATACTACCATAGTGATCAACTGGAGCATTGATCAAGGTTTTCTTTTTCTTATTTTTAATTAAAATTTGATTGTTGAGGGAGAAGAAACCTCGAAACATCTCAATTGAAAACACCAAGTTATGTTAGTTAAATTACTAGACATTTGACCGGCCATTCTATTTTTGATGTTATTACTAACTTCATACCAAATATCTATCATCCACATGTCGCAGTTGTAGTCTTGTACTATCAAATCAAACTATGCCACAATCAAGACAATTATGATAAGTACCATCAAAGCTAGACTGACCAACCCAACAATGGGCATTGGAATAGCGTTTGCTTTGGAAAGTCCTTCACCTTTCTAGTTACAATCTTAGTTATTCTTTGATGAAGTGAAATTTATAACTCATGGTTCCATAATGAATCAAATTTATTGTATAGTTTCCAAGTGGGTGTATTCTCTCATCTTCTTGTGCATTACCTTACATTAAAAGCGAGAAAATAAATGCAAGAAAATGTTAGAGAAATAGATACAGAATTAATGAGCAGTACCAGACATGATCTACCTATGGTAAATTACTATTATTTCATAAATCCTGCATTCCATCATCTCTGTTTAAAGCCTGTTATGACTTGTGGCAGACAAGGTGATTCATTATTTTCACTCAACATGAGATGATTGCAAATGAGCAATTGCCAGTACTTGAATGAAAGAAAATTTATTAAGATAACAAATAAACCAAAGAACTACTACAAGGATATTAAACACCAATTTTTTTTTTGGGAGTAAGTATAGGTTACTAATTTTGTAAACTCTCTTCGGAAGGAAATATTTAAAATTTAAAACACATGATTGCCCCTTGTCCGCACTTCTTTCCTTCTTATGCTGCCTTCGCTTGCTGCCAAAAGAAAAGGGAAATCAAATTTAATGAAATTCAGCTTAAGTGTTATTTATGTATTAAATGTTCAAAATTGATGGGTATACACGAATTAAAGAAGACCAATATGGAAAAAAAAAGTGAAGAAGTTGAGGAATAATATATCATAATTGGACCTAAACCCGTAGATTCGGAACATCATAAAATAGACCAAGTGCCATGTTGAACAAAATTTGTGAATATTTCTGATAGTTGGGAACCCCTCTCTTACTGAAATGATCCTTCTCAACTGGTAATCAGAAGCCATGCACAACACAGATCAACATAATAGGGAGGACTACGAGGCGAGCAACATTCAATAGCATAAGGCTATGGTGTAGGACTAGATTTTAACTCGTTAGCATGAATGCATAATTTTAATGGCAGTTATTCTTTGAAGCATAAATGCTGCTCATTGTTAGTGAATCCAACAGCTGTTGGGTTTGGGATATGTATGGTATGGGTTTTATGTAAAAGTTAGGCCTATCCATCTAGAGTAATGTTACAGTCACAAATTATTTAACAACATTTTTACAAGTTGTTGATGTGGTCAACTTCTTACTGGTTTTTATTTAGGCCCACCATTAGCATCAATTTTTCATTTACCAATAACCACTCATCACATCAGTAGTTTGTAAATTTTTTTGTAAAAATGTTTGTATCTCTAGCATTACTCATCCATCTATTAGTTTAAGCTCTAGGGTTGGATGCTTTAACACTCATAACCCAAAACTGAAGTATAGTTTGGTCCTCTATGACTGTCCTTTAGGGGGGGAAAAAAGAGTTGAAGCTAAAAAACTCACTCGTTTCTCTTCTTCCATCTTGGCCTTGATGTAAGAGTAGATTGCTACTCCAGCAATTGCAATGACAGTTCCAATACCAGTTTGTGTTGAAATCCTGTTACCTGATACCAGGAAAAATATGTTAGATAACATTTAGGTTTAAAGTTTTTTAGGCCAAAACACGCAGAAGAAAGAAAAAGGGAGAGGAAATAAGGATGAAGATTTACCGAAGACTATGATTGAGAATCCAATGACAAATACACGTTTCAATACGTTGCCAACTGCGTGTGTAAGAGGTGCCACCCTCTCCAGGGTGTTGGTGGCCAACTATTTCCAAACAGCCAATATAAAAAACATTTTACCAGCACATAACATGACAGTGTGTTAGAAATTATCAACAAGGATATCAAAGGTGAAAGGAGGAACTAATTTAGCAGGTGGCTAAATAAGCTTAGTTTTGCATATTTAAAGCTAATCAACAGGAGGGAGAAGAAATAACGAGTGTCTATAATTGCAAGAACAGAAAACTTACTCGCTAAGTCAACCAAGAATTTGTTACCAAAGAAGATGTAGAAAACAAAATGTACCTGATTGTAAAGGTGGTAAAACATTCCCACCCAAAAAAGGTCTGTGATGAACTTGGTTAGACCCACTTTTGTGATTGCATCACCGAAGCCATGCTTCATCAGTTTAGGTCCCTCCAACTATTAAAAATATATGAAATGGAAATGAGGAGTCACTTTAAAACATAAAATTTTCCGATGTAATCTTGGGGTTACAAACATTTAAATTCTAAGGGTCGCAAGGGAAGTATCACTTACAATGATGGCAGGTGGAATACAGACAAACAGAGCAATGATGGAAATGTAAGCATAGAGATTAGTACTATCCATATCAGTCTGCAAACAAGAATTAAACATATAAAAATAAAAAGATCATTAGAGGGCAAAACTTTAAATAACAATTGCGAACTGTCTAACTTCATTAAGTTCAAGGTAAAAGGGTTAAAAAGAGTTGCATAGAAGATAACCATGGCTTTCTTTGAATAGATACTCCTGTAAGTAAAGGATATGTTGGAAATCATAGCACTAATGAAGCCAACCCAGTTGAATGACAGCTCAGTCAATGATGCCATTGACACACCTGTATTTCAAATCAAAGGCAAAAATGTACTAAGAACGCAGGGACTGGATCTTCATGAGTTGAAAATCCCATAATTCCAAAATTAAAGGCTTTTTTTTTTTTTTTTCCAAGTATATTTGTGATGTAACAATTATTAGTTTCATAAATCAGTCATCTAGTTAATAGTAGCGCCATAAATTAATAGGTAAGTATGGACTGCCATCAAGCTAGATTAGGATATTTCCACCTTCATGATATGACTGAAATAACCAAATAAAAGAAGGAAGAGAGCTTACCCAGAACAACAGGAGCCAGAGACAACCATAAAGTGAAAGGTATTGATTGCCCAAGTATGAATTGAGACGCAGCAGCATTGAAGAAGGGCTCAAGAGCTGAAACAAACACATAATTTCAATAGACTATACTTTGGACCTAATTGATGCAAGTATTAGGTATATAATTTCAAAAACACAAAGGCAAAATCCTGTAAGAGCAATTATCTCATTATCACCTTTGATTGTATGTGTGAATGAGACAGCAACTGCTGCAAATGAGACATTGCTGGTCACATGGCCAAGTGCATGACACACGGCAACAGGGAAGAGCAGCTTCAAGAGGTTCGAGTCCATAGGCTACACAGAGAAACCCCAGTTATACAGCATTTACAGATCAGTGCAGAGACAAGGTTTTCAAAAGTATCATAACAAATGGGACAGCCCATATAGAAATTCCGCATTAAGAGATATAATCTTGCAACTTTAACCCCCTAGGGGAACTTCTCCCCTTTATATGTCAAAGTTTGGTGTTCTACAACCCATCATAGTACAAAAAATTCGAGCTAACTGGCCAGTTTGGACGTAGGAGGAAGGAGAGGAAGTAGAGTAAACTTGGCCAAAAAACTACCCGTACATGTTTTTGATTTTGGATGGATTGCTAAGTATTAAAGCTCTTTTGGCTGATCTTTAAATGTGAAAATACTTTTATAAGGATACAGTTAAAATTTGGAACTTTCAACAATTCACTGTTTATGCTTTATTAACCAAGAACTTTAAAGCACAATTTTTTGTAACTTACCAAGCACTTAAAACGCTCTCCTTCCTAAAATAATGTCAAATAGACGCTAAAGTCACAACGCCATAAATATTGTACATGTTAGAATACCATAGGAAATATATTGATATTGTACTCTGACTATGGTATTCTAACATCTTCATTTTCGAGTTCTTTTGACTAATTTGTTTATGTTCAAATTTTTGAAACTTCATTTAAAAAAATTATACTTTTCTATCCTAAATTTTCACCTCGTCCTCCAAAATATCAATTTGTTCAATTGATATTGTAATTTAAAAAAATTGTATTAACGTGTTTCCAAATGTCTAAATCAACATCAAATGAAATGAAATTGGGTATAATAATGAAATTAATAATAAATAAAAACTCTCAATCTTCATGTAATTTAACTCTTAATCGTGTGTGTATATACATATATATATATATATAAAAGTTAAGAGAAAATCTAAGTAGATATCGAAATGAATTCTAATTTGAGTAATTTCATGGCATGTGTCTCATCCAATTTTCTTAATTTTGGTTCAACTATTTACTACACTACTTCAAGTTAATTTTCTTAAAATCAAAATTAGGTGAGAAAACCATAGTATCAAAATTAATAAGTGCAACCATGAATCAAAAATTATTATTATTATATAAATAGTGATTGAACAACTAAAATTGAGTATTTCATGGATAACAATTTAAATGATTTTTTTATTTGTTTCAAATAAAATTATATTTATTTTATTAGTTATTTTATATTTTCAAATATACAAACATTATATATTTACGTATAAATTTGGTGAAATCTTAATATGAATTTAGTTATACTTATTTGTAAACCTATCTCATGCATATACATAAAGTTTCAAGCTAGTTTAGATTGTAGGAAGTGTGTTGAAACAATTCTCTTAAATTAAGAAGTCAATCAAGCAAATTAATACTTTGGAGGGGACATTGTAAATGTAGCGAACGTTTAAACAAGCAATGTGTAATTTATCCAAAATATAATAGTGATTTTTCCCATTTTAAATAAATGGTAAATAAACACATCCAAAATCATCACATTCAAGGGCGTTTCCAATGAAAATGCTACTATTATGGTTTTTTTTTTTTTTTTTAAATGCTGATGAACGTTTCATTATACTTTGTATTTTTAGCCGAGGCAATTATAATATTTTAGATTTTTTTTCTCTTTCCCCAGGACATGTCTTGCCAGAGGGCAAGAGTTCTTTAACCTATGCGAGCAATAGACGATCATGGTAGTGGCCCACAAAAAAGATTATATATATAGATTTTTTTTTTTTTTGGTATAAAAAGGGGAGCTGCTGCTGCACATATATCACATCCAGGTTACAGGACTTAAAAAAAAGAGTGGTTGATTGGTACCATAATTTAAATAACAGTTTGCTGTGGCTAAACAACAATAACCCTTCTACTTCTAATACGTATTTTTATAATACTCAAATACATATTTTTACAACACTACAAACTAAACAATAATACTAAAAATCTGCAACCGGGCCCAATTATCATACAAATTTATCAGGTGGGCGGTGATCACAATTCACAAGTCTCAAAAGAATATTATTAATAATAAAAAATAAAAAAATTTCGGATGACACAAGTCCGTGACAATCTCACATTACATGGGACCAATAAGTAATTATCAAGTTTTTTGATAATAGTGTGTTCTAATTAACTTAACTGATAAAGTCTTTGTTGGTTATATAAAGATCTAAGGTTCAATCTTACCTACACCAAAAACTGATTGGTGTCTTAATTACATTTCTCAAAAAAAAAAAATTATTCTAAAAAAAAAAAAATCTTACCTACACTAAAAATTGATTGGTATCTTGACTACGTTTTTCCAAAAAAAAAAAAATTTCTGGTAATATCGATCTCAATTATCAACACATCAATAAATTTAGCAATCTACTTTTCACATTTGGACACGTGACATGGGACCAATTAGTAATTACAAAGTTTTCAGGTAATATCAATCTCAATTCTCAACACATCAGGCAGTCTAAATAGTCACTTAAATGACTTTAAAAATTATTTTTAGAAATTTTTATGAAAAAAATGATATAACAATTAATTTTATTGACAACTTTTTATATTTTCATCAAAATAATGTTAAAATTTTTCTAATATGATTTATTAATAATTACTTTAAGAGTATCTATTAAAATGACCCATCTAAATACATCAATTGACTACTTTTTTTGTTTTTCTCAACAAGTTTTTGATGTAGTCTGTTTTGATCAGTATATATAATAAACAAAAAATGGTAAAAATATATATTACAAATTTTACTACATAAAATTTACAAATTAATATAATAATAAATATAATTGGTGAGGTTTTAACTACCTCACAAATAATTGATGACACATCAATTTGTAAGCTCAATGTACTAATATTTATACTATCCGTAACAATATTTATAATAAAAATAATGTTAATAAGGGGTACATATTAAAAATGATATTGGTTTAATAGAAACTTTTGTTAAAGAAAAAACTGTTGTGAAAATTTTAACGAGGATAACATTGCTCAGACCACACAGAAACAAAAAAACAAAATTAGTAATACAAACTACAAAGAAAGTGGGGGCTGAAGGGATTGTTTCACTTACAGCGCGCTTAGGAAGGCCCACAGCCCAGCTGACCAAACAGTACACCACCCCGACAAACAAGTGCACAACCGAGACAAAGCTGCACACGCAAGGAAGGCAACTTTCATCAAAGACTACGCTACTTTACAATATCCTACGCACTTCAAAGTAAACATTTTTTTTTCCTTGATGAGTTTCAGAGCACACACATGACTTTCGATAAAATGTCATACTACTCACTAGGGATACGGAAAATAATTGTAGATCTTCTTGTTCAGGATGTTGAAAATCACGTTCAGGAAATACCTGCACATTGCACAATCACAAATAATTAATATTTAAGATCTTCAAGTCCTTTGCTTTAATTTTTTTTTTTTCCTCCAAGAAAAGGTTTTATATATATAAATTAGAGTCCAAATTTTCTGTCTCACTTTTCTTGCTACACTCTATATTTTACTAATAAAAATTTGTCACGTGTTCACCTAATTAATTAAAGGTCATGCTAACGAGTACCCTTAGAGTATTGGTTAAGAATCTATTTTAGGAAAGTTTTAACATCACTTTTATGGAAAATAAAAAAAGCTGTCAAAACATTAATTGATTTTTTTTCTTTTTCCATAAAAACTTTCTTTAAATATATTATTAAATAATGCCCTAAGAGCATTCGTTAGCATTTCTCATTAATTAAATATTACTATTAATTAATAACAGTAGTATTAATAAGTCAATAATTATAGTATTTAAATACTATTATTAATTAATAATGATAGTATTAATAAGTCAATAATTATTGTCTTATTAATCACTAGTACACCTAATTAATTAAATACTACTATTAATTAATAACGATGATATTAATAACTCAATAATTATCAGATAATTATCAGATAGGAAGTCAAGAGGACCACGTCAGCCGAAACTAATAATTTCTCTCTGGAGGCCTGATAATTTCTCTCCCGTCACATACAGTTAGAGCAGTCCATAGCAATAAAAAAAAATTTATGTTTGATTTTATTTTTATGTCAGCATGTTATATATGTCTCTTTCAAATGATAAAAAGCAATCTTAACACTATAAATTACAAATATCTCTTAAAAAAAATAAAGTAAATACATATAATAAAAAAATTTATCTCTAAAAAAAAAGAAAAATAGTCTTTATCTAACGTTAGACTAGTACATACCACATGAAGAAGAAGAAGCCAGTAACGAGGGCCGGGTACTTCTGGATGAAACCGACAGGCTTCGCTTCCCTGTAATAACAACAACAACGGAGTCAGAGAGAAAGAGACAAAGAAAAACCATTAGTGTCGAGGCTGACTGACACGGGCGAGTTATTGTGAACCCCCACGACCGAGTCAGAACGTACGGAGGGAAACGGACCTCACCCGGCGGAATCGCTCCCTGGAGACGATGAAGCCGCCGCCAAACAAGGCTTCACGGTCTCTCTCTGCTTCCCAGCTGATGAGCTCTCAAGCAACAGAGCTGGTCGGAGCTGCCTCCCCCATATCAAGTTCCCACCTTCTCCCACAGCTCCTATCGGCCTCGCCGAGGGAAAGCTTACGCTATTGTTGTTGTTGTTGTTCTCTCTTGGTGGCTTTCGGAGCTGAGAGAGTGAAGCGAAGGTGCTAGCGCGTGACAACACTCGCGACTCCATGGTTTCTAAGAGAGAGAGAGAGAGAGAGAGAAAATCAAAATGTGCTTGTAGTAAACACAGCTCTTATTCACGCCAACAGAGAAGAGTGGTATCAATGTTAAACTGTTTTAATCCAGTGCGTCGCGAGTTCACGTTAAAAATTTTGATACGCCAGTGTGACGAGGATCAGGGATTAGTGAATGATTTGATGAACGGTGGGAGAGCGTTGGGGGGAGTATGTGAATTGTGACAACGTGTGTGTGCGTGTGTTTGTGGTGCAACTGGAGAGAAGGAAGGGTTCGACTTTCGAGGAAGGAGATATGAGACAATAAATTAATAATTAATAATTGTGGCTGTGGAGGACCTGAGGATATCTGATATCATATGGTGAAGGGTGTGGTGGGTCCCGTCTTATCCGCAGTGAAAGGCTTGAGAGGGAGGGCATGTTTTGTCCAATCGTGGTGGTGAGCCTCCATTTTATCGTCTAAAATTTTAAGGTCTTTGGAATAGTTGTTTAAATAATAATTTTTTTTTTGTTAACACATATTTTTAGAATATTTTAGGAGTGTTTGGTAATGTAATTTAAAAATTGTTGTTTATAATTTTTTGAAATATATATAGATAAAAAAATGTGTAAAAATATATAAAATGTTATTTAAAAACTGAAAATTGTTGTTTGAAAACACAAACCAAACGACCTCTTGTAACTCGTATATATTTTCACAATAGGTAACAATGTTACTATTAAAAATCTCTTCCTAGATAGGCCTTAACTTGCGTATTTTTTTTTTCTTTTACTTCCTTTCCATTCATAACACCCATCTCAAATGTTGAGATAATTATCATATCATAGTTATTGTTTGAATAATTTTGTGGGTAAGAATGGGTTAATATTTAGCATAAACCGTAAAATGTGAAAATATTAAAAAAAATTGTCATATGTTGGACACAAATATTATTTTAAGAAAATTGTCAGTTTTTTAGATTTTGGTTAAGGGATGCACTTAGGCCATTTATGAATTGATAATTTAAACACAATTTTGATACTAAATTTATAAGAAATATAAAGAAAAAACTATTAATTATTTTTTTTCTTTTCTCATCAAATTTTTTTAGAAATATTTCCTAAACTAATACTCTTAGGTTTAGAGATATTTTGGTTATTTTAATGCGACTCAACATAGAGTCCAAGGTGATTATAAGACCACCCTGCTGACCTTGGAAAAAACAATTATTATGTATAAATTTTAAAAATTTAAGATTTTTTTATCCAAAAAAACTTTGTGACCACCCTAAATTTTTTTAGGGCCAACGTAATTAAATTTTGGACAAAATTTGACAACAAGTTTAGTTGTAAATTAAGGCTACAACTCTATTCAGTATTTTTATATTGAATGTGAATTTTAACAAATCCACCATTTAATTACATTTTCTTCTTAAATTCTTCATACTTGTAAAATTTCAAGAAGATAAATGATCAATAGTTATGTCATCAATCAAATATTTAACTTTCGAGTTTATTTAGTCTAAAATTATACATAAAAAATAATTTTATGGATCGAATGGTAAATAATATCCGATTGGCATGAAATTTTGACGTGTTTTAAGAATATAGGGAACATGTAATTCATCGATTAGATTTTCAAAATATGTAACAATGTTAATTCATTTAATGAGAGTGACTACAATTAAGTTTGTAGCCAAATTTTGTTCTTAAATTTTGATCTCCTTAACAATATATTAGGTCCTTACAAATAAAAATAAAAAGTCCAAGAAAAATTTTATTTAACTAAACTTTTGAAGAGATGTAGCTTGCAACATTGATAATGAAACTATCATATAACGATTTTGTAAGGTTGGAATTTATCAACCATTTTTTTGGCTTTATTCCATGCCAATTTGCTTGTAATTCAGCACTTAGAAACCCTGTATTTAGGTGAGAATCATGTAAGGGTAGTGTGTGAGAGAGTGTGAAGAAATGCTCAAGATTGTGCAGTGAAGCAGAGGCTCGCGATTGAATCTCGAGGGTGGCTCACGACTGGCAAGCCGCCAGAAGATGCACACGAGTAAAGCGTGCAGAGAAGCTAAACCGTCTGCCAGCTATTGCACTACATGACAAAAAATCTAGCCTGGCCATTCAGTTAGCTCGCGACTTGAACTCGCGACTCAATCAAGTCGTAAAGCCAAGCCGCCAGCCAGCTCTGTTTTAGAAAAACTGACTCTTTGCATTCCATTCTTACTCCAGTATAAAATACCCCTTATACCCACGAAATGTAGAGAGCTTCCAGAGAGAATTTTGAGAGAGAAACCCTAGAGAAAAACAAGATTAACTCATCCACAATCTTTACATAATGACTCTTCAAATTCCTCTACTCTCACCCTCTCCGTTGTTAGATCCTTGAAAGGTTCTCTAGCCAAATCATTTTCTCACCATACCTATATCTATGAGAAGGCTTTTTGGTACTTTAGGAAGTAGTATGGAAGGGACCAATTTCATATTGGTTGATGCTATGGGCTATAGCAGAATCCGGTAAGCTAAAGAAGAAATAAGTTCGACGTAACCTCGTTGGAGTAAGAGCTTGAATGACTTAGGTACATTGGATATATTAGGCTTGGAGGGTCTTCTGCTATTCATGTATCCCAACTACATTCTTTAGTGGATTATTGACCGCTTGGAGGGCAGCGGAAAGGTTTTACTCCGAGGGCTTTGGTTTCCTCTTCGATAACACATCGTTGTGTTGTCCTTGTGTTTGCATCTTTCTTCTCTTAATCTTTGCCATTTAATTTCTGCTGTGGATGTGATTTTATTTAGTTTAGATTATTTATCAATTCTGTTACAAGCTTATGTTCATTTTCCGTACATAATTTGTTTGATATTAAGCTTGAATTGGTAATTTGTTGTTTGGAGGTCTAAACGTTCATAGTGTTTTATACGCTATTTGAACATTCAGATTTCAAAATAAAAAATTTGTAGAAGGAAATTGTAAGATTTTATGTATTTGCATATGTGTGTGCATTTTTTTTTTTTTTGTCAATGTATGAAGTTCTCATTTTATTAGATTTTGTATAATTTAAGTTTCCTAAGGACCACCCTCAAAAATATTTCTGAAGCTGCAGCTGATATATGGAATTTATTGACACGAAAATCTAGTATTGTATAAACCTATTGTTTTTTTTTTTAATAAAAAAATAACCTATTGCAACGCAATTTTCAAAGTAAATCTTTGCAATATAAAGAATTTATTGCAACGAAAATCTAGTGTTGCATAAACCTATTACTTTTTTATAATAAAAAAATAACCTATTGCAATGAGATTTTCAAAGTAAATCGTTGCAATATATAATAATTGCATTATATGGAATTTATTGCAACAAAAATCTAGTATTGCATAAACCTATTGCCTCAAAGTTTATTACAACGGCTTGCATCGACTTTTTTGTCATTGCAATAACACCTATTACAGCGATATTAGTTGTTATTGCAACAACTTTTTTCTTTGTATTAATCGCCATGACTTTCTAACCCAACACATGTCTGATCTATTATAAGATTCATTCCCTAACCTATAAATTGAAAATTTATTATCTCATTTGATAAGGTGGACTAAAGTAGAACAAGATATTGCAAAGTAGGATCAAGACTCACTCACCTTTCTAATATGTCACATGAGACATGGGCTCCAAATATCTTGGATTTACTTTTCTTGGATTTATTCAATGATATATAAGCATTGTGGATTCCAGTTAGCTCAACTGGTAAAGTGTGAAACTCTCTCTCAAAAAAAAAAATGATATATCTATATATAAAAGCGCAAATGTGCTAAAGCACTGTAGCTACAGTGCTTTGGTTTCGTGAGTCATTTTTTTTTTTTTTTTTTTAAGTTTTGAACAGTTGCTTTTTTTTTTTACCCACTGCTTTCTTTTCTTTTCTTTTCTTTTTTCCTGTTTTTTTTTTTGGGTAATATCCTGTCCACTATTTTTTTTATGCACTGTAGCTTCAGTGCTTTGGTTCAGTGAGTCCCTTTCTTTTATTTGTTTTTTTTTCCCAAGTTTTGAACGGTTGCTACTTTTTTTTTCCCACACTGCTTTCTTTTTTTTTTTTTTTTTGGGTAATATCATGTCCACTCTTTATATATATATATAAAACTGTGTTAGTTAACACAATAAATTGTTACAATATTTTTGCAACTGTTGATATGTTAATTCCTTATAGGTTAAAATAAAATATCATACTAGAATCATCCACAACTAAAACTAAAGGTATTATGAAAAAAGAAGTGCTACATCTATAACATTTTCCGTAACACTTTCCCAACATTGTTCATTAGGTTCTTGTTTTTCCCATAAACCACAGTACGCCAGTTTTGGTTGTGCTGTTTTTGTCTTTTCTTTTAAATATTTATATGTGTATGTACAGTTACATTGACTTAACAAATTCTTACAATATTTTCACAATTATTGACTTTGCACTGTTCATTAGCCTTTTTTTTCACAGTACGTTGGTTTTGCTTATGCAGAATGCGCTAAAGCACTGTAGCTACAGTGTTTTGGTTAAGTAAGCCTTTTTTTTTTTTTTTTAAGTTTTGAATAATTGCTTTTTTTTTTTTACCCACTGCTTTCTTTTCTTTTCTTTTTTTTCCTGTTTTTTTTTTTGGAGGTAATATCCTGTCCACTTTTTTTTTTTTTTAAATGCACTGTAGCTTCAGTGCTTTGGTTTAGTGAGTCCCTTTCTTTTGTTTGTTTGTTTTTTTTTTTTCCCAAGTTTTGAATGATCGCTATTTTTTTTCCCTCACTGCTTTCTTTTCTTTTCTTTTTTTTTTTCTCTGCTTTTTTTTTTTCGGGATAATATCATGTCCACTCTTATATAAATATATATATATATATATATATATATATTTATATATATAACTGTTAGTTAACACAATAAATTGTCACAATATTTTTGCAACTGTTGATATGTTAATTCCTTATAAGTTAAAACAAAATATCATATTAGAATCATCCACAACTAAAACTAAAGATATTATAAGAAAAGAAGTGCTACATCCACAGCATTTTTTGCAACACTTTCACAACATTGTTCATTAGGTTTTTTTTTTCCCCACAAACCACAATACGCCAGTTTTGGTTGTGCTGTTTTTGTCTTTTCTTTTAAATATTTTTATGTGTATGTACAGTTACACTAACTTAACAAATTCTTACAATATTTTCACAATTATTGACGATTTCATTGTTCATTGGCCCCCCCCTTTTTTTTTCACAATACGTTGGTTTTGCTTGTGCTTTTAAATATTATATGTACATAAACAATTACACTGACGCAACAAATTTTTACAATATTTTCATAATTATTGAGGTGTCAATTTTTTAAAGGTTAAAATAAAATAATAAAATAAGAGACTGAGAACAATCACAACTAAAAATAAATGTATTATGAAAATGCTTTAACATCTTCTTCTTGTCACAATATTTTCACAATCGCGAGATTTCAGTTTCTTATAAATCAAAATAAAATAAAATAAAAAGAAATGCTATGTCCACAACATTTTCACAATAATTTTGTAACAAATTTTATGTGGCAAGGTATTGTTGAAGGATAAAAAAGTGATATCAGTAGTGAGTTCAATTTAAAACCAATAACAACTTGTCATTTATAGTTTGTTCTATGTTATGGATGTAGCATTTCTCTCAAATAAAATAAAAATATATCTATTCGGATCCTAAAAATAAAAGTATTGTGAAAATGTTTTAATATTTTGTTATATTCTTAGACTTCTTTTTTAGTATATATAGTCAAATTGGGTGAGCCAAAATTCACTATACGTTTTGCATACAATTTTCTTGTATTGTCTTTTTGCTTGTTTTTTTTTTTTTAATGCATAATTTTAAAGCCAGTAATAATTTTTTACCTAAGATTCATTGTGAAAATGCTGTAAACGTAAAAATTAAATAATAAATTATCAAACTGGGACCTACCACAACTGGAAATAAAAAATATTACGAAAATGTTGTGATGTTTTGTTATATTCCTAAACTTTTTTTTTGTGTAACATTTTGTTGTGTTCCTAAGCTTCTTTTTTTGTTTAGTCAAATTTAGTAAGCCAAACTCATTGTTTTAGGCACAATTTTCTTCAATTGGCCTTTTATTTTATTTTTAAATACACGGTTAAAAGTGGTTAGCCCAATTTAAAACTAGTAGCAATTTACCACCTAAGATTTATTATAAAAATATTGTGGACGTAACATTTCTCTAAAATAAAATATCATACTAGAACCCACCATAGCTAAAAATAAAGGTATTGTAAAAATATCGTGACTTGTTGTTGTGTTTCTAGACTTCTTTTTTGGTTTATTCAATTTGTTGAACTAAAATTCATTGTTTAATGCATAATTTTTTTGGGTTGATTTTCTTTTACACATTGTTTCAAGTTTTTTTTTTAAAAAAAAAAAAAAAAAAAACAAACACACACACACACACACACACACACACACACACAAATTGACAAAATAACACTTTCCTCCTTTATGTTTGGGATAGTTGCATTCCCCCCTAAAGTAAAGTTGAATAATTTCATCATTTATATTTTGTAAATGAGCATATACCCCTATTGTTTCTCTCTTAGTTAAGCTCTAACAAAATCTTATAATTCCTAAAATATTCCATTGTGCAATGCCTAATATACTCCTACTAAATTTTAATGTCCCAAAAAATTTCTGTGTATTTTGAATTTTACGTAGTAGACTGGTAGTCATGCTTGGAAAGTTAGAATAATGATATATGATGTTCTATTTGTTACCTAGAGAACACTAATTTATTAGGTTTAAATCTTCTACACTTATAATTTTATCTAATAAAAACTTTGATGACATATGTCTTTTGTTATTTTGTTCTTATTTTAATTTATTTTCCTACTTAAAAGGGTATTTATTAAAAATAAGTAAGTTAAACACCGTAGTTAGACTCATAAAATAAGATAATAAAGAATGAAATATAAATAACAAAATCTTCATTGTAGATGATTGCAAACATTTAATTTAATAAAGATCTTCAAAAAGATTGTAACATATATTATCATTCATTGCAAAAATTTAAATAAGAACAAAATAACAAAAAGATCTTCAAAAAGATTTTCAAAAAGATTGTAGATGATAACATTCATTATCATTCTTTGTAGCATTTTTTGGTGAGTAGATATTCAAATAGCTATTTTAAATTTAAGTACATGACTTCATACTTCTTCAACAACAAAAAAATTTATATTAATTCTCTCACTAAAATGCCAGCACGTGCATTGCATGTGCAACCCACACTAGTAAGCATTAAAAGTATGACTCAAACTAGCTAGCTAAGCCATCTTGGCTTATATCGTGTATCAATCAAATTTTAACCACTAATATCATTTTTAATGTTGTTTTTTTGAATTAATTTGCAGAACTGTGTTGTCATTTTTTCTACTCAAATTTACCCAAAAAAATATGAAAATTTTCAGTATGTGATTCACATGAAAAAAAGAAGTCATTGGAACATTCGTATTAAGGAAAATCCATATAAGAAAATATATGCAACAAAATGAATTTTTCTAAATAATATCTATGCCATCATTTCATCCAGCAAAAGTAAGGGCCCAATACTAACAGTTGTGATAAATCCTTCGGATAAACTTTCAAACCTAACCCACCTTGCACTCTCTGCTTCTAAGTCATACCATAGAAGTTTTGTTTTTAAACCACTTCCAGTAAGAGTTGCCTGCCATCTTCAGAAACCAATAGGGGTCTATATATTGCCAATGGCTGTGGATTGATCTTGACAAAATTCAATCCATAAATTTTATGCCAAGAGTTGCTTTTCCCATACTTCATCAAACCCCATATATCAACATTATACCCGGAGTTCAAACTGAAGCACAACTTCCCATTCAAGACTTGCAAATAAGTCCCCCCCCCCCCCCCCCCCCCCCCCCCTTTATTCTTTGCTTGGCTAAACTCGGATATCAAATAGCATTAACTTTTCACTTAAGAGATTAAGAATTAGAATCGAAACCTTGTTCGGCAACCAAGTTAGCCAATGAAATGCCCCATTCGTATTGATTGCCACCGAATCATAACTAAAATTGATCAATGCTCTTTCTTCCATTGGAAAATCAATTTCCTTCCAAGAATCATATTTCAGGCTATACCTCATGACTTCCAATTGAGAATTCATTTTCAAAACCACATAATCATCTTCAAGAGGATAATACCAGAATACCAACCTGGTTGCCATGGAAAACGGTGCCCGTTTTGAAAAAATTGTTTTATATTTTTTGATGTGAGGATTCAATATCACAACCTTATTCGGACTATCATCGAAGTGCACAATAATGCACAATAATCCATGGCAACAACCTCTAATATGCGGCATTTAGCCTTGAAAATTCAGTATGTGGTCTTCAGAGGAAAATGGGAGAGCAATATGCTTTGATAATTACATGTCATTGAGTAATAGGGAATCCAACCGAATAAGCTTTGCCATCGATGTCTTCCATGAACAGCTTAATATCCGCATTACTCTTGATGGCCAACTTTAGTTGTTGTTTGATAAAATGAGTGCTGCTTATCATCTTATAGCGATCTTTTGAAAATATACGAAAGCGAATGAGAGAGGTCACAGTTAGTCGCAAGAAAATTTGCATCAATATATCTTTTGGAATATTCTTCCAAATTGCGGAGCCAGAGAGCTTGACCAGAATCTGGTACATCCTTGAAAGATCAATGGGTTTCCTAGGATTTAGGCACTGAATAACCTTATAAGGAATGAGATCTAGTATAGATTTTCAGAAATCTTTGTGTGCGTCTCTATTAGAGTGCTCTTGATTAGCTAAGAATAACTACACCAGAACCAACAAGCAACAATTAAGAGTGGATCCTAAATTTCTCATAAAAACCAATAAAAAAGAAGAAAGCATTGATATATACATTTATACACTTAGACAAAAATTAAGAATGGATAGTATCATGTATCAACTCACATAGACATGAAATAGGATCAATCACCATTAGAAGTCGATGCACTTATTACCTATGAAGCATGGGTGCAGGTTTGGGTTTGGGTGCGGGTGTGGATGCGGGTGTAGGACTTGGCAATTTTTGAAAAAGTAGGCTACGGGTGTGGCAGGATATGTTTACTAAAAAATTATTAAATATATTTTTGTTTACAAATTACTAAATATAATTTCATATAATGGTAAATATATACCAATTTAAGAGCAATAATGACAACAAATATTCAATAATTTCAATTTAAGTTGTTTAACGTACAAATAATTTGACTAATATTTAATAAGTTAATGACTAAATAAGAAATCAACTCAAGTTTTTATTTATTTTTTTAACATGTATTTCAGCCGTAATCAGCTCGACTTGGCCTAAATTGACGCTGAACTGGAGCGAATTGGCCCAAACTAGCGCAACTCAGCCTGAATCGGCCTGAACTGGAGCAAATCGGGAAACGAAAAAGAAGAAGAAAAAGAAGAACACGAATCAGTGTGTCGAGTGCAAATCGGCGTGTCGCCAAGTGTTCAGTGCCGGTGCGTCGGCCTTGGAACCGCACCCATGCTTTCTAGCTTATTACACTCAATTTAATGTGTGTTTGATTTTATAACCTAGTGTTCCATAAACCTATTACTTTTTTTTAATAAAAAAAAAAAAACCTATTGCAATGAGATTTTCAAAATAAATCGTTGCAATATATAAATCGTTGTAATATATGGAATTTATTGTAATGAAAATTTAGTGTTGCATAAACTTATTGTTTCAGAGTTTATTACAATTGCTTGCATCGACTTTTTTGTCATTGCAATAACACCTATTACAGCAACATTAGTTGTTATTGCAACAAGTATTAAGTATTTTTTCTTGTAGTGGTCGCCTTTACAACCTTACATGGGATGTGTTTATGTTAAGCATAAATAACATGTATCGTCATGACTTTCTAACCCAACACATGTCTGATCTATTATGAGATTTGTTCCCCTACCTATAAATTGAAAATTTATTATCTCATTTGATTAAGTGGACTAAAGTAGAACAAGATATCGCAAAGTAGGATCAAGACCTCTCTCCAAAAAAAAAAAAAAAAAGATATATAAGCGTTAAAAGTATGACTCGAACTACCTAGCTAAGCCATCTTGTCTTATATCGTGTATCAATCAAATTTTAACCACTAATATCATTTTTAATGTTGTTTTTTTGAATTAATTTGCAGAACTGTGTTGTCATTTTTTCTACTCAAATTAATATACCCAAAAAAAATATGAAAATTTTTAGTATGTGACTTCACATGAAAAAAGAAGTTATTGGAACATTCATATTAAGGAAAAGCCATATAAGAAAATATATGCAACAAAATGAATTTTTCTACATAATATCTATGCCATCATTTCATCCAGCACAAGTAAGGTCCCAATACTAACAATTGTGATAAATCCTTCAGGTAAACTTTCAAACCTAACCCACCTTGCACTCTCTGCTTCTAAGTCATACCATAGAAGTTTTGTTTTCAAACCAATGCTTTCTTCCAGTAAGAGTTGCCTGCCATCTTTAGAAACCAATAGGGGTCTATATATTGCCAATGGCTGTGGATTGATCTTGACAAAATTCAATCCATAAATTTTATGCCAAGAGTTGCTTTTCCCATACTCCATCAAACCCCATATATCAACACTATACCCAGAGTTCAAATCGAAGCACAACTTCCCATTCAGGACTTGCAAATAAGTCCCCCTCCTTTGTTCTTTGCTTGGCTGAACTGAGATATCAAATAACATCAACTTTTCACTAAAAAGATTAAAAATTAGAATCGAAACCTTGTTTGGCAACCAAGTCAGCCAATGAAATGCCCCATTCGTATTGATTGCCACTGAATCATAATTGAAACTGATCAATGCTCTTTCTTCCATTGAAAAATCAATTTCCTTCCAAGAATCATATTTCAGGCTGTACCTCATGACTTCCAATCGAGAATTCATTTTCAAAACTACCTAATCATCTTCAAGAGGATAATACCAGAATGCCAACTTGGTTGTCACGGAATACGATGCCCGTTCCGATAAAATTATTTTATATTTTCTAATGTGAGGATTTAATATCACAACCTTATCCGGACTATCATCAACGTGCACAATAATCCATGGCAACAACCTCTGATATGCAGCAAGTAGCCTTGAAAATTCAGTACGTGGTCTTCATAGGAAAATGGGAGAGCAATTTGCTTTGATAAGTACGTGTCTTGAGTAACAGAGATTTCAACGGAATAAATTTTGCCATTAGGTCTTCCATGAACAACTTAATATCAGTATTACTCTTGACGGCCAACTTTAGGTGTTGTTTGATAAAGCGAGTGCTGCTTATCATTTTATAGCAATCTTTTGAAAATATACAGAAGCGAATGAGAGAGGTCACACGTAGTCGCAAGAAAATTTGCGTCAATATATCTTCTAGAATATGCTTCCGAATTGCAAAGCCAGAGAGCTTGACCAGAATCTGGTACATCCTTTGAAAGATCAGTGGGTTTCCCAGGATTTAGGCACTGAATAACCTCATAAGGAATGAGATCTAGTATAGATTTCCAAAAATATTTGTGTGCATCTCTATTAGATTGCTCTTGATTAGCTAAGAATTACTGTACCAGAACCAACAAGTAACAATTAAGAGTGGATCCTAAATTTCTCATGAAAACCAATAAAAAAGAAGAAAGCGTTGATATATACATTTATAAACTTAGACAAAAATTAAGAGTGGATAGTATCAAGTATTAACTCACATAGACATGAAATAGGATCAATCACCATCAAAAGTTGATGCACTTATTACCTATGAAGCACGGGTGTGGATTTGGATTTGGGTCCGGGTGTGGATGCGGGTGCAGGACTCGGTTATTTTTGGAAAAAATAGGGTGCAGATGCATCGGGATACGTTTACCAATTTATTATTAAATATATTTTTATTTACAAATTATTAAATATATTTTCATATAATGGTAAATATATACCAATTTAAGAGTAATAATAACTACAAATAATTCAAAATTTTCAATTTAAGTTGTTTAATGTACAAATAATTTGACAAAATATATAATAAGTTAATAACTAAATAAGAAATCAAGTCAAGTTTTTATTTAATTTTATTTTTTTAACATGTATTTCAGCCATAATTAGCGTGACTCGGCCTAAATCGACGTTGAACTGGCGCGACTCAGCCTGAATCGGTGCGAATTGGCCCAAACCAGCACGACTCGGCCTGAATCGGCCCGAACTGGGGCAAATTGAAAAAAAAAAAAAGAGAATATGAATCAGTGTGTCGAGAGCGAATCAACATGTCGCCAAGTGTCCGGTGTGGGCGTGACAGCCCTTGAGCTGCACCCATGCTTTCTAGCTTATTACACTCAATTTAATGTGTTTTTGGTTTTATAGAACATAAATTTCTTGTAAATCAAAGCTTTATATGCATTATAGCCAACCTGTGATTTATCCCTATGAACAAGTTCAGCCTTCTGAATTTGTAGTCGTCTAACCAAACCGCTTAGGCTGACAATTGGTTCCTTCAGATCTTTTATATCTACATCCTACTCTAAACAGTCAACTTCTTTCTCCAATAATAGGCACCTTTAAAGTTGAAGAAGGAAAGTTTCATCAAAGGTTTTATAAGCATGGAATGGCCATATAAACTGCCAGGCAAAAGAATACAAACAATCCAGGAAGAAAAATCGGCAACAAAGTTTCTCACCTAAGATTTTGTTGCTCTAGCATTTCTGATTCTTTCCTCAGCATTGTGACCACCTCAGCCACCCTAGCCATCCCAGTCGTTAATTGAATAAAATAGGCATACCAGAAAAATGATTCCACATGCAACTTGAGATTGGAAAAAATTGAAGCTTTAATTTTATTTTATTTATATCAAATTAACCTCTATGATAGGTCAAGAATGTATTGACCCATTTGGTAAATTAATCAATTAATTAGTCAAGTGAATTAATTAGATTCAATTTACATGCAATAAGCATGGTAGCACAAACAAATCACCAACTAAGTTAAATGCAATGGAAAATAAATTTGACACAGGTGATTTGTTTACGAATGGAGAAACCATCGAGGTAAAACCTCATCGGATGAATTTAAGGTTACCACTTCTGAGAATCCATTATTATCAAAACAAGTAGTTACAAGTAAAAGGAATCCTAGTATCTAATACCAACTTGCAGCTAAACCCTTACCCTAATACTCAATTGGACTTGTGATGTAGCGGCAATCTCTTCGCTTAATGCACGAATCCTAGTACGTGACTAACTAATGATGCACGGATCCCAGTATGTTACTAACACATCAACTTAAGGAAGATGTTGGCTGCAAAGTTCTTTAGTTCATCCAATAATGAAGATTAGGAAGCTCTTTGGTCACAAAACCCTTGGCACAAAGACATAGTAGCTTTTAGAGAGAATATGATGAATTAGGGCAAATTCTGTCTCCGGTCACAATTTGCATGCACAATGACTTTGCATCAAGTTGCATCACTTTGCATCACCTTCGATGACTCTTAAAATAATTCTTATATATGTCTAGGGCTGTGAAAAAAAAAACCTTACATAAATACACATGGATATGCGTGAAATCAGATTTGAAAATCTAAATTTTGTAATTCTCGATAGATACAGCTTTTGTCGAGCTGCTGTCAAGATCCATCATTAAACCTCGATAAAAATGAATCTGTCGAGCTATTTGTCGAGCTTTAATGAACAGCAGCTCTTCACTTGTTTCTTGGACAGATTTGCATGGCTTCAATATTAACTTGAACTCTTGTTTCTTGAAGTACTAAACTCATTCTAGATTTACTTAATTACAAGTAAAGTGCGTTTTATAAAAGGATTAGCTAATTTACATAACATAGGTTTCTAACAAATCTCACATATGTCCTAACACTCTAGAAATACATGAATAGTACATAAAATTGCCTTGTTTCTCACCTTCAGTCTCCATGATTATAAATTCTGGATAGTGATATGGGAGGGAGATATAATAAGCATATATGTACCTCAAAACAAAATGCTAAAATCATATGCTGTGAAATTTATTTGATACTTAGCTAAGAATATACATGACTCTTAACAAAAAGATTCTCAAGAGGCATAACATGTTTTCCTTCAAGGCAATCGGAAATGTGAAATACAGTGTGCATCCACAATCCTCTCTATACATAGTTACTTAATGGAGGAGTTAAATTCTCAATGACATAACTTAGTGTCAAATAGTTTTCCCTACAGTTATATAAAGCCTGTTAGCTTCCGGACCAAATCTAGTCATAAGATCAGATTATGTTACAAGAAACAGAAAACTTTTTAAGTAACGTGCACATCTTGTTGGATGGCAGTTGTTGAACCCATGATTTCACTCTTTACTCTGTTCTTACAAGTTATAAGAGGTGCCCATGTGCCATTTGAGCTAGAACAAAACTTAGACTACTAAACTAATGAAGTTCTGAGTTGATTCATACCAAGGACTGAACCCTTGGCATTCATATTGAGAACATAACTCATGTAGCCATGATGAGGCTTCAAGCTCATGCTCATCACCCTGCAGGGCCTGCACCAACCATTTCAAGTGAGGTGTAATATAAGAACTCCCCTAAGAGAAACTAGAGATAGATTACAAATCCCATGAACCAATCTAGGCATGGATTAAGCTCAAATATGGATGATCTCATCCAGTACTGTCAACAATTACTCATGCATATGTAGTATATAACTTTTGGTCCTTGCCTTTATGATTGAACTTAAAAAATATGAGCTCCCAGTGTTATAAAGGTACAGTTTGCTCTCTATGTGCAAGACTGAACTGTCCAAAATAGAAGCACCATTTCAGCTTTTGGTTTTGAATTTCCAATATGAGGGGAAAAAGACTTCTTGGTCAATGGGTGGAAAATGTCATGTAATCTTGAAGAGTCTGAGTATGTCAAATGATACTATAGTATCAAAGTGAAGTAGCATGAAGTTTTGTATAAGAGTTCATGGATTAAAAACTGACCACATTCCGGCCATGATTTTGTAGTTATTTGGCTTAAGGAGTACATACCTATTTCATATGGTGAAAGTTGAGAGAAACTCAAATTAGAATTTCAAATTAAAGTTTCAATTTTACGTCATGTGTCACAAATTATTTATTCTTAAAGAGTTTTATTTCTTAATTTTAGAATAAAATGTAGGACCACATCATAAATATTCATCTAAGTGAGTTATTAAGTAAAAAAAACCAAAGAGTCTAAAATAAATGAATTGTAAAAAAAAGTGCTTCACAATAATTTTTTTAAAAATAGACAATTTACATTTTATACCTAATAATATCCTTAGAAATTTTTTTAAAGAGTTAACAAAATATAAAAATGACTATCAATAGTATTTAAATTATATATATATATATATAGGAATTATATTATGTATCTTATTGTATATGTTTAAGTGTGTCCATGCATATGCATAGAGTTACAATCTAGTATATATAAAACATTTAAATTATTAATATTCCAAATAATCTATATATATATATATATATATATAAAACTGAAGCTTCTGTTAGCTCCACAATTTTTCACGTCACTTTTTTTTTTAATTCTTTTTAATTTAGAGACGGTTTGACTTTTGGGGGAGTAGTTACCAAATATAAAACAAACAATTTACGTTTGATTAAGGGTGTGGCAGTATTTATTTCTTATTTTTTGCCCTTCTTATATTAGTAAAAGCCTTCTTCTCTCTAGCCTCACGATAAAACCCTAAAGCTCTTCTTCAAGAACTGACCACCATTGGCTCTAGACACCGTTACAATTTGTACACTCAATAGTATGTGTAGAGTGCTAGAGACATTCGCTACAGAAAAGTAAGTATTGTTATACTGTCGTAATGCTCCCAATCAAACTCACAAACACACTCCATCTCATTTTTCTTCTTCTTCATGCAGTCCTATCTCCCATCTTAGTACTTAAGTCATCATGCTGCCAGTTGCCTTGTCGTGAATCTGTGGTTGTCTGTCAACTCTAGGCTTCATCGCAGTACCAGCAGTATATATATATATATATCTCTCTCTCTCGATTTAACCTGTGAACACTTAAGAGTTATACTAATACTAAACTATGAACTTTGTTTACTGCTTTTGTTAAATTGCGTGTTGTACAACTATATTGCTAATTTGCTATACTTTAGTAATTTAAACAAGGTTAAGTTTTATTTGTGGGTTTACCGATTTTCAATAAAAGAAAAAGTAAATCTTGTGGCTGTAATTTCTTTACCGTGTAGGGTTGTGTTGTTGAGTAATGGGTGAATCAATCATCTATGTGTCGTGCAAAGTAAATATTATATAAGATTATCAAAAAAAGTAAATATTATATGATATAAAATCTATAATAGTGTTCAGTATTATATTTTAATATATTTATATTTGGTTTTGAAATTTGCTTAATTGTTTGGCCATTCATACTTGACTGTTCATACTAAATTTAATATTATTATTTTAATGTGTGAATAAGTTATAGAAAAACCATTCACAATTCAGGTATATTTAAAGGAAGAAATGTTCTAGATTCAAAAGATACGCTTTAGCCCTCTATTCCAAAGGTTAGTTTTATTACTTTATAGTTTTACTTAAACTAAGTGATATTTGAATGCTGGTGGAATTTTCTTAGTAAGGTTGTGTTTGAAATTGTAACTTTTAAATTAGTATGTTAGATTATGATACATTTTCGGTTACTAATATTGTTTGGTTCCTTAGCATAATAGTTAGAACTTAGAAGCTATATGGGCATGGTTATAAGAATATGTTTGTTCTAATCTTTGCCCCGTATAACAATTCAATAAATAACATTGGTTACACATTTTTGGATTGAATATTCACTTTAGGATGTTGATTATAATGAGAAGAATTTTGTGTAACACGTCGCCATCTTTGTACTCTACCATTGAGCCCAAATATTGGAAAAAATGTTTCTTGTAGGACCTTTACTCCTTCCTTAACAATTGTACTTGCTCTTGCCTACACTAAAATTTCCGACTTTTTAAATCATATTGTTTTCTTCTAAAGGCCAGTGCTATTACCCAATCCATTAAATATCGTTATCTATGTTTTCATACTAAAAGTTTGTGTTCTGGTAAATTTATATCTCCGTGGTAGAGAGTTTAATCAAAATTTTTTAGATATTCATATTCGATAGCTTTCCGGTTAGCGACTAGTTTAACTAAATTCAATAGCAAGTAAACACTAAACAGAAATGAATTTATCCAAAAATGTCATCCCATAAGAAGCATAGCCAAAGTGCACTTTATATATACACACACACACACATATATATATATATATATATATATATATATATATCACCAAATAATTAGTTTAGGAGCGTAAATCAGCCACAGATTTTAACACATAAGATTTAACCAACCACAATAATTGCTCACTAAATTTCCTAAAATTAAGAGAAAAAAAATTACACTATAAACATGCACAACTATAAAATCCAGTAATAAGACATACACAGATATTCTAGCATTAAAAGCACTTCAACATTTTACCTTCTCCCATTCACTGTTGTTGGCCTTGCTACTCTCAACATCAACCTTCCTCATAAAAAGCTTGTAGATACCGTTCAGCTTCCTTTCCTTTTCTCTTTTCTCTCCTCCTCTTCTCCTTTTCCTCAAGCTGAATGAAATTTTGACTGCACCGAAAATTCATAGAGAAATTAAATAATCTGATTATTCAAATACAAATTAGACCTGGAAAATTCAAATAATCCGAGAACTCAACTGTCACCAAAAAACATAATAATAATAAATAGATAGTAATTAATTAATTTTTTGTGAGCTTATTATTATTTTTTTTGGTGAGATTTGAGTTCTCAGATTATTTGAATTTTACAGATCTAAAAAAAAAAAAAAAAATTAAACAGGAGCTGAAGCTTAAAGAAGAGCATAGACTAACAATGGTGGAAAATGGAAAACAAAGAGAAGGAAATTCTCAGATTATTGGAATTTCAAGGATCTAATTTTAAAGAGGAGCTAAAGCTAAAGAAGAGGATAGAATAACAATGGTGGAAAATGAAAAACAGAGAGAAGGAAATTCTCAAATTATTCAAATTTTCCAGATCTAATTTGTATTTGAATTGTAAACAGGAGCTAAAGCTTAAAGAAGAGCATAAACTAACAACGGTGGAAAAGGAGAAACAGAGAGAAAAATAAATTCTCAGATAATATGAATTTGAATTGTAAACAGGAGGTAAAGCTTAAAAGAAGAGCTTAGAGCAACAACGGTGGAAAAATGAAAAACAGAGAGAAAAGGAAAGAGAGATTGTATTGGAGATGAAAAACTGAATAAATATGAATCAAACGGATTGAAATGAAATCCTCACCGCCTCTATTCTTGAAGAGTGAAAAATTCCTTGGACTTCATCTCGGTCGGCAGAGGAAGCACCGTACCGTTGGCGACAAAAACGTCATCGCCGCTAATGTCGTTTTCACCAAAACCACCATAACCTTTATCGTTCTCGTTCTCCACATGGATCAGTTCGTATGAAGACTGAGAGAAGCTAGAATTTAAGCCTTTGGATCCGTAGGTCTCAGGCACGGCGGAGGCATGGTCGACCGGAAAGTCACCATTCTTGTTGCCATTCTCGTTCTCGTTCTCGTTCTCCACGTGAATCGGTTCAAACGAAGGCTGGGAGTAGCTAGGGTTTGGATCTTTGAATCCTTGGGCCTCAGGCACGGTGGAGCCATGGTCGACGGACAAGTCAGACTGTCAGAGTCCGTCGCGAATTCGCCAGAGAAGTCATCAGCGCTTGATGCAGGGAAGGAAGACATTGCTCTCTTTCTCTCACCGTTTCTCTCTCTAAGAAACGCACACTCTCTCTGACTAGAAACGACCCACTCTCTCTCACTCTTACTCTCACTCTCAGTATCTCAGTCTCCTCTCTTGCTGTGCCTTTATATAACTACTAGCCTCGTCACACGCGCTTCGCGCGTGCGATGAGTTTTTTTTTATTTTTTGTAGTCCTATTTTGTAGAGAAAAAAAACTGTGTTTTTTTTATTTTATATATATAATTTTTATTTTGAAAATCTAATTTATAAGTGAATAGATCGATTTGAAAATTAATAGGAGAGTGTTCCTAATTTTTAGGCAATATTTTAGTGGGAGTTAAAGTTACATTTTTACCAGATTATCCTTCAGTTTTGTCTCTATTCAAACATAGGGGTGTAAGGGCAATTTTGAACTAAAAAATGAGGAATCCAAACAGGGGAAGCCCCTTAAATAATAGTATAGATAACCAAAATGTGAGAAGAGAGCATTGGCGGGAAAGTTAGTTAACCAAATATTACAATTTTAGGAGTTAGGCTTTGGGCTGGGCTTGGGAGGGAAAGCAAATCCAACAGAGCGAAAGGAACGTGAGCCGGATTCTGGGCTGTATCTTCACAGGAAAGGGCCCATATTTCTTTCTTCCTTTTTATTTTATTCTATTTTATTTAAAAAAACTCTAAAATTTCAATAAACCTTGTGACACCAGTTAATTTTTAGTGTATGCAAAATTCAAACTCTATATCTTTTATTTGATAACAAAAGATTTTACTAACTATTAACAAAAAATCACAATTTAATTTCATATATCCATCTTTTTTTTCCTTCTTTATGTTGGAGCTAAATTATAAATTAACCTCTGAAACTTAAACCTCTTATTCGATGAGGGACTTTACCAATATTAACAAAAATTACAATTCAATTTCTCATATCAGTCTATTTTTTCTCTGTCATACATTTTTTTTGGGGGCTAAATTATAAATCAGCCCCTAAGACTTTAACCATATTTCAACTCAATTCTCTAGCACTTTTTTAATATTATAAATTAGCCCCTAAATTTTTTTTATTTGCAGTTTTCACTCCCATTAGGTGTGTTGCTATTAGTCTTGAAGAAATGTCACAAGTAAAGTCTCTTGTAAAGAAAAATCCACGTTGTTACACACACACACACACACACACACACACACACACACACAACAATTAAAAAAAGAAAAAAAAATCCAAGAGTTTTAATTAGCTTAACTAATAAAGTCTCTTGTTGTTAAATAAGAGGTTTAGGGTTCAAAACTTATATACACTAAAAATTAATTGGTATCTTAGCTTAATAATAAAAACAATCATCATGGAGAAAACGTCATAGATTTAAATTCTATCATATCTATATATTAAAAAAAAATCAAGGCTTTATCGGCATGTAGGTTTGGCTGACTAGGCCTAATTTTGATATTACTGAACAAGTTGAACTACAAATTAAAATTTGGGATCACTTTCACTTTCTCTTGTGCTACATGCTACATACTATTTTTTCATGATTTATTGAGATAATAAGTTGCAATTAATTTAGTATCACTTAGATACAAGCCCATCACTAACAATATTTTTCTTTTACATATTAATCACTTGTCATCTCGACGAGTAATGAATATTGTGCGAATAAGCTGGGTCCTTAGATTTTCTATTTTTCTTATTTTTTACTTCAAACTTGTCCTACAAAACATCTATGTTTGATCATATTTGTGTCATGGGTCTTAAACGCTAATAAATAAAGTGAACCAAACCTTAAAGCCCAGAGAAATCTGGAATACTCTATAAAAAAAGATTCACTTCAACTTCAAGAGCATAAATCTTGAACCTGAAACTTGAGCTATATATACAGAGACTCAAGAAAGGAAGTGATACAGTGAATAGTTTTCTACAGAAAATCAAGATTGCAAGAGATAAACTACTTCTTGTTGGTGTGGTTGTTGACAATGAAGAGTTACTTTGCACTGTTTTTCGAGGCCTAGCAAAAGAATTTGCTCATTTATATTCCGCTACATGCACTAGAAGTGATCCTATTATCTATGAGCAACATTCTATTATGTTGCAAAGTAAGAAACAAGCTATGGTTGAAAATTCAGATGACTGTTAGCTTTTTGTATCGTTGGGATTTTGTAAAGACTGTTTTAATCTTCCTCTTTCATTTTATCCGTGAGCATGTTCTCAAGAAAGACCTTCAAGTCAAATACATTACCACATCAGATCAACTTGCTGATGTATTTACCAAGAGTCTCTTTCTTGCTCGATTTCAAGGTCTTCGTGCCAAAATCATGGTCTGTGTTAACCCCATGGTTTTGAGGGGGATGAAAGAGGAAGCTCAGAACAGCGTTTACAAAATCCCAACAGTACAAAAAGCTAATGGTCATCTGCCCCTCAAACAAAGCAGCTAAAAACTAAGAATTGAAAATTGAAAAATACTTTAGCAAATAATTTTTAAATATGTAAATAGTACCGAAAACTCATTTTTAATGAACAAAATTGCTGAAAAATGATATTTGTGAGTCTTATAAACAGTGCACGGGACTGACGTGTTGAAAAGTTCAAATATTGTAGCTACGGACAGTATCCAAACAGTGCATAAAAGTGGCTGAACGCGTGAACACTAAATCAAAAAAAAAAAAAAAAAAATGAAAACGTGGACACACAATCCAAACCCAACTTTAACGTTTTAGGAGTGTCGAAGTATGGGTTTAAATGTGTGAGCCAAACTGAAAACTGAAAACACTGTAACAAAATAATTTTTAAATATGTGAATAGTACGTGAGACCTATTTTTAATATTTTTAAATTCGTAAACAGTGCATACACTGTTCATAAACAGTGAATTTTGTATAGTGATGCGACATCGTTTTGTATAAGGGCTGTGTTGAGATATTGTTCTATTACTTTTCAGAGTTTGCGTTGTAACTGCCCAGCTGTAATTATGGAATAGTTGGATTAGATCTGATAGGAAATTCTGCGTAAGTTTATAAAGCACTATATATGGTGCTCCACTGTAATACTTTTTCTTAAGAGCTTCAATATAATTTTTTCTCAGATTTACCCTCTGTTTTCTCTCTTCTTTTTCACCACGATTATCTTTTCTATTGAAGCTCGTCTTCTCACACATAAGACCACAATTTATACTGGCTGTGGGAACAGGGGCTCAAGATTGTATCTCTGACCGTGAAAGGGTTAAGACCCTAAGACTTTATTTTGGGTCTTGTGGGGTTAAAGGCCCAAATCCTCGCACTGAACCTCCAGCCCGGTCCGAGGACGAGATTAGGTCCGAGGAGAAGCAAATGAGTGCGTAGGATCCCGGATCATAACCCATGGCTTTTGGAACTGATAAGGATGGTCCGAGGAGTGATCCCAATACCGAAGGGAGTATTTGCCCAAAATATCTAAGGAAAGGCTGCCACCACCGCATTAAATGTGCCGCACCTACTCTCCTGGCCGCATTTATGTGGAGAAGACCCCTAAACAGTGTAATCTTGGCCACCGCAACTCACAAAAAGCCAAAGAAGATACATGATGGGACAGGTACTTAAGTGGAGGCTTAAATAATCGTTAAGTGTAGGGTGAGGATGCTCTAAAAATAGCTATATAATGTAAAAGACCCCTCTTAGGAAAGGCGGGGAAAAAAAGAAAAGGAAGGGAGCTTGTATCAGAATCAAGAACAGTGAATTAGCCTCTTCGGATCATTGCTGAGGACAGTTTGTTGCACGTAAAACTTTTATTTTTGTCTTTCTTATACTTTTAACTCGCCATGTTGATTGCCTAATCCAATCTAGCCCGGCTTACTTCTCCCACTTTCTACAAATTCATTGTTATTGGGTCACTTTGGGCCGGTCCATCCCCCTTTGGACCGGAGCTCGAAACTGTGTCCTTACAATTGGCTCCGTCTGTGGGAAAGTTGATTGGTTAGAGTTTTAGATTCTCAATCATGGCAGGCTCAGGCTCAGGCTCACACCACTTAGAGTTTGCAGAATCTCAACGAAAAAAGCATCCTCAAGAGGGTCAGGAAGGCAGCGTGCATACCGTCCATTTCGACGAAAGCCAGTCTAAGGGAGACAGCCATGCTTCTCATGATGAACGTACTAGGGCCATGCAGAAGGAGATTGACCACCTGAAGAAGAGGTTGCGCCAAGAACGGAGGAGGCGGAGTTTCTCATCCTCTGGTCTTTCATCAGATGGTGAAAAGGATGGCGAATATAGGCGCAAATCAAGAACGCCCCCGAGCAAAACCTTCTCGTATGAAGAAGACCATCACCAACAACGCAGGGGGGGAAGTTCGTCCTCGAGGGGCCTGGGGAATGACGCCATGAGCAAAGCTCTAGACCAAAATTCCAAGTCTCCCTTTACACGCAGGATAGAGGGAGGAAGACTTCCCAGACGGTTCACCCAACCAACCTTCACTCTCTATAACGGCCGCACAGACCCCGTCAAGCATGTTAGCTATTTCAACCAGAGGATGACGTTGTACTCCAACAATGCATCTCTGATGTGCAAAGTGTTCTCTTCTAGCATGGGACTTGTAGCGATGAGATGGTTCGATGGCCTGAGGGCGAGTTCTATCAACTCTTTCAAAGAGCTTACTCAGGCATTTGGGTCCCGTTTTATCACATGCAACAGAGTCCCTCGGCCTCTGGATTCCTTGCTGTCCTTGTCCATGAAGGAGGGAGAAACTTTGAAAACGTACTCGGACAGGTATTGAGAGATGTTTAACGAGATCGAAGGCGATTTTGATGATGTAGCCGTCAGAACCTTTAAGGTCGGCTTACCTGCTGAGCACGGCTTGAAAAGGTCCCTAACTGGAAAACCCGTTACCAGCGTACGCCAACTCATAGACCGCATTGACAAGTATAAAAGAGTGGAGGAAGATCAACAGCAGGAAAGAGGCAAAGGCAAGGTTATCCCTCAAGAGAGAAGGGATTTCAAGTCGGATCATTACAACAACAATCGCCCTCGGAGAGATTCTGGAACTCCAGTCACTCAGACTGTTAACACATTATTCCGGGAACCAGTGCATCAGATCTTGGAAAAGATCAAAGACGAGCCATACTTTAAATGGCCGAGCAAAATGATCGGAGACCTTGTGAAGGGCAACTAGAGTCTACATTGCTAGTATCACAAGGAGCGCGGCCACATGACTGAAGACTATAGGACCTTGTGGGTCACCTTCAGCAATTGATTCGAGAAGGCAAACTCAAACAGTTTTTAACCCAATCCGGTGAGCAGCGGAACCAGACAACTTCAAGAGTTCAAAGCGGCGCATATTCTAGGCCCCCTTTGGGCACTATCCATGTCATTCTGGCCGCATCAGGCAGAATAGGATCTTGCCTCTCCAGAGTGATGTCCATTATCGGCCCACACGCCAAGGTCTCTGAGTCCAAAAGCGCCAAAACAGAAGCTCACCCAGCACATTGTTGACCTCGCAATCGTCTTCGAAATCTTGAGAGAGCACAAGTTACGACTCAATGCTTCCAAATGCTCCTTTAAAGTGGGGTCAGGAAAATTTCTGGGCTATATGGTCACTCATCGAGGAATCGAAGTGAACCCAAGTCAAGTTAAGGAAATTAACGATCTGCAGCTACCTCAGAATCCCAAGGAAGTACAGAGATTGAATGGGATGACCGCTGCCCTGAACCGATTCATATCCCGATCGGCAGATAGATGCAAGCCTTTTTTCCAACTATTGAACAAATGGAAAGGTTACGAATTGACCGAGGAGTGTGCTTTAACCTTCCAGCAATTGAAGGAATATCTTTCTCGGCCACCCATTATGTCCAGACCTGAGGCGGACGAAGTCTTGTTTGCCTACATTGCAGTAGCCGCCCATGCAGTGAGCTTGGTGTTGATAAGAGTTGATAATGGCATACAGAGGCCTGTGTATTACGTTAGCATGTCTTTGCATGAAGCCGAGGTCAGATACTTGCCACTTGAGAAGGCCATTCTAGCCGTGGTCCACGCCACGCGCAAACTGCCTCATTATTTCCAGTCCCACACCGCTGTTGTCCTGACCCAACTGCCACTAAGGGCCTTACTTCAAAGCGCCGATTACATGGGAAGGATCGCGAAATGGGGAATAAAGCTGGGTGCCTATGACATAAAATACATGTCTCGCACCTCTGTGAAGGGTAAATCCTGGCCGATTCTGTCGCCGAGTTCATTGAATCCCCGGTAGAAGAGGAGGCAAAGAAACTGTGCATGGATGAAAATTCAGTTGGAATAGCCTCTATACAACCAGCATCTCCATGGAAAGTCTATATTGACGGTGCTTCAAACCTCAAAGGGTTTGGGGTGGGGCTAGTCCTAATCTCTCCCGAAAATATCACGATTGAAAAGTCATTGAGGCTTGGGTTCTCGGCCACCAATAATGAAACAGAATACGAGGCCCTCCTAGTAGGGATGGCTATGACCCAGAAGATGGGTGGAAAGGCCGTAGACATATTCTCGGACTCCAAACTGGTTGTAGACCAGGTCCGAGGGAATATAGAGGCTCGGGACCCCAGAATGCAGGAATATTTGAGCCAGGTTAAACATTTGCAGTCCGGTTTCGATTCTTTCAATCTAGTACACATTCCTAGAAGCAGAAATACACATGCGGACTCGTTTGCAACATTAGCGACCTCCTCGGCACAGAGATTACCAAGAGTAATTCTGGTAGAGGATCTCGCAAAACCTCGCGGGTCGGGAGGGGAAGTGTTATCCATTCATCAGACTAAAGCAGGCCCTAGCTGGATGGACCCCATTGTTCGATTTCTGAAAAATGATATCTTGCCTGAGAGCAAGCTCGAAGCAGATAAGATACGAAGGAAGGCTCCTCGGCACAGAGATTACCAAGAGTAATTCTGGTAGAGGATCTCGCAAAACCTCGCAGGTCGGGAGGGGAAGTGTTATCCATTCATCAGACTAAAGCAGGCCCTAGCTGGATGGACCCCATTGTTCGATTTCTGAAAAATGATATCTTGCTTGAGAGCAAGCTCGAAGCAGATAAGATACGAAGGAAGGCTCCTCGGTTTTAGTTGTCCGAGGATCAGAATCTATACAAAAGATCTTTCTCCGGACCCTACCTGCTGTGCATACACCCTAAAGCGGTTGAGGTCCTCCTAGAAGAGCTACATAAGGGAATTTGTGGCAGCCACACTGGGGAAAGATCTTTATCTCACCGAGCCCTCACTCAAGGGTACTGGTGGCCCAACATGCACAGAGAAGCCAAGGAATATGTAAAAAAGTGCGATTAGTGCCAAAGATTCGCCCCGAATATCCATCAACCTGGAGGAGAGCTCAATCCTCTATCCAGCCCATGGCCTTTTGCCCAATAGGGCTTGGATATCGTGGGCCCTTTCCCCAAAGAGGCAGTAAACAAGAGATATCTTGTGGTCGGCACGGATTACTTTACTAAGTGGGTCGAAGCAGAGCCATTGGCTAACATCCGAGATGCAGATATAAAGAGGTTCATTTGGAAAAACATCGACACTCGGTTCGGAGTCCCCCACACCCTCGTCTCAGACAACGATCTTCACTTTGACAACAAATCCTTCTAGAGATACTGCTGTGGGCTAGGGATAACCAATCGGTATTCCACCCGGGCCTATCCTCAAGGCAACGGACAAGCTGAGGCCGTAAACAAAGTCATCGTAAGCGGACTCAAGAAAAGGTTGGACGATGCCAAAGGAAGATGGGTCGAGGAACTAGCGCATGTGCTGTGGACGTACCGAACTACACCTCGGCGGTCCACCGGTGAAACTCCTTTTTCGTTGACCTATGGGGCCGAAGCTGTCATCCCGTTGGAAACTGGGTTCCCTACACTAAGAACAAGCTCTTTTACTCCGAACAGCAACGACGACCTACTGGGAAAAAGTCAAGATCTGATTGATGAACGAAGGGAAAGTGCCACGGTCCAATTGGCCTACTACCAGTATAAACTTAAGCGGGGCTACGATGCCAACGTGAAATCAAGGCCTCTAGCGCCTGGAGACCTAGTGTTAAGGAAAGTGGTTGGCTCTGCGAAGAATCCGACTTGGGGCAAACTAGGACCCAATTGGGAAGGACCATACCGAATCACTTCTATAGCCGAAATAGATGCATACTACTTGGAAGATTTAGAGAATCAGGCAGTGCTGCACCCTTGGAATGTAAACAACCTGAAAATGTATTATTATTAATAAAAATGCACCTTATTTTATCTGTGTTCATTACATAGTGTGTGGCGATTAATCCATATAATTTTTCTAAGTATTAAACAGATCTTAAGCTATGCCTGGCCCTCGGATCACCTGCTTAGGAAAAATTAATACTGCCTATAATTTTTCTAAGTATTAAACAGATCCTAAGCTACGCCTGGCCCTTCGGACCACCTGCTTAGGAAAAATTAATGCTACCTATAACTTTTCTAAGTATTGAACAGATCCTAAGCTACGCCTGGCCCCTCGGACCACCTGCTTAGGAAAAATTAATACTGCCTATAATTTTTCTAAGTATTAAACAGATTCTAAGCTACGCCTGACCCCTCGGATCACCTGCTCAGGAAAAATTAATGCTGCCTATAATTTTTCTAAGTATTAAACAGATCCTAAACTACGCCTGGCCCCTCGGACCACCTGCTTAAGAAAAATTAATACTGCCTATAATTTTTCTAAGTGTTAAACAGATCCTAAGTTACGCTTGACCCCTCAGACCACCTGCTTGAGAAAAATTAACACTCTACTTAACTTTTCTAAGTATCAAATGAACCCTCACTCGTACCCTTAGTCCTATCTACCTTCCCGTGATCTCTCAGATCAAACACCTTGATAAGCTTAATACCATGTTGTTAGATAGTTTCCCATCATGTCTAGCCTCTCGGATGAGAATCTTTGGGATACATGGTAAACCGTACCTATCACTACTCGGAGTTTTATAAATATACGGCAAAATGCACTTCAAGTTACCAAGCCCGACGCATTATGCTGAAATCAATTAGAAACAATGAGATATGAAATATAAAGGATGAACACACGAGTAAAAGAGAGGAGAATATTTTCATTCATCAAATCATGTATTACATTTCCGTTCAAAATGGTGTGCATGTACAACCGAACTGAAAACAGAAAATAAAATTACAAAAACAATAAGCAAGAAAACCCTAGGTTCTAAGCCTTGTCCTTGAGGGTAAAGGGGTCTTCTTCTTGGCTCGGCTGAGCAGCGGAGACTTCCTTAGCCTTAGGATCATCTTTTTTAGCCTTAACCTTCATCTCATTTGCCTCGGCAGCAGCTTCTTGGACCCCAGGGTCGGCTCCACTAGCCTTAACTTCCTTGGCCTTCTCAGCCCCAGTGACTTCTAGGAGATCGGCATCTGGAACCTCTCGGATGTGAGGGTAGTAGTATATGTTCTCAGAGTGCCTCAGGGTTGAGTTTGCGGGGACTCCCGCAACATTGAGAGCTTCGTCCCAAGTCATGCTGCAGAACTCCCTGCACGCCTCGACCAACTCCTCAGTGAGCCTGGCCTGCGTCTCTTTAATCCCAAGCTGGTATGACGCTTGTTTCTCGGCCTCGGACGCTTCCTTGGCAAGTTGAGCGGCCTCCTTAGCCTCCTGCAGCTGCGCCTTCAGATCAAGCACAAGCTGCCTAGACGTAGCCAACTCTAGCTCCGTCTTATAAAGCAACTTACGCTGATCCTCAGCCTGCGCCTCGGTGCTCTTCAACCCCGCCTCCGCGCTCTTTCTCTCTCTCTCCTCATTCACTAACTTTGAATGAAGCTCCTTGTTCTCAGCCTTGGCAGCTCCTAGGGCCTTCTCGGCATCATGGCGAAGAAGCATTTTGTTCTTCGCCTCGCCATGAGCCCCTTTCACCCATTCCTCGGCCACGAAGACCTCCTGGGTGATCTGCACGAAAATAATGCAACTATATTAATAAAGTATTGGTAAAGAGAATTTGCGCGGATAAAGAGTAAGAAACTTAAGACTCACCATCGCGAGATCCCTCTTCAAGCATAGAAAGAGGTCCTGCTGCTTCAGGTTCCTCACTACCTCCATGTCCTTAGGCAGAAGGAGCGGCTGCTCCAACGCCTCGGCCATGTAAGCAGCTTGGCCCCTCCTATACTCCCAGACCGAGGTGTCCCAGGCAATGGCTGCGCCATCAACCTCCAGCCGAGGAAACCAAAAACGGGGCGCCACAAGCACGTCGGCCCTATTCTGGTCCTCTCAACTATCCACAGAGGAGGACCGCTTGTCCTTGGGCTCCTTCCCTGTCTTTTGCTGCTTAGTCCCTTTTTGCTGCACGATCTCCCCTTCCTCGAGGTTCACGATCGGTCTCTTCTTTTTCAAATCCGGATAGGCCTTCAAGCCAAGGTCGACCGGAGGAGGAGGAGGAAATGAGGGAGGGACCTTAGATTTGGGAGCCTCCTTTGAAGTTTCCCCCTTACTTCTCCCGGCCAGAAGCTCCTTCAGGCCCTCTCCCTTCTGATTCGAAGCCATTTCCTCCTTAGACGTACTATCCAATCCAAGCAGGTTATCACGGCAGTAGGCGCTTGTACGCTTGAGCGATCACTGGTCTAGCCCTCAAGAATAGAAGATTGGGCTGGCCCAGGTGTCGGACCCTCCTCCTCCTTAAAACGAAAACAATCTATCTCCTCCTCTAGAGATAGAGGGGACGTGGCAGTTCCCTCCTTGGCTACCGCAGCTACTCCTAGTGGAACTCTTTGAAGAGGAGTTATGTGTAGCGGAATACCCTACGGAACCGGAAGCGCAACTGGAGGAAGGTCACGAGGCCCGAGAAAATTTGACTTCGACACGTCGATCCTGTTGATCCAAGAATCGTCGGCCCTAATGTTGTTGCCAGCTTCTTGGAATGACCTCGAAATGAGCTCGAAGTCCAAAATCTTGTGGACAGCGCGCAGTTGCCCGTCCCCGTTCATAAAAATCTCTGCTCGGAGCAGAAAGTTAAGGGCCGAGACGTTTGTATGGCTGAGCCGAGGACAACAAAAAGAGAAAGGAAATGAGGACACAGCTAACACTCTAAGATTTTAACTAGAAAACCTAACTTAGAGGCTTCCCACCTAGGTCCCCTTCCTTAACAGGGCAGTGGACGTCATCATGCCACGCTTTAGAGGCTATGAGGAAATCATCTTTCATGTTTTTGTTGGATCTAGGGAGGCAGGAAATGAGCCTAACTAAGGGCGATCGGGACTTAAGGTAATACCCCCCATCGGTCTGCGAGTGGCCCTCATACAAGTGCACCACATCGTACCAGGTCAGCCCTATACCGAGATGCTTGTTCAAGGCATCAACACTACCTAAAATCCTGAAAACGTTGGGTGCACACTGCTGGGGGCACAACCTATGATGGAAAAGGTAATCGCGGGTGATCTCACCCATGAGAAGCGTCATTCCCCCCTCTATAAAGGCTATTACAGGAATGACAACTTCCCCCTCTCTTCTATCCAAGTCTATTCGGTCTAGATGGCAATATCGCAGACCCACCCCCTGGGGGATCTGGTATTTATCCTTAAAAATTTCTATTTTTGCGGGGGAATCCACTAATTCCAAGAACCTATCCATATGGACTAACAAAAAGGGGAAATAACTCAAATCGGCTAGCTAGGGAATGAGGTCTACAAGGCCGAGGTGTTTGGCCGAAGAGAAATTCAACTACAGAGAGTAAACTCACGCTTCAACACTTTACAAAAAGTAGGAATACTAACCTTCGGACTCTTAAGAGGGTAAGGTGGGTTTCGTTAAAATGATAGAGAACTAAAGAAATTTGTTCGCGAAAGAAGTCTTACGGAGAGAATGTTTGGATTCCTTGAGAGTTTGAAGGTTTGACAAGCAAGAGAAAGCGACCACTGCATTAAATGAGTGCGTAGGATCCTGGATTGTAACCCATGACTTTTGGAATAGATAAGGATGGTCCGAGGAGTGATCCCAATACCGAAGGGAGTATCTGCCCAAAATATCTAAGGAAAGGCTGCCACTATTGCATTAAATGTGCCGCACCTACTCTCCTGACCGCATTTATGTGGAGAAGACCCTTGAACAGTGTAATCTTGGCCACCGCAACTCACAAAAAGCCAAAGAAGATACATGATGGGACAAATACTCAAGTGGAGGCTTAAATAATCGACAAGTGTAGGGTGAGAATGCTCTAAAAATAGCTATATAATGTAAAGGAACCCCTCTTAGGAAGGGGGGGGGGGGAAAGAAAAGAAAAGGAAGGGAGCTTATATCAGAATCAAGAACAGTGAATTAGCCTCCTCGGATCATTGCTGAGGACAGTTTGTCGCACGTAAAACTTTTATTTTTGTCTTTCTTATACTTTTAACTCGCCATGTTGATTGCCTAATCCAATCTAGCCCAGCTTACTTCTCCCATTCTCTACAAATTCATTGTTATTGGGTCACTCTGTGCCGGTCCATCCCCCTTTTGGGCCGGAGCTCGAAATTGTGTCTTTACACTGGCCATTCACTTATTTTTAATTGTAATTTTTCTTTTCAATGGTAACATTTCTAATCTACTTTTTTTTTTTAAATAGTCAATCTTAAATAGGATTTTATTAATTTTAATTTTAGATATATAACTTCTTTTTATAGACACAAATGTGAAATGTATTGTTAATTAATATTTTATAAAAAATATATCCATTACAAAAAAAAAAAAAATCTAGCATTTTTATATAATTTAATATGTTAATTGGATTACTTTCATCTTCTTATATACAACAAACTTTAAAAATTTTAATTCTAAAAATAAAAATAATACGTTACAAGATTAATTTTTCATGGTGTGTGATTTCTTTGCAAGGATTACTGAAGGATGGATAGATTGAATGAGTTTGGACATAGTTTTTTTTTTTTTTTTTTTCATGTGTGTTAACATTTTCATATATTTTGGGTTAATTTGAGTAGAAAAAGTGAAAACACCCTTATGTAATTAAATTTACAAACAACATTAACAATGGCACTAGTGGTTTAAGTTACACATCAAAAAGATGAGTTAGGGTGAATCAAACGCATGGAGAGTGCTGATTTGGGGTGGCAAAATAAGCCCAAACCCACTTGTCCGTCCAAACCCACCCACTTTAATTAAACTCAAACCCACCCAGTTATTATTTGAGTTTAATTAAAGTTTCTTTGGCAGATACTAATATATGTGACAACTTTGGGGGTAATTTCTCAAAAAAATATAAGACACTTAACATTCTCCGCATCTAGGTCATACACATACCAAATAAACTTTATTTTGTGATCTCGAGAAGGAGTTAGGATCTCTTCCAACCAAAAGATCCTTACCTTTATTGGAAAGTAATAGGTATCCATTCTTTCTAAGAGGCCCAGTTTGTGCATTCAAATTAATTTTGGAAGCATCTAATTTATAAATCTTATTCCAAGAGGTGTCATTTCCATATTTTATCAAGCTCCAGATAAATAAGTTGCCAAAGAGTTTAAAATGAAGCATAGTTTTCATTCAATACCTGCAAATAGGTCTTCTCATCAATGGTTGGTTGAGCTGAGGTGTTAAACTACTCCGTGGCAATTTCAAATATGAGAGAGGAGTTTTTCCCCTTCTACTATATCCTTACGAACAGTTAACCAAATGAAGTGCAAAAGGCTGATTCATGATTTTTCCCCCTTTATTTCACACCCTAATGCAGCCAACTAAATATGATTTTTTCAAAGTTGACTTTAATATTTCTTGAAGTCCGATCAGTTTATTATTTTGTCCCCAAAAAAAAAAAAAGTTTGTGTAGAATAAGTTAGTCAAATAATTCCTAAATAGAAATTTTTTCATTCAATCAATTACAAATTGGGTGATTGAGATTTAAAAGATGCTAGACTATGCCCTTCCTAGTTAGTGGATTATGCGTGGTGTTATTTAAGAGTTTTAATATTTGGTGGAGCTTTGTAAAAAATTGAATAATTATTTTTTTTCTTTGGTGACAGGTAAAAACCGTAAAATTGAATCATAGTATTAGTGTGTTCGGAAGGTGAGTGTGGTCATTAAGTTTTGGTCATTAAGTGTGGTCATTACAACCTTACTCAATAAATATATATATATATATATATTTATTGAAGGTGAATTTTAACAAATCTACCATTGGACTACATTTTCTTCTTATATCTTCCATATTTGCAAAATTTCTAGAAAATTAAATATCAATAGCTATGCTAACAATAAATTGTTTAAATTTCAAGTTTTTGTAATTTAAAATTATGTATAAAATATAAGTTTATAGATCATATAGTAAATAATATCCAATTAGCACAAAATTTGACGTGTATTAAGACTATAAAGAATATGCAATTCAAATGTTAGATTTTCAAAATATGTAGTTATGTTAATTTGTTTATGTGTGAATGTGTTTCTAGGGTGAGGTATGTGTGTGAGTCTCTTTTCTTAGTTTATTTTAAGGAGTCACCACCAACTATTGGTTTTTTTTTTCTAGGTGTGGGATTGGTCACCTATTAATTTTTCTAATTTATTTTACCTAATTAACTAAAAAATAATTCAATGGTTTTAAAAAAAATTAATTGAGGTAAGCCAAAGTTTTGGACTCAAAAGTTCTGTTACAGGTGAGAAAGGTATTAGGCACCCCACACCGCCTATCCAAAATATAGTACCTTATTTTAATTTATTCACAAGGTTCATATTTTAGAAAAGTAAATTACATACTTGACATTTTGGTTTTGAAAAGGTTTTGCACAAAAAATACATATAGATATCATGTTAGTGTTTTATTTGCATATTAAATAAAATGTGAGTATTATTGCAAAGAATATTTACAAGAAAAACATGTGAATATGTATAAATAACATGTGAAGGTTCCTATTTAATATATTGCAAAAACTTAAATATGTACATATAACTAACATGTGAATAATGTTTACTATGTATTCATCATGTGAATACATTACTCTACAACTTAAAAATAAAAAGGAAAAGAGAGAAAGAATGCCACCTTATGCATTTAAGCCAATTTTATTCTCCAAGTTTCATTCTCATTTACAAACACAACAAACCAAAACGGTTGTAGGGGAAAGAGGGGAATATATTGGCTTGATTGTAATCTATTGATTCAATGGAAGTGAATATAATCATAGACACGTAACTAAACTCATTAAAAATGATGCCATTACGAGGAAAACAACGTAAAAAGGAATACAATTTATTTACATTAGAAAAAATGAGCATTTTCTTTTAGAAAACCTCATAACTTTTTGGGAAAAAGGCTTGTTTAGAAACAAAGGTTATAGTCTTTGGAAAAGGGATTTAAAAAAAAGAAAAAAAATTTTATTGATTTTTCTTTACGAAAAAAGGATTTTGATGAGATGAAGAGAATTTAAAAAAAAAAAAAAAAGTAACAAGAAAGATATATATTTATGAATTTTTAGGAAACAAAGTTTGAGATTAAAATCATTTGAAAAATGAGGAAAGGAGCAAACTTATTTTAGGTAAAAAAGAATTTTAGAAAGCCTTATATAAGATTGAAACCAAAGGTTATTATTAATTTTTTTTAAAAAAAGTCTTATTTTAAGAAAATAGTGTCCATGGTTTTTTTTTTTTTTTTTTTTTGGTGAAGAAAGATGAGTTTTGAAAGTGAAAATTCATGGTTTTAGTTCAACTTTCAATGTAAAAAATTCAATTCTAACTTCTTAATTTGGAAAAAGATTTTTGAAAAGACATTAGATAATGGTGTACACACAATTTTCATAAAAGATAAATCACACGGTCACAAAATGGTGTAACAAATAATCAATTTGTATTGATTTATATATATGTGAGTTACAATCCTCTATATTAATCTTTACAATGAAAGAGTACAACAAACTCCTCTAATTCGATTTCCAAGAAATTTTACGATCTGAAGGGGCTACGAAGCTTGATCTTGAATCGTGTTTTAATGTCTCCAAGTTGAATGAGTAGTTGAACATACTTGATTTGATGCAAGGCTGTTGGCTTAATCTCAAATTAAATTGAAGGGAATTCCCTTTCTTGATTTGAAGAAGTAGGAATAAGCCTTGATGAACAACAGAGTTCTCTTGGACATAGAGATAACTTTCAATTTTGGTAGAGTGTTAGTAGGGTTTTCTTTCTAAGTGTTTGTCTCATTTTTCATACGAAGCCTTTATTTATAAGTGACTCAATGGTCTTTAATTTGGAATATTCTCTCAGCATTTATTGATAGTTAATTATCAATTACAAATTTAATTTGGTCTTCCATAAAATAAAAAAAACCTTCCATATGAGTCTTTTCTTCTAAAGTTGCCACATGGCCTTCTTCATTTGATGTTGCCACGTGGCTTGATTTCATTTGCCAACTGTCCACATCATCAATTAGATATTAATTTAATAAAAAATACTCGATCATGATCAATTGGACGTTTATGGATGCATCATAAAATTTTGATGTCTACAAATGTCCCGACTTGAAGATTTAGTTTTGCACCCAATTCTAATGCAAGGAAGACGAGGGATGAAGTATTTTATTAATCTTAATTCGGATTTAGTTCACGGGAAAGCAAGATCTTCATCCACATAAAAGATGATTTTAGCTTCCTCAACTCAATGTTGTATGATGAAGCCAAATTCGTCAATTACTGGATTCGTCTAGACGGAGTACAACCAAGAAGCTCCAAAACCCTGCATAAGAGCAAGAATTTGTTTTTCTCTTGGAAATGTCACCGGCGTGGTGTCAACCAATGAGCCACCAATGACGAAGTCAAATGGTGAAAGAGAAGAAATATGAGAGTTTAGAGAGAAGTGTCAAGTGTTTCTATACCTTTGCTTGGTGTTCTGATGTAGTTTATATAGCTCTTTGCTTTTCTAGTAGTTGGTGGTCTTAAACGAGGGAATTAAGGGTTTTAGTAATGCCTTTGGGGGTTTAATGCGACGCTTTCAATGTTGATCCAATGGTCATGTCTGTTTTTACTATTCCGTTTAGTAACAGATTATGCCTTAAAGGCGTATTTATGTTTCATTCGTGGCCCAGTGGCTCTTATGGATGATGGTATTTTTCTTGGTTCATCACTGTACATTGCAGTTTTAGCTTTGGACCGGAGAGTATTGTTCCATGGTTTTAGTTAGACATATGGCCCACTTATCATTTGTTTTTTTTTTTTTCTTAGACACTTGACGCATTGTGAGCTTGATTGCACAAAAGACTTTTGATGAAGCTGTAATCATCAATCGAGTAGGTTCATCCAGATAGGTTAGTACGCGCTTCGTCTTTATACCTGCAAGGTCGTGAAAGAAATCCTCTTTGAGTGGTCATTGGTGTGGTGCCAGCCACGGAGTATCTGATGGTAAGTCAGTGAATGGAAACTAAGAGAGATTCTAAGAACTAGGAAATATTAGTGCTACAGTGTGTATATCTAAAAGAATGTACCTTGTCTAGTTCTGAAAGGTGTTTATATACATCTCTCTTGCTTCTAGCTTTTTCGGCTTTTATTGTGGCTTTAGTGCTCCTTTTGTAATGCCTATGGGCTCATTAATATGGGTGTTGATGAGCTTTCAACGGTCTGGCAATTAGTTTGTAACTATCCGAGATACTGAATTCTCTTCTTAATGGCTTACCTTCTGATAATTCCAAAATCGTTAGTTGGGTCACTCGTTCAATTTAGAGTTTTTGATGGGCTTCTAAAATCTGCAAGAGAAAAAGCTAGTTAAAGAGACCATTGGATAGCATTTTGTAGTTTTTTTTGACGTACCTTCATAAGTGAGACGGACTGTTCCTTTTATAGGTGATTTGGATAGCTGTTGTACATAATTAGAAGTGATTATTACCCATGTGTAACGGTTATCATATTGATAGGCATTTAAGACCGATGAGTAACGGTTGCCATTAATTTGTTGAATGTGCTTGAGCAGTTACATTTTTTGGTCTACTAATGATGCAAAGTCGTCCATATTAATGGATGACCTTAATGGTTTTTTAGGACACATCACCTTCCATCGTCCACGAGGTGGAGAAGTGGACGATGGTGCTCGATGGGTTCCTTTGGGCAAGGAGGTTCGTTGGGCCTATCAACTTTGTTTTGGACCACAAGCCCACGTTAGTCTTCTTAGTAGAGTCAGTGTTGAAGCTATCTTTCTCGGCAAGCATTTTTTTTTCTTTAGCCGCACTCTTACAAATCACTAGGGTTCTTGCGAGCGCCACCTCTATAAAAGGACTTGATGTTTAATGGGTGAGAATAAATTGAGCGCCGTTTTTCGAGTTCTTCTTCTTTTTTTCTTCAACCGTAGCAGGCATTCACTCCTTTTCAATTTTTCGTATGCTTGCCTTTTTATCTTCTTTATTATTATTATTTTTTTCTTTTGTTGAACCGCTTGATTTATTCTATGCAGGACATAGAAGTTGGCACGGCTAGCGTGAGCCAAGCATCAATTCCAAGCGAGTTGCAGCATCCTGTCCTTCTTGTCTCAGCGTCCAACGGATTCGAGCAACAACAGTCCTCTTGTCATCTCTGGACTCTGGGTTTGTAAGCTTCATCCGCATATCCATCTCACTGCCCTTTGTCTTGCGACCATTGGCGTGAGAGCTTCGTTTACGCATCCTTCTCACTGCCTTCGTCTTGCGGCCATCAGTGCGAGAGCTCTGCCTACACATCCTTCTCACTGCCTTTGCCACCGCCTTAATCTTGCGGCCATTGGTGAGAGCTTCGTCTGCGCATCCTTCTCACTGCCTTTGTCTTGCGGTCATTGGTGCGAGAGCTTCGGCTGCGCATCCTTCTCACTTTCTTTGCCATTGCCTTGATCATCAGTGCGAGAGCTTCGTCCGCGTATTGTTCCCACAGCCTTCGTCTTGCAGCCATCAGCGGTATTCTCTAAACCGTGACATTCTGAGCCTTTTGACTTTAGGAACTCCAACTCCATCTCTATGGTCACTTATGGTCATGTTGCTTCCTTGTATTTGCCGGGCTTAAAAACTGTTGCAATGTCTTTGACGCTCCCAAAAGCAAAAGACATGTACTAGCTCTGTGTGTCCCAAAAGCAACAAACATGCATGCACTAGTTCTGTCGTCTTGCATGTAATAACATATGCCACATATTGAACACGACTTGAAGCTTTAATTTCCCGTGGAGAAGCATGGTGGCTTCTTTGTAGTTTTGAACTTGAATGCTATGCTATATTAATGGTTAATGAACCACGGGCATATACATGATCTTTACACTTAAAAGTAGACAACATGCAAACTTCCACGTGTCTTTTCCTTTACATGCACATATAGCTATTTCAATACGCCTACCATCACACTTACAATGTTTAGGTGCTTGGATGTTAATATTGAACGAATGGCTTGCCTGTGGTTTTGAATCTCAATACCACATGGCCTCTTTCTAATAAGTCATGACTGCATGTGCTTTTTTTATTTTATTTTTTTATATCAATTTATTAGTAAAGAGCATTTGAGCCAATAAATTATTCATTCTATTCTTTGGTTTGCTGTCAGGTGTGCAAGGTGATTCAGACCTATCAACCTTCCGCTTGACTTGTGGCTCTTTTATGGTTGCTTAGATTGCAATCTTTACAAACTTTGTCCTCTACAAGTGGCTCCATCATGGTCATCTTTTCTGACTCATCGAAAACTCTCAATGATCAATCCATCACTCTCTTGTGCTCTACGGACGAACCTATGGAGGAAGGTGTCGTTTTGGAAGTCTATCTACCTAGTAGCAGTGTCCTTTCATCCTCGTTTATTGCCATTTATCGTCCTCTAACGCTATCTTAATGGTGGGTCAAATCATCTCACTAACTATACGACCCAACTAGAAAGGATTCGCACGTCACTTCAAGAACGTGTTTACCTTGGCCTCCAACCTTCACTCAACCAAAGACCACATCAATCCATTTCCTCTCCTTAGTCGTTGGATAAGTGTGGAAAAAGTGCAATGAGCCCTATCTACTTCCAAGACTCCTCCACTCCAATATAAGGGAGAATTTTCTTACCTTCCTGAATATTGGGAGTGGTTAGAAGATATATTGAGCCGCAATTCTAAATTCCTAGGCGATGCCAAGCTTTATGAGCCGCTACTTGCATCGTTGTTTACTTATGATCGGAACATTCGTGTCTTGCAAGCCTTCCTAGAGTGTTGGTGCACGGCTACGAACACATTGCACGTCTGTAGGAGAGATATTCATTAGCTTATGAGACTTACATTTGATTGGTGGGCTTCTCATGCACAACTCATTTTACGATGAGGTTGTCCCAAACGTGAAGGACATGCCATCTCTCCCCTCAAGCTACCATCATTTATTCACCGTCTTCCATCATCTAGGTCTTGAGCTTCATGGTTTGTACTTTCCACGGAACCAAAACTTCACCCATCTAGCAGAAGTGACCAAGTATGAACCACCAAGCTCAAGACTTAGATGATGAATGGCGGCAAATAAATGATAACAGCTTGAGGGGAGAAATGACATGTCCTTCGCGTTTGGGATGACCTTGTCTTAAAATGAGCCATATATAAGAAGCCCACCAATCAAATATAAGTCCCAAAAGCTAATGGAGATCTCTCCTACAAACATATGCAATTTTTTTGTAGCCGCACACCAACACTCTAGGGAGGCTTGCAAGACATGGATGTTCTGATCAAAAGTAAAAAATTATGCAAATAGCAGCTTGTAAAGCTTGGCATAACCTAGGACTTTAGAATTGTGGTTCAATATATCTTCCAACCACTCCCAATATTTAGGGAGGTAAGAAAACTCTCCCTTATATTGGAGTGGAGGAGTCTTGGAAGTAGGTAAGGCCTATTGCACTTTTCCCACACTTATCCGACGACCAAGGAAAGGAAATGGATTAATGTGGTCTGCGATTGAGTGAAGGTTGGAGACCAAGGTAAACGTTCTTGAAGCGACATGCGATTCCTTTCTAGTTGGGTCATATAGTTCGTGAGATGATTCGACCCACCATTGTGATAGCCTCGAAGGACGATAAATGGCAATAGACAAGGATGAAGAGACACAATTTTCGTAAAAGATAAATCACATGGTAATGAAATGGTGTAACAAATAATCATTTTGTATTGATTTATATATATGTGAGTTACAATCCTCTACATGAATCTTTACAATGAAAGAGTACAATAAACTCCTTTAATTCGATCTCCAAGAAACTTTACGATCCGAAGGGGTAATGAAGCTTGGTCTTGAATCGCGCTTTGATGTCTCCAAGTTGAATGTACTTGATTTGATGCGAGGGCCGTTGGCTTAATCTCAAACTGAATTGAAGGCGATTCCCTACTTTGATTTGAAGAAGTAGGAATAAGCTTTGATGAACAATGAAATTCTCATGGACTTAGAGATGACTCTCTATTTTAGCAAAATGTCAGTAGAGTTTTCTCTGTATGTGTCTCTCATCTTTTTCATATGAGAAGCCTTTATTTATAGGCAACTCAATAGTCTTTAATTTGGAATTTTCTCTCAAAATTTATTGAGAGTCAATTATTAATTATGAATTTAATTTAGTCTTTCATAAAAAATAAAAAATAAAACTTCTGTATGAGTCTTTTCTTTTGAAGTTGCCACATGATCTTCTTCATTTGATGTTGCATGATTTCATTTGCTGACTGTGACCATCATCAATTAGAAATTAATTTAATCAAAAATACTCGATCATGATCAATTGGACGTTTATGGATATATCATAAAATTTTGATGTCTACAAATTGTTCAAAAGATGCTCCATTGGAAGACTTTTCATTTATAGATAAACTTAAAATGCTTGCATTTTTATTCATTGGGAAGACCCATTTTAATATAATGGATGTCCTTTGGAGCCCCCCACTCACCCCCCCCCCCCCCCCCTTCCCATTTTTCTTTTTAAAATTTTTAACAACACATATTTAAAAGATTTATTTAATCAAGTTTCTCATTGTTTAGTAGCTTAGGGTTCATGGTTCTAGCTAGACAGCTAGCACCCATGAGAAGGCAACAAGGGAAAATTAAAAGATCTTAAATATAAAAACATAATTTAAAGACAATAAAAAGTAAATAAACATAATTTAAATGAATTTAAATAAAGCATTAAAGGAAATTAAGGGCATTACCTAAATTAAAAAGGACAATATAAATGAAAGCTTCCTTGAATAAACCTCTAAAATATGGCGTTTAGGATTTAAACCAGGAAGAACCAACTTTGTTAAATCTTCATATTCCTACTATGATGGTTGTGCACGAGGCTAGTCCTCCACTCACCATCTAGTTTGAATGTAAAGATTTACTAAGGTGTTTGATTGATTTATTCCTTTAAATCAATGGGCTTTAGTGTCTCTATGTGTAAATCACACATAATATATACCCATATCAAGAATAGAGGAAGACCACAACCTTAAAAAAAAGAAAAAAAAAAAAAAGAAAGGAAAAAGAGACATAATATAAATGACATGAATTTAAATGACATAAAAGTAAAGGTGCAAGGAAAGATAAATGACATAAAAATAAAAGATATATATGTAAATGATATGAAGTAAAGAACACAAATAAAAAGTGCAAGGAAAGTAAAAGTGCATGAAAAGTAAAAGTGCATGAAAAGTTTTTTTTTTTTTAGATGAAGAAGGTACTTACAACATAAAAGAGAAAGGGTAGCGAAGCTATGGTAGAAACTACACTACCCTTGCTCTATGAAGGTTTTTGTGGCTTACCTATGGGTTTTGGAGGGAGAATATGGAGGAAGAGGGGCTGGATTTTCTGGTTTAGAGAGCTATTCTAGAGAGGAAGAGAGAGAAAATAGATCTAGAGAAAAAACTAGAGAAAATGGGAGAGATAGGGAATTTTTAGGATTTTTCTTCATGAATTTCCAAGAGGAGGAGAGGTCTTTATACAAAAAATTGGGGGAGTAGAGAGATTCTAGGGGTTGCCGCAAGGAGGGTGTGCGGCTACCCCTTGGGGTTCTACCACCTCACCCAATTTGATCCTTACCTACTCATTTTCCTTTTCTTTTTTTTTTTCTTTTTTTTTTTTCCAGTTTTTGCTACCATTTGGATGTCTACGGGAGCTTTGATTTGTTCAAAATTGGTGTTCTTAGAAAGGTTTGGATGTCTAGTTTTCATGGCTCCAACATCATGCAATTTGGAACTATGGTTGTTGAGCTATTGCACTCAGAAGGGAGGTGGCGCAATGTAAAAATTTTTGTAGCACTTTACTTGGAAAATTAATTCCTTCTAATATGGAGAGGATATCTTCAAGCCCTTTGTATGAGATGTAGTTAATCTATCATGCTTTAATCTGGTCTAGGCAGTTCACACCAGTTGTGGTTGGATTGCACTATTTGTTGTGCGAAAATGCTTCAAAAACAGAATTTATACTTTAATTAAAGTTTGGTGAAAATACATTTTTGGTCCCTACATTTTGACTTCATTCCCATTTTGGTCTCTACTCTTTTATTTTTTTAATTTTTTTATCACTTTTAGTCCCCAAAATAAATAAAAAAATGCATTCCATTTTGGTCTCTACCGTCATCTCACTAATGGAAATTATTTACGTGGTAAATAGAGTGCACTGCTGACACATAAAATGCTAACTTGGCTATAAAAATAATAATAATAAATTTATTTCGCATTTAAAAAATGTCAAGTCAGCATCTAAATTTAAAGTTTTAAGATTTATCAATTTTAACTAAATAAAAAAAAATTAAAAACCAGATATCACATGAATTAAGATTTGAGTTTATCTTGAACAAAAACATTAACCTAAAAAATTTAAAATCCAAAAAATTACCATAGATATTGTACTGAACATAGCTTCCACCATGAGTGGGTACTCCTCTAATATTATGCTTAGTTGAACCAGACTCCAACTCCATGATAGGTGTTGAGTTCAGAGTAAAATTAAAGAAGTAGAAGAAGAATAAGAAAAAACCCAACAAGGATTTAGAAAATTGGAAGCAAAATTTGAGTAGAAGAGAAGAGAGCCTAAATTGGAGGAGAAGCAATATTTGAGAAGGGTGTGTCAGTAGGTGTAAAGGTTTTTGACATTTCCAATTTGTTTTCTTAGTTGGGTTTTAAGCAAAAGAAAGAAGAAAAAAAAAAAAAAAAGAAAGAAAAGTCAAAAGAGAGACTAGGCAATGGCTGGGTGGGTCACCGTAGTTTGATCTAACCAAATCTGAAATTGATGAGGATGGATTTTGTTTTGGTGTATTTTATTGATGAGGATCGGCTTTGGGATTTGGTATTTTTGGTTTTGTGTTTTTGATCTAACTATGTGATAGGCTCGACAATATCCTCGTCCAGAGGAAGGGGCAAAAGATGAAGGTAGCATCTTTGTACAACATAGCATCCGTCTGACGAGGAGAAGACCATTCATCCACAATCAATAACGGAGCGTTACACGGCAATAATGAGTCTCTTTACTGTTGGAAAGACGAATATCTTACCATTAACACCTCACAAAGGCGTTACGGATACCAAATTGAAAGCCACCATCAATGCACCTTTAACGGCTAGGAAGAAACAACAAGTATATATTCTTGAATCTTAGATTGGAGAAGATATGGAATTCCAACCCAGGATCTTTGATATTTTTGTACCAAGCATTTCTTTCTCCCTCTCAATTGCCTAACTTTACCATCGAAGGTTCTGTGGCCAGCACCACACTGATGTTCTTTTATCTCATATTCTTGTAGGACTCTGGACTATCTTGGTCGGCTCTCCTTCTAAACGATCATTTAGATTGACGATCTCAACATCATCACTGTGGTTTGAATTTTGTTAGTTGATTGTGTTAGAGTTGCTGAGTTTGATCATGGTCTTGTATGTGTTTTTGCCTATTTGGTTGCTAAGAAAATGCAAGAAAAGAGAAGAAAATCTTGAATTTTTAATTTAATTTCTGGGCAACCATGTTTTTAGGGAAGAACATGAAAAACAATTAATCATTTTTAGGGCAAGAACATGTAGAAAAAATCTAAGTGATCTTCCAACAAAATAATGAAAAGAAAATTTTATTTTTATTATTATTTAAATAATAACTAAAATTTTATTTTATTTTAAAATAATGATGTGGGTTTTTTAAATATTTATTATGCTGACATGGCATTATTTAAATGCAAAATAACAAATTTTATTATTATTTTATTAGTTACGTAGGCATTTTGTGTGCCAACTTTGCACTTCATTTGTCAGATATGCTATTTTTTGTTAAGGAGATGATAGTAGGGATTAAAATGGAACGCGTTTTTTATTTTAGAACTAAAAGCGGTAAAAAAAAAGTAGGGACTAAAATGAGAATGAGGTCAAAATGTAAGGACCAAAATGTATTTTCGCCTTAGAGTTTTGTTATTTCATGATATTTTATACATTTTAACTTCGATTTTGGCCCATAAACTATCATTTAGAAGGGAATTTTATGATATTTAGGATGAATAAAAAATTTATCTCGATTGGACCAAAAAGTCAACTTCTTGATGAATCCCAATTAGGGTTTAGTCAATGTTGTTGTGAGAGACTGCGCCCTCGGTCCCTTTTTTAGGTGTGTTGGGCCAAACCCACGTGAATTGGTGGAGTCGTGTTATTGCCTCTCAAAATGGAGGTTCAACTAGTTATATTTTCCCCTTTAGATTAAGGATTTTACAATGGAATTGCCACTTATTTAATTATTGGAATAAATAAGAAAAAAAAATTTGAAAAATTCCTCATTTTATTTATTTGAAATTGAATTTACATTGATCATAGGAACTTACATGGCTTTGATCCTAGATACAATCTAAGATAGTACATGGTTTTGTTTCCTAGTTACAATCTAAAAATAAAAAATTACATGGATAAGCATTTGATCTATTAACTCTTAATCTAAGCTTGAAGGCTATGTTAGAAGGTGAGAAGGTGTTAGGCACCCACCTTGCTTGGTGAAACCGGTCTTCTAGACTATGGTGGCCAACATTTATATCACATCATCTAATATGTCAATCAATTTGCATCCTGAATTTAATGTGTGTGCATGTGATGAACCCTAATTCAATTTATTAAGCATTGCATTTGGATTGAAAAATAAATTCTAGTGAATGTGTGTGTATGGTGATATCCTAGATTCAAGAATTTGAAAGAATTATGAAACAAACAAGTTGTAGATTCTTAGTTTACTAAGAGATATACAAGTTGATCACCCTAAGGCTGCATTATTATTCAGTGATAGTGAGTCTGCTCTCCACATTGCAGCCAATCCAGTGTTCCATGAGCGCACAAAACACTTAGAGATTGACTGCCATGCTGTGAGAGACAAATTGGTTCAAGGAGTAATAAGGTTGCTACACATTAGGACTCAATCACAGCTTGCTGATTTGCTTACAAAGGCACTTAGTGCACATTAGTTTCACAATCTGCTGTCCAAGATGAATATGTTGAATGTGCATTCCCCACTTCATCTTGAGGGGGAGTGTAAAGATAGCAAATCAAGATCAGTTGCAGAGTCTGTTAAAAGCAAGTCTAAGAAGAAAAAGAAATTGAGTGAAGATAGAATTGAAGAATCAAATGGGACTTAAGCTACATGTCGTATAGCATTGTACTGTATGAAAACTACAAGTCGTATAGCTATATTTATCAGTTATGAGTTAGTTAATTCTGTTTCTGGGTCAGGAGGGAAAGTTAGTTAGTTATTACTTTCCTTTCTCTCATTGTATATATATAGAAGTTGTAACTATACTTTATAAAATTGTATTCATTGGTCAGGAGGGAAAGTTAGTTAGTTATTACTTTCCTTTCTCTCCTTGTATATATATAGAAGTTGTAACTATACTCGAATAAAATTGTATTCATTTCATTCTTCTTCCAATTCTGTTTTGTAATACACTACGCAGAAATCCAGCGAGGGCAATTCTCTGTATTTCGGAAATTTCCTGTATCTCTTGATCAATGTATTCCAAATAGCGATCTCTCCTTCCACGTTAAGAATGCAAACCAAGCCATCGCAAAAGCCCACTACGTAGTTTACCAGTTTTTTTCACCGCCAAATGGTGGATAAAGTTTCATGAACTCGTCTGGTAAGCGGACGGAGTTGAAATATCGGGGCAATGGAAAGGAGTGGTCGGGGTGGATTGGGCGATGTCTATCAATGATATCATCGAAACAATATTCGGATTAAGGAAGTAATTGATCGTTGATGATGATTGTTCGATCTCTTTTGGTCTCGATAGAACTCTTGAGGTGTATCTTGATGAAACCCGGTTCTGTGATTATTGAATACCATTGATTCGAAACACAGATGAAACGTACGTGAGACTTCACAGGTAATTGGGATAGTTTTCAGGGATTAACACTTGCGGAAAGTAGGGGAAGACGGCGTGGTAGCGTACATCGAAATAGAGGTGTTTTTAAGATTTTTTTTAAACGAGTAAAAGTGAAACGCGGAGAGGTACTCTAATTGGGAGTTGAGAGGCTCGGATTAGGGTTTGTATATATCTCTTTTATATTTTAAGGATTCGAATTTTTTCTGATTTAATAACAAAAAGGACTTGATTTTTTATAGTTATCATTAATGATTTAAATAAGGTAATAAATTAAAAAAATGACTATTTTTAAAATATAAATAATATCATACTAACCTCTTGGCAGACATGTTCATTGAGGCTTTATTTTTATTATTGTTTTTTAAATAATATTTTTTCATTCATTTTAATTTGAGGTTATGCATTTGTCAATGAGATTTATGCATTTTCTAATCATTAAAAAACTTAGATGTGAGATGAGATGAATATACCAATTAAAAAAAAATTTTAATATACCCACAAACACAAATCTCATTGACAATTTTATAAACTTCGAATTGAGATGAATGAAAAGTAATATTTAAGAAACAATGGAAAGGCATCTAAAGGTAGTATTCTATAGGTAGATATGCAAAGAGAATAAAAATTATCTTATAAGATGTCCTTGTGAAGTTTCTCTCTCACATATTTGTGGGCCTCTACACACAATGTTTATTAAAGAATCTTTATAAGGGGAATATTTGCTTCTACATTATCTCATTGGATTCTTTTTTGGGGGGATAAAATGCTCTCATCCTTGAGCACTGGATGAGCCTAAGCTTTAAAGCAATGACTTCACTATCTAAATGACCTAAAAAAAAAAAACGCATTAATAAATATAAACAAGAAAAATGTGTTAATATAAAAACTAACCCAAAAGAGGTTTGAATCTAGGCCCTTTATCATGCAATAACCAATTAAGTAGGTTCAGGTCTTTGGCTAAGTTAACCTCTTAAGTCTTACGGCTACGATGACATGAGATTAAACGATTGAATAGCATAATGACGTGCTATGAACTTATATAATTCATGCGATAAGTCCTTCTTTCTAAACAATTTACTCTAAAGCAAGCAAAATAATTTTGAGAGAGAGAGAGAGAGAGAGAGAGAGAGATTTTATAACCTAAAATTTAGGATTTTCAAACTTAATAATTTTATTTATATAAGTGAAAGGAGTGGTGGATAGCCGGAAATTCTTTTAACTACATGGGATAATCTAATAAAAAAATTAAAAAAAAAAACTACATGGATAATGTGATAAGAATAAGGTTTTTTTTTATATATAGTTTTTTTAATATATAGAATTCAATATACGTAAGAAAAAAAGAAAGAGAAATATTTTATAACCTAAAATTTAGGAATTTAAAATTTTATAATTTTACTTAGAGAAGTAAAAAGAATGGTTGATAATTGGAAATTCTTTTAACTATGGGATAATCTAATAAAATATATATAAATAAAAACGACATGACATGATGGGAAAAGGATAATGATTTTTTTTTTTAAGAAGGTGAGGAGAAAAATGAGGGTAGGTTACCGTGTTCTGATAAGAGTGATTGTAGTACAGGTTAAATAGCCCTAATGATAGCTTAGGGTATTGTCTAATATATAATACTCTTAATGGGTTCATTGTAACACTTAGATATTATTATTGAAGAAGTAGTAATCAAAAGACTTTTTTACTTTAGATGTAAGTCGTTAGGCTCAATATAATAATTATAAAAATATAATGTAATTTATTCCTTTCTTTATAATAATTATTTAGAACATACTACTAGTGTGTATCGCTAAATTCCAAATAATAGGCTTGGTCTAATTGCAAACACGAGAACACGCAAGGTGGCAAATAATTAATACAACTTAATATAAATGAATTACAAAGGAGATGGAAAATTCATGGAAATGAGTCAACCTAGTTGCTAACATTCGAAGTAATTAGGGATACAAAGTAGTCACACATGCAATCTCACACATTAACACAAAAATCCACCCATGCCATTACTCTCACGTGCATACGCACAACCATAGCAAGATAATCATATATCTGAAAAAACAGTAATAACCAACATGCATGTGAATATATATGAAAGAGCTAGACAATTCAAGCAAACCACAAATTTTCAATAAAGATTGCACGTGAGAGTTATGTCCATCAAATAATTAATAAAACAGAAAATTGCCCCTGCTTATGTTCAAGCTTGACCCTCTTAACTAATCCCCAACAGAGTTGCCAGTTTGTGGACACCACCATGTGATGCCCCTCTAGAAGGGTTTTTAGGAAAAAAATGTTTGGTTTTGAAGGTTTTTGTTAGAAAATCATGGTTTTTGGAAAATTGAGGATTCTCCACTTATTTTATTATTATTTTTAAAGGAAAAGCAAAATAAGAAATAAAAATCCTTTTTTATTTGATTGACTCAATGTGTAAAAAAAACAGTCTACGTCCACCAAGGACGAGTTTTGGGGTCAAATTACGTTTTGGGAAGGTATGAGGCATTTACGCATGCTCAATATGTCTATTAGTCTCTATTAAGTAAGTAGTGACGGTTTCGATGTTTAATTAATCATTCGATGGACACTATTAATAATCAAATTCATTACATCAAATCAAACACGTGCAAAATTTATGGCATGGGGTGTAAAGCTAAATCATATAATGAGACCAACAATGATAAAAGAAACGACATGACAAATGAAATTATAAACAAGTGTAAGAATACCAATTATACTATGTAAAACATGTCTAAACTTAACTCTTATTTTCAATCATGGCCTAAACTACAAGACTAGCCTAAAGAAAACCCTACCCGTTGACAAGCCCATAATGTGTTTAGATACCGCTTATTTTGCTGAAATTGAAAAATTATTACTGAAAATACTGTAGATAAAGGTAAAAGTTAATTGAAATAGTACAGTAGGGCCCATGAATAGTAGCAAAAATAAGTTGAATAGTGAAATAATTTTTATTTTTCATTCTAACCCAAATGCTAAGAGGCTGTTTGGTTTTTGTGTTTCCATCGTCCATAACTCTGTTTCCATCACCCATAACTCAAAATATGTGGGTTCCATGGCTAAGAAGTCTGTTTAGTTTTTGTTTCTAGTTTTTGTTTCCATCACTAAATTCTCTGATTTTGAGTGATGAGTTATGGAAACTAAAAACACATTTTAGATGTTTTCAGTTTCCAAAACTCAGTTTCCAATGACATTTTCATAATTAAACCCACGTACTTGGGACCCATGGTCAGAGCAACACACATGAGGCGCTACTTTTAATGGTCTCTTCAACGGCTTTTTTCACTAAAGCAAACCATCTCTTTTTTTTTCCCCCTTTTCCTCTTCTCTCCATCTCCATCTCTCATTAGTTCTCTATCTCTCAACAAATCAGAGGCTCTCTCTCAAACCAGCGCCCTCTTTTCCCCCAATTGGCGATCATTAATCATCTATCTATGTTGCTTCTATTCTCTATGATCGGTGTTATGGGCTTCGGGTTACTAAGGGTTTGTTTGTGTTTCGGGTTGCTGGTGGTGTTGTTTGAGTTTTGGGTTAAATTGGTTTGAGTTTCAGGTTGCTATTGGTGTTTGTTTGAGTTTTGGTGCTAAATCAGTTTAAGTTTCAGTGTTGAATCAGTGTGCGTTTTGGTGTTGAGTCGGTTGAGTTCAGTGTTGACTCGGTTTGAGTTTCAATGTTGAATTGGTCTGAGTTCGGTGTTGAATCGGTGGGTTGCTTGCCGGTTTAGGTGTGGGTTTTTTCTGGGTTTGGTAAGTGGTGGTGGTAAGCGATGGAGGGCTTTTTTCTAGGATTTGTTGTTTGTGGTGGATGGTGATGGTGGTGGTGGTGGTGATGGTGAGTTTTTTTTTTTTTTTTTTTTTTTTTTTTTTTTTTTTGTGGTGGCGAGTGCAATGGTGGTGGGTAGTAGTTCCAATTTGGGTTTTGTATTTTTTTTTTTTTTTTTTGGGTTTATGGGTATGGATATTTGATCAGTAGGCTTAACAGAAGGGTCTAACCAATTTACAGGTATGGATCCCACAAAAAAGTAGAAAAATTGAGTGATGAGAAGCTAAGTGAAGTGTGCCTAATAGGTGGGTATAGGAAATTGGGGTATTTTAAGTGATGAGTGATAAGTGACGAAAATTAAGTGAGAAGTGATAAGTAATAAAAAAAAAAAACCCAAACAGCCCCTAAGTCATAACCCAAATTTTTTCTTTTGTAATCCAACCTCCCATGTTTTCATATGTTAACACCAAACCTTCATTTTTACAAACATAATAACACCCAAAGCATTAAGAACTAAAAACTTCAGGCAGAGTGTGAAAGTTCTAGGCTATGTGAAAATTCTAGGTCCAGTAGGCTTTTATTTTGTGGGTTTAGAATCTCTTGGAAAGTTGGGGTTTTTCTTGGATTGGGGTTAGTTTTGCAATGAATGTGGTGTTATCAGATTTGTACCTAGGTTTATTCTCTAAAAAATATTCAATCTCTCTCAGTGTTTTATTGGAAACTTTACAGAAGGTAAAATAATTTTAAGAGATGAAAAACCCCTTGTTTTAAAATTTGTTCAAAACTGAATTCAAATCTTTTTTCACATCACTTGCTATACAAACCCAAAACCAAACAACAGGAAAAGAGGAGGTTGGGCAGGATATATGCTATCCGGCCCATTAGTTTTTATTTTTATTTAGGAGCAAAGGACACCTTTATTCTAAATTCAAAAAAACACAAGCAAAACCAATTTATATTAATATTATCCCTGCACTTATTTATTTACATATCCTTACACAGCCCACAGCAGCCAACGGCTCTTTTTCCTCGTTACTCTTTCTTTCTTCCTCCGCTGCTTCTGTTTTTGGGATAATTATAGTAAACCTATTTGTGCTATGACTCATTTTTATTTTGCCTACCCATAGTTTAAAATTTTACATTTTGCTCACCTGAGGTGCCTTCCGTTAGGGATCTATTACCCACCTCTCTCTTTGCCGTTAGAAAAACACATTTTTACGAAAAAACAAACATAACAAAGATCAAAAAGTTAAAATTTTTTATTGCTTAAGAACTTTTTTGAGAACCAAACACAAATCAACAGTATTGCTATTCTCTTGTTCAATGGGTTATTCAAACATGTATTGGTTAATCAACATGGATTGGGTTATTCAAACATGTATTTGAATAACCCATTGAACAAGAGAATAGCAATATTGTTGATTTGTGTTTGGTTCTCAAAAAAGTTCTTAAGTAATAAAAAATTTTAACTTTTTGATCTTTGTTATATTTGTTTTTTCGTAAAAATGTGTTTTTTTAACGGCAAAGGGAGAGGTAGGTAACAAATCTCTAACGGAAGGCACCTTAGGTGGGCAAAGCTTCTTCTCACTCGCGAACAAAACCCTAACGCAAACCTTCGCGGCTCGAATCCACCGTCGGATCTTCGCTTCGAGCTTATCCCACTCCAGCCTCTGCACATCGCCGATGCTCAGCTTCTCGATCCCCAGCTGCCCGAAACTCGCGTCCACCGCCGATTTCCGAACGCTGCCGTACACTTGAATACACTCCCGCAAATAACCAGCGGCGATCATCCTCTCCGCGATGCTCCTCAGATCGTCGATCGCATCCGACGGCACCAAATCGATCTTGCGAATACTGCTAGTAGATCGGTAACTCGATCTACTACTGCCAACACCATCAGCAACCGAATCTCCACCCTCTCCTTCACCTTCCTCGCGCTCCTCCCGCTGCTGAGCGAGCTTCAAGCTCAAATTGAAATTCAAATTCAAATCCTAGTCGTGCTCGCCATCGTCCTCAAGCTTTTTAGCAAAGAAACACCTCAGAGTAAAGATTAACCAATACACGTTTGAATAACCCATTGAACAAGAGAATAGCAATACTGTTGATTTGTATTTGGTTCTCAAAAAAGTTCTTAAGTAATAAAAAATTTTAACTTTTTGATCTTTGTTATGTTTGTTTTTTCGTAAAAATGTGTTTTTTTAACGGCAAAGGAAGAATGTGTTTTTTTTACGGCAAAGGAAGAGGTAGGTAGCAGATCCTAATAGAAAGCACCTCAGGTGGGCAAAGTGTAAAGTTTTAAACCACGGGTAGGCAAAGTAAAAACAGGCCATAACACAGGTGGGTTTACTGTAATTGTCCCTCTTTTTTTTTTCTTCTTCACCGGTTCAGAGGGCTGTCACCACCTACCGCCACCGTCAGACGATTGGGGCTCTTTTCTCTCTTTCTTCCTTTCTTTCTTTCTTTTCTCTCTTCTCTTCTCTTCTCTGTCTTTCTTTCTTTCTTTCTTTCTTCCTCCCGCTGCTTCTTCTCTTTCTTCTTCACCGGTGCTTCTATACAAAGCCCATTTTTTTTTGTTCTCAGAATATCTGTTTTTGTTTATTTCTTGTTGGGGTTTCTTGAAAGTTGAAACTCTGTCTATGTCTCTCTCTGCATTTTGAAACCCAGAAAGGAACAACAAGAAAGGTTTTTTATACCTATGGCGACCATTACTGGGTACACTGAAATTTCTCAAGTCTACCAAGACAATACTAATGTGGCTGTGGCTGTGGCCGCGGCACAGAAGCACCCAAACCCTCCCGCTAAGACCGTTGATACTCAGCCCGTTCTCAAAAGGTAGATTTGGGTTTGTCAAAAATTTGGGTTTTTCTTTATTTTTTGTAATTTTAATTATATGTCGATGATTATTGAATGTATGTAGACAAGCTGTTTGTTGAAAGGTTTCTTAGAAGATAAATGGGTTGTTTTGGGGTCTGAGTTTGTATGGATGTTGGATTCATGATCTGCACCTTTTGTTTGTAAAAGGGTTTCTTAGAATGCTAGATGGGGTTTTTTAGGGTGTTGCCTTTTTGTTTATTTTTGAATCTCTGAGAATATAGATGTTGAAAACTTGAATGTTTGAATTGGCTTTTTTTGGGGGTTGTAGGGTTTCTAATGCTGTTTCCTTTGTTATTGTCTTATAAAACATGTTGAGAACCTTGTGACTTACTTTTATTTTAATTATTATTTTTTATAGTCTGGATGTTTTAAAACCTAAATTTGTCTATAAATTGAGATGGGTTTTTCTTTTGTTATTAGGAAAGAACATAAGGTTCTTCAAAAATTTAGATCTTTTTACTTCCTTGCTTTCTAAGCAACCAAACAGCAAGTTATTCTGGTGATCTAGGATTTGTATTAATTTTCTTGTTTTAAAACCTAAATTATAGATGAGTGGAGAAGCTCGGATATCTGCCTTCCCTGAGGAAGACAACATATTCTGCTGGAAAGGGACAATTTGCTGGAAGCAGTAGCAAAGATACTGCGTTTGAAGGAACAGAATACAAGATGTCTCTTTCATTTCCGAATGACTACCCATTTTAAGCCTCCAAAGGTCAAGTTCAAAACCGGCTGCTTCCTTCACAATGTAAGTGTCTTTACATTAATCACATTGTATTTCAATTTCCACGCAATCTATTGATTTTTATGTATTCAACTGTAGCTATGATTTTAAAATGGATTTGGTTATGCTGGATAATTCAACATACTATCACTTTCATGATTATTTCAAGTGATGATTGTAGCTTATTTATCTCTTTTCTATATAGGATCCAACACAAGCTATTGCTGAATGCATAACTAACATCCATCTTTATGGTTCTGGAGCTAAATTAAAGAGTATGGGGTCCTATTGTCTCATTCAACTTGAAAAGGCCTGATGGTTCTTGGTTTGGATACCCGGAAGTGGAAAAACTGTCATCCTTATCTGGAATTCAGTTACGGATAAATTTTTTTTAATAAACATGCATATTTATGTTTTATTCTTGTATAGTTCATCATTTTTTTAATATATTTTTCTTACTTTGTTTTTATGGTTGAATTTTTTTTTGCATAATAAATGGCTGAATTGATGTTTTCACTCCATGAAGATTGGGAAGATGCATTTTATTTGAGTTGCAAAGCACATAATTGATTTCTTGAAGTAGCTTCTATCCCAAATTGAGAACTTTTTATTTTTTATTTTTATGAGTAATAAAATATTATTGATATCAAAAATGGTCACCCAAGTATACAGGGATCAAACAATCAATTGCATAAATTACATAAATCTATTAAATCAACAACAAAAAATAAAGAGTAACTCTGCCTAGCTGACTACCAATCCAATTGGGTTCTTAAAAAGAATAACTTAAGATTAGGGATAGTTCTTTAGGTATCTTCAAAGCTCCTATTATTTATTTCCCTCCAAGGCACCACATCAAACAATAGGACAGCCCCATCCATATATCACCATTCCTATGGTGACCAAATCTACCTTGCCCGCAAGCTAACAACTCAACAGCAGACCTTGTCATCACCCAACACACTCCAAACAAACCCATACCGTGGACCACAAATCAGTAGAAAAAGAGCAATGAAGTAACAGGTGATCGACTGATTCCCCATTACATTTGCACATAAAACACCAATCCGAAATTCAAACCTTTTTCCTCAAATTATCAATCACCAGAATTTTCCCCAAAGCTGCCGTCAATACAAAGAAAGTAACTCTAGGAGGGACTTTTGGTTTCCAAGGGAATGACTGATCACTAGGACCAATCAAGAGATGATAGTAACCTTGCAGCAGATCAGCTGATCATAACCCACCAATTGCTCTTTAAAATGAATAAATGTCTTCAAAATTGACAACATTATTTAGTTCTTGAAAAAACACAATTTCTTAGAAGTAATCCTAGATTTTATTGATAATGTTATTCTCAGTAGTTTTCACCAATTCAGGTGGAAACACAATTACTAATAATTTTATTCTCAGTAGTTCCCACCAATTCAGGTAGGATTTTGATAAGGTCTCCTATTAGTATTGTATTAATGTAAATTTTCATGCATGTATTAGCAGTACTAAGACAGCATCATGTCGTCATTTCCACAGTCTTCCAAGAAAAAGACATGAGAAGGGGATAGTAAGACTTTATAATAGGATCTAACTTCAAACATCCCTTGGGATGATGGTTCCAACACAACTTGTCCGCTACATCCCCCCTCCACACTCCAAAATATAGTAAATCCATAAAAGAGAACTTTCAACTTCCAATCTTGAACCACTTGGTTGAAATTGAAATTCCAACGGTAGCTATCCCTTGAGCAAGATAAAAGCTCTGCACAAAATCATCTTAATTATGTTCAATACCATATAATTCTGAGAAGTTCTCCATTGGATGTCCCCCACACCAAGGATCTTGCCAAAATTTAATAGAAGAACCATCCCCCACCTTAAAGCTAACAAAGCAATGAAAAGTATCCCACCCCTTCCTTATACTCTTCCACAGGCAAACCTCATAAGGGCCCTGTATGATATTAGCCCCACCATGTATTACCATATTTTTTATCAATAATCCTTCTCCTCAAAGCATCTCTCTCCAAAGCATACCACCACAACCACTTCCCCATCAATGCCTGATTTAGAAAATCAAATTTCGTATACCTAAACCCCCATTATGCAGTGGTTCACAAACATTCCTCTAGCCAACCAAGTGATACTTAAATTCATCTCCCATCCCTCCCCACAAAAAATTTCTCTGTACTTTTGCAATACATCTAGCAACACTCATACGAACAAATAATAATCACTTAACCATTATTCTGACACTTCCTCTCACATGGGGTCAAATTCCTCCTTAATAAGTGCGGTTCCACATGTGGTATTTTTAAACTTTTAAAATGCGAGTAGATTGAAGACAAGTCTCAACCTCAAGACCACTTGTTCTAATACCATGATAAATTATCATTTGTCTCAAAAGCTTAATCTATTAGGAAGTGGTGGATTTAATCACTCCAAATATTCCATATCATGCACGATGAACTATGTTCCATACCCTATTTCTAAAAGAATTGAGTCTACATTTCCAACATTGAAGCACTCCCACACACCATCTTCAGCACCACCGATTTAACTTGAAACACTACCCCCATAACTCCCTTGCTATCGGGCAATGCAACAGCAAATGATCGACAATCTCACCTCGTTATACACATACAATAAAAACTCACTATAAATTTACCCTGTTTAATGAGATTTTCTATATCGAGTATTTTCTTCCATGATGCTGTCCACAAGAAAAAGTACTCTTGAAGGAGCCTTCACCCTCCATATTGCCTTCCAAGGAAAATATGATATAGTGGACCCTCTTAATGCCTTATAGTATGAATGGACAATTATACAATCATTTTTATTTAATTTCCAGCAATTGAAAATTGATGATCCTTTTTTTTAAAAAACTATTTATACACACACACACACACACACGTGCTTGGTGTAAACAGACAGTGGATGGGGTCACTGTGTGGGAAAGACTTGATCGAGCTTTGGCAAATGACGAATAGATTTCTTTATATCCAGCCTCTAAGGTTATCCATTTGGAGTATGGTACTTCTGACCATAAACCTCTACATATCCTTTGGGTATTTTACCTTGGAGAAACAAACCTAGGAGGTTCGAACAAGTGTGCTTGGAAAAGGAGTCATGCTACAGTTAGAGCTGCATGGGAGAATGGTAATACATAATCTTCAATGTCTCTAGTTGAAGAAAATTTAAAACAATGTCAGGTTAAGCTTCGGTGGTGGAGTAGAGTGTCCTTTGGGAATATAGTTCAAAGTTTGGTTGAGGAAAGAAATTTTATTAAAGAAAGCTGAGTTGGTGGCTTTGAATGGAGGTAGTGCAGATTGGGTTCATCAGTTAAAAGGTGAGATTCAGGTTCTTCTATGTCAGGAAGAAAAATTATGGCAGCAGCGATCTAGGATATCATGGCTTAAGGGGGGCGATCAAAATTCTCGTTATTTCCAAAGTCAAGCTTCCTAGAGATTCAGACGAAACCAAATTAAGGCCCTAAGAGATTTTGTGGGGACTTGCTGTGAGGGAGATGATAATGTTTCTGATTTGATAGTTGATTACTATAAACATTTATTCAACTCTTCAAACCTGATGGAAATGGCTGGGGTGTTTCAGGCCATTTGGCCTGTGGTCACTGAGGGAATGAATGGGATCTTGACTGAGGATTTTTCTAGACAGGAGGTGGGCCTTGCTCTAAAACAAATGGCTTCTTTGAAAGCACTAGGTCCTGATGGCATGCCATCAATTTTTTATCAACATTATTGGAAGGAGATTGACAAGGATGTTTCACAGGTTGTTCTAGCTTGTCTTAATCCAGGTACTATTCCACCTAGTATTAATCATACTTATATCACTCTCATCCCTAAAGTTAAATGTCCTGAGAGAGTCACTGAGTTTCGGCCCCTTGCTCTCTGTAATATTATTTACAAGCTTGTGTCTAAAGTCTTAGCAAATAGATTGAAGAAACTTTTGCTTGATATTATCTTAGAATCTCAAAGTGCTTTCCAAGCTGATAAGGCTATTTCAAATAATGTTCTGGTTGCGTTTGAAACTCTTCATTATATGAAAAATGTGAAGGGCAGAAAATCAGGTTTTATGACTCTTAAACTTGATATGAGCAAGGCATATGATCAAATTGAATGAAATTATCTTGCAAAGCTAATGGAGCATATGGGTTTTCATAAAAAATGGATAGGCTTAATCCTGGAGTGTATTAGCACTGTATCTTATTCCATTCTGGTAAATGGTGAGCTAAGGGAAATATCAAACCTTCAAGAGGCATTAGACAAGGGTTAAATGGCCTAATTCAGAAAGATGTGAATGATGGTCGTATCCAAGGATTCTCTCTTTGCCTAAATGGTCCTCAATCTCACATATCTTCTTTGCTGATGTTAGTTTACTCTTCTGCGGGCTGATATGGGGGATATCCAAGCTATTCAAGATATTTTAAATCAGTATGAGCTAGTTTGGGGCAACAAATAAATAGAGAGAAGGCAAACCTATTTTTCAATAAGTCGGTATCTGGAGCCTTAAAAAACAGCATCAAAAACTTTCTTGGGGTTCCTGAGATCAAGGAATATGAGAGAAACTTAGGTCTCCCTGTTGTTGTGGTAAAAAATAAACGAGCTAGCTTGAACTACATCAAGGAACGGGTATGGAATAAAATACAAGGATGGAAGGAGACACTTTTGTCTCAAGCTGGGAAAGAGATACTACTGAAGTCAATTGTTAAAGCCATTTCGACCTTTGCTATGAGCTATTTTAAGCTACCAGAGGGTTTATGTCGGGATATTGAAATGATGATACGGAAATTTTGGTGGGGGTAGAGGGGGGATAGAAGGAAAATTCATTGGAAAAATGGGGAATGTCTCTGCAAGCCCAAAAACGATGGTGGTATGAGATTTCGTGACTTGGAAAAATTCAATATTGCTATGTTGGGAAACAAGTTGGAAGTTGGTTCATGATACAAATTCTCTTCTTCTTTTTTTATAGATTTTTTAAGGCCAAATACTTCCCTAATAGAACTATTTTTGATGCAAAGGCTCATCAGGTTCTTATGCTTGGAAATGTATCTTGAAAAGCTCGACGACTCATACAAAACGGTGCTAAATGGAGGGTTGGGGATTGTAATACTGTTCAGATTTACAAAGATAGGTGGCTGCCTAGGGAGGGTGAAGGGAGAGTGTCGTCCCCACCATCTTTTCTGCCTGAAGATTGCACTATGTCATCTCTGATTGATGAAGACTCAAAGTGGTGGAACATGGAACTCATTGACAACCTCTTTCCTCCTAACGAAGCCCAAAAAAATAAAATCCATTCCTCTTAGTATACTCCCTCAAACTGATCTTATTGTTTTTGGCCTTTGTCCACTAATGGTTTCTATTCTGTAAAAACAAGTTATCAATCTCTTTGTGATGAAAATAGTCATGTTTCCACACTTACCTCGATGGCTGGTCCTCCAAAAAGCTTCTGGAAAAAACTATGGAAGTTAAGGGCCCCAAATTTGCTGGCTACAAAGTGCAACCTAGTCTATAGGAAGAGATTTTATCAGACTCCACATGCTGTCTCTGTCTGAAGGAACCTGAGTCTTCACTCCACGCTATATGGGAGTGTGAACTACTTAGACTGGTATGGCAAAGGAGTTTCAGCGGATTGATGAATTATGGTCAGGCGGTTGGTTCTGTTGTTGAGCTTGTAGAGCTGGTCCAAGAAAACAAACTCAATCTTGAGTTGTTTGCTATGACTTGCTGGACATTGTGGAATTGTCGAAACAAGGTTCGATTGGATGAACTAGGATTGCCACTGGACCGAATAGTTGATCATGCCTTTAACATTTTGCATGAATTTCAAAGAGCACATCCAGCCCTTCCCAAACCTGTCTGCCCAACAAGGCCATCCTGGGAACCCCCTGATCCCTATGAACTAAAAACTAATTTTGATGGGGCTATTTTTGATGACTTGTTTGCAGCTGGTATCGGGGTGGTAGTTCAAAACTCTCAAGGGCAAATATTGGCAACTTTGTCCCGAAAAATCCCCATTCCATCTTCAATTCTTATGGTGGAGACATTGGTAGCTAGAAGAGCAGTTCATTTCATCCACGAGCTAGGCATTCACAGCTCCAATTTTGAGGATGATTTTGAAGTATTGATCAATGCCCTTCGTCACAACAACTTGCTGCATTCTGCAGTTGGACATATTGTCCAAGATACGTTGTTTTATGCAAACTCTTTACAGAGTCTCTCTTTCTCTCAAATTTTTCGGCGAGGTAATGCTTTAGCTCATGCTTTAGCCAATACAACTAAGTTTTCTTTTCATTTTTCTGTCTGAATGGAGTCTGTTCCACTTGACCTTCATGACTATTATGCCTGCAGATTTAACTACCATTAGCTAATAAAATAGAGGTATCTTGTTTCTCAAAAAAAAAAAAAATAGTTATCTAATTAGCTTAATTAAAAATTTATATGTAAAAGTAATAAAATATTTTATTAATATTATCAAATCTATCTTACTAATTAGGATGTCACTTCAAAATTTAATTGAATTTTATCCAGTGTAATTTAACTACTTTCATAATTAAGATAAAAGTTAAGGTATTTTATCATGTGAGCTTCGTAATAAAAATAAGGTAATTAAGGTATCTTATTATGTGAGCTTCATGACAAAAACGGGCTAATTATCAAATTCCTAGTAGAAGTTATCTATCCAAGTGTCAAAATAAGGGTGTGAGTCTTTTGTTGTTATATGTTGATAACATGATTATCTCTAGCGATGACCTTGTGGTGATTGAGGACCTCAAACGTTCAATTAGCCACCACTTTGGAATGAAGTATCTGGGAAATCTAAGCCAGTTTCTTGATTTAGTCGCTTCTTTTGATGATGGCTACTTTCTATCTAAAATAAAATATTCCTCTGATCTCATCTCTTGTACATGTCTCACTAATTGTAAACTCGCCAACACGCTTCTTTAGCTCATATTAATCTTTGCACCATGAATGGCTAGACTCTTTGTTGTACTACTCCTTACAAGCAATTGCTTGTTAGACTTGTGTACTTAACAGTCGTTTGTAATAACATCAGAGCCGGCCCAAGATAGTTTGAGGCCTAAGGAAAAAATTTTAAAAGGGCCTTTTTATATTTCATTAAATTAATATCTAGTTTATTTTTTATTATATATTTTTTAGTTCAATTTATTATTAATTCTTACTTATTATATAAGTTTTACAAACTGACATATCACCAATAAAAAAAAGTTATTCAAACATTCATTTATTATATTGTTTAAGTGACACGGATCATATTCATGTTACATTAGTTTGTAAGTTTTTTGTCGTAAAATTTGTATTAACTTTAGCATTTTTCATTCACTTAATGGTGATTGGTTATATTTCTATTAATTTTTTTTTGTTAAAAAATGCTAAATTTACTACAAATTTGACTATAAAAAGCTTACAAATTGATGTGATAATGAGGTGGCATTTCAACAACAAAATCAATTTAGTATTAAATTACTCGCACATCGATTTATAAGACCTATGTAATAAAACTAGTAATTTACTACCATAACTCTAATATTTTAGGGCTTCTTAAGAGTGGGGGAAAAAAAAAGGTACACATCACTCATTTTTTATTTATTTTTTCCTTAATTACAAAAAAAGAAAAAAAAATTTTTACTGCCCCCATACTTATCAGGGGCCTTCTATGTTAGGTGGCCTTAGGCCATGGCCTAAATGGCCTAGGCCTAGGGCCGGCCTGAATAACATATTTTGTATTATGCACATTCCTGTCATTTTATCTCCATTGTATGCTTTATTCACCTTGTTCTTCTTCTCAGGGTGAGTTAGGCATCAACTTATAAGTCAAGCTTTTAGCTTTTATGTACAGCTTTTTAAAACTTCATTTTTTTCTCACTTTTTTCAAAAATTTTCAAGGTACACGTATATTTTAGCACACTTTCAGCAAAAAGCTAAATAAGCTGTTCCCAGATAGGCACTCTGTATCTTGAAAGGCACACTTTTTCACGGAATTTTTTCCTTCCGCCAATAAGCTATTATTGATAGGAGATCCTACTGATCATCAAGCTACTACTGTGTATTGCTTCTTGTTAAGGAATACGTACTTTGATTTCTTGGAAAAGTAAGAAGCAAACTATTGTTGCTCTATAAAATACTTAGGTTGAGTATCATGCTCTAGCTAACACCACTATTGAACTCGTTTTGTTATGCTCTCTTCTATATTATATGGGTGTATGTATTGATAATGCCACATCAATTTACTTTGATAATTAGAGTAATTTTTGGACTGCTCACAGTGATCTCTTATATAAAAGGACAAAGCATATTGAGATTCAATGTTGTTTGAGTAAGAACCAATTTTAAATTCATGTAGTCTCTTATTAATGTTTGCAGGTTACTTGAAGTGAAACTTGAGGTGCAAAATCCCATTTTAAAGTGAAATATGACTTGAAGGATTAGGTTTTGGGGTTCGAAAATGCCTCAGGGAAATTTTTGAGAAATGCAAGTTAACAGTAAAGATGAAAAATCCAAAGTGATTGCTTTTCCTAAGTGACTAATTTCAATTATTAAGTCTAAGTTGTTTCCAACTTTCCATTGCCATTGGTTCGGAGCGGTTTATGCCTAAACAGATTAAGTCAAAATGTCCTAATTCAAATTTCCCCTATTCAGAGTTTATTGAATCAAAGTGCCTCATCTCAAAGTAAATTATATCAAAATAATGAAACAGATTACAACCTAAGTCATTATTCTAACATCAAATTGATTCAAAGCAAGTAGGTATTCAAATCAAAGATAAACAAGCACCTAAATATTGCATCGGACATGACTAATACTTGATTAAATAAGACCGTCATCATAAGGAAAGCAACATACAAGTTATGCCTAGTGTATTTCCTTATAGTATAAGCTTCTATTTATACTTGGAAGTTTTAGCGGTTATGCCTAACTTGACTTTCCATGTATTGCTTCCTTGTAAATCATCATTGTTATGTGTCATTTTGCTAACAGGGTTCATAACCTCTTATAACTGCCTTAAGGCAACTATTCCGATGCTACTTGTGAGTTGTGACTATTTGGCACTTGTCTTTGTGTCACTTATTCCACACTGGCCGCCACAACGCCTTCTCTTTCTAGGTCGCTATTCCTTGACATGCCATTTGTATCAGCAAAAATAAAATTTATTTGGCCTAACCACTGTATTTTCATTTGTCACCATCTTCTTTGTGCGCTTCTCCATCTTCAATCTGTTTCTTTCATGGACTAGCTTTTTAACATTTTCACCAAATCTCTTGCTTCTTGTTACGTTTCCTTTTGTCTAAACTCAACCACATCTTGCCATCTTGAAATTTGAGGGAGGCTGTTAGATATATTAGAGTCCATTGGACCGAAACGTGTAGTTGCAAGTCAAGCAACCTAATTCTACTTGGGCTAGAATAAAGTTAGATTAGGCTTTGTTTAAATGTGCTCTATTGTATTTTGAACTATGAATTTGAATTCAATTTGCTTTCTTCTTAAAAGGTGTATGAGTAGCATTTTCATGGTAATAGTGCTCTTCATGGATTCAAACCCTATATGTTGATTAGAAATACCATAAAGTGTCAGTTTAGCTAAGTGTCAGTTTAGTTACGAGGTTTTCGACGTAAACATCCTAATTAAATGTTAAAGATATGTTGAAATACGATCTTATTTCTTACACCTAACCGTTGATGTAAAAAAAAAATATATTTAGGATGCTGATGATGCTGAACCTAGAATTTTCATTTTAAAAAAAAAAATGTATGATAATGCACATCTGCTCTCCTCATCATCATATCTCTCAATTTTATTTTTCTATATCTAAAAAGAAACTCTTACATAAACTAGAAGAGAATGAAAGATGAGGCATAAATTAAAACAAATGATTCCCCATAAAGTCGTTAACCAAAAAATGTAGATACTAGTAGGTCCAACTCCTAGAATATTAATGTTCTCACTATATTCTGAATATGCAATTGGATGCTTCTGTTTTACAGTCCACGAATCTTTATATATACATACACATATATTGGTAAGAAGATTTCTTTAAATATTAGAATGCAGAAGCTGTTCTAAATGGTTAGGTACATGTCCGCTGGTTAGAGATGCCAAGATTCTTTTATTTTAGTCTGGGAGTTCTCGACTCCCAAATTAGTTTTCAAATAATAAATATAATTTACTTGGGCCATTAGAAATTTAGGTTATCATTATAGGTAGTTCTCCAAATAAATAAATAAAACACCAACCACTTTGTCGATTGGACCGGGTGAGCGGAACTTAGCTAGTAAGTTAATGAGTCCTGTCTTCAACAGTTTATCCAACCAAAAAAACTCTTAATGGTGATGCTATTTTTGTCCTAACGTGTTTCAAAATGGGATACAAAACCCTATTTTTAACACGATTGTTTGTTATTGCAGACTTGATGGTGGAGCTATTTTTGTCCTAACGTGTTATTGGTGACCACCAATAACACGTTAGGACAGCTTTGTTTTTTTCGGTTGATTTGCCTCTGATTTTAGAGTCATTATGACTACAAACCTTATTTATTACTTCTAAATTATGTTTTCAAAGATTGAGCAAATAATAATACCAGCAAAATGGACCATAGCATTACAACTTTTGGAGCTTTTGCATGTTTTATTTTTGATACATTCAATTGTTACATCATGTTCAGAATGAGGATTTGAATCATTCTCTTCATAAAAGAAATCAGAACAATCTCATTGAATTACAAAACTCTCGAGCTTTTTATTAACATAGGTGGAAATTACTACTCTCCCCACGAAACAAATGGTGAAATCAACAGGTTATGTTTATTTTCACCGAGGAAATTGTAGTTGAACCCGATCTGCAACTGTTCCTACTTCGTGGTTCCTATAACAAAAAGATGTTCCTTTTCAATTGAACCAATCATGAGAGAGAGAGAGGTTGAAGGGTATGGTGGAGTGATGATGCATGGTCCCGATTGCAATGAGAATGAGCCACGCTTTTGCATACAGCTCATAAATTAGCCCATTTGCACAGACAAGCATGTTGATAGAGAGTTTTTACACTCACAATAATGTGGGAGATCCTTTTTACCCTCATCGCTAATAATTGAGATCGAGCCTGAACCTTTGTATTCAATTGGTACCCCATCTTGTTGATAGTACCAATCGATTGTTGCCTGAGCTTCCCTCAATTTGAGGACCAGTAAAGAAAATGTCAAATGATGACATAGCCATGATCATGCTTTCATAGTGGACATTATATATGACGACATCAGAACATAGCTGCTTTTTTTTTCTTTTTTTCTTTTTTCCCTCGCATATCTTACAACAATCAATAATTTGTCTTTCATTCTTATCAACAATAACAAACAAAAAATAGAAGTGTCATTATTTTTCCTTTTTATGAAAAACTGCTTTGCATTTTATTACTCATGCATAAAATAAAAAATTACATTTGGATAGCTTATTTTTTGCCAACTTACTTATTCAGCTTATTTTTGCTACTATACATGGGTCTTACTACACTTTTTGGTACTATCTCACTGTACTATTTCAGCTAACTTTTACTTTTATCTACAATATTTTCAACAAAAAGTTTTAAATTTCAATAAAATAAATTGATCCCAAACATATCCTAAGAGTAGCCATTATTTGCGGTGGGGACTTTCATACAGTCTCTCTATATCCAATGGACTCTAGAAAACGTCCCCAAATGAATGAAAACTTATTTTGATTCTAAAATTAAAAATAAAAGAAAAAATTACTATAAATAACAAGTTTAACTAAAGGGAAGTTTAAATGAAGCCATTTGCTTAAAAAGCAAGGTACGTCATGGTTGAAGGCAATGAGTCCTCATGATAATTTCCTTCAAGCCACCAAATTCCATGCCATTCTGTTATTAGTCCTGGTTGTTTCTACTAATACATTTATACTTCGAAAACCTTTTTTGGATTGACTGCTTATAGTTTTTTTTTTAAGCAGAAACTTCTTATAGTTTCTGTATTAAACAAAATAAATAAATACGTCCAAAAAGGCATAAACAAAAGAATATGAGAATACATTCTATCCAAAGCTGGCGTAACGTAGCTCTTTTACGCCAATAATAATAATGCGCCACTTCAACCAATAACTTTAAACTTAACACACTTTATTACACACAATTATAACCCACATAATATCCCAAAACTCAAGCGTATTCTTCTCTCTGATCCCTCTTCTCTCTATTTCTCTCTCCCTCTCATCAAAACACAGCGTCGATCTGCCATCACCCACACCACCTCCGAGCTGCCATCACCCAACGATGATGCTCCAACAATTGACTCTAGAAAATTGGGAAGTACGGCGGCGGAGTGCAAGAGCGTGGGGTGAGCATGTTTTTCCAGAAAAGCTCTCATCTTTACTCTGAAGGGTTGCTCGACCTCGATGTTGGTGGTGGTAGTGGTGGGGAAGGTATGGAAGTCATAGAGATCAACAAAGATCCTCCTCTTCATCCTCTTCATCGGCCTCTCATTCACTACCATCGTCACCAATTTACCAGATCTGCCACCAACAAAAAGAAGAAGATGAGTGATTTTAACAATAAACAGTCCTACAATAATAAGTGATGAATGAGTGTGTGTGTGTGTGGCTGTTTTATGTTTTGTTGTATTATTTGGGGCTTTGTTTCTTCTTCTTCTTCTTCTTCTTCTTCTTCTTCTTTTTTGCTAAAATTTGTTGGATTTGCTGAGTTTTTTGTTGGTTGGGTTGTTGGGGGGTTTTTGTTGTTAGATGCACAAAATGATTAGGGGGTTTTGTTGATTGTGTTTGCTAGCTTAATTCGGATTCTATATTGTCAAAAAAAGAAGGAAACATGCAATCTGTGCTTGGCCTTCCAGTGCTCACAAATGGTATGTCAGAATCTGGAATGTAAAGCTTAAATGCTTTGGTCAAAGAAGCTCTGACAAATCAGTGCTGGGTTTTGATGAGAGGGAGAGAGAAACAGAGATAAAAGGGATCAAAGAGAAGAATGTGCTTGAGTTTTGAGATATTATGTGGGTTATAATCGTGTGTAATAAGGTGTATTAAGTTTAAAATTATTGGCTGACGTGGCGCATTATTATTGGTGGCGTAAAAGAGCTGCTTTATGCCAGCTCCGGACAAAATGTATTCTCAAAGAATATATAGTAGGATCTATACCAAGCTTGTACAGTTGTACCATTAACTTGGGTCCATAGTACTCGACACCCCACTACTTATCTAGGGTACTGTCATTGAAAGAATATGTGTAGAAATCAATTCTAATGAACTCCATTTCTCTGTTTTTCATTATTACTATTATTGCTATCTTCACAATCTTTAAGGACTTCGGTTAAATGTCAAAAGCGTGGACCTATAGCTATTTCAAGAAAGGTAGCGTTAACAGGCATGATAAGGTGTCTATTAAGAAATTACTTTATGTCACATCATTGTATTTTATATAGTTTTTTTATCGATTTATAAAATCTAAAACTAATAAAGTTAAATTTTTAGTCAAAAATCTGACATAAAAGTACAATAATGTGACGTAAAGTAATTTCTTAACAAGTATCTTATTAACATTTCCATTTTAAGAATGAGGCTTTGTAGTTCGTGCCATTGCCACTAAAATTCCACCTTCCATGAATCTATGGAAGGGATAAGATCGCCAGACTAAAATTCCACCTTCCACTGGGTTTTGGTTCCTTTTGCACTTCCTTTTATAGAAGAAGATAATCATTTTATTTATTAGATCATTATGAGAGAGCCTTCTGCAAGGCTACTACTTTTCTCTATATATATATAAAGACTTAAAACCAGAGCTTAGCACTAAAAAGTTCGTAAGCATCAGAAGAAAGAGGTGATTCTTAAAATACCGGCTATTTAAAATATTTAATCTGTTCAGGTCTATTCCAAAACTCCTCCCAAATTGTTAGATAACCCGTAGCATTTCTATCTATTTCAATTGTTGAGTATAAAGGTTTTAAGTTCAACCTTAATTTACTCACTAGCAGAAACTATAAGATTTTACCAAGAGTTTTGTAATACAACTAGTTGATACTTTTTAATATTTTCAATAAAAATATCCAAGGTTCAAATATAATCTTTCCTCTCCAAATTATCAAATTATATATCGAAAAAAGAAACTATAGGTTTCAAGTTCTTCTTTCACTTAAAAAAAGGAGTAACTTATCTTTTAGCAAAATTTTTCTAGCACTTACCTATTGACTTAAATGACAAGATCAAATGATCAAAATACAAGTAAATATTCATTAGTTACCATGACAAATAAATGGTTAGGAGAGATTCTTAGGTTCATATATTGTATAATGGACTATCAATTCTCCTAAAAGTTTAAACTAATAAAAAATGGTGAGTTTAATCACTAAACCATTATTCTTATTAAATTTAATCAAGTTATTATAATGCATGTGATTAATTTGGCGTGGACTGAGGTACAAGTTATGTTCTGGATCTTTTTGATCTAATCTAAGTGACCATGATGGATAATTGTTAAGAGGATATTCTTAGGACCACATATTTTATAATAAACAATCACATATTTGAAAACTCAAATTAATATGAAAGAGTGAATTCAACGACTAAACTATTTTTTTTTTTTAAATAGAAAAATGACTTTGATCGTTTCTCTCCGATATCTACAAGATATGATTTAATTTATAGACCTCTTACTTATTAGAATGATTTTTTTTTATATTATTTTCCTTGTCCTTAAAATGTCCAAAAATTTTTGGTTGTAAGTTGTAACAATCTTATAAAACAATAGCTTGATTAATGTGGTAATGATTTACAAGAAATATAGTCTTTAGCGACAACAATAAGTCATTGCCAATGCTTTAAATGTCATCGCTAATAGTAATTGTGACAACATTAGGTGTCGCTAACTATCGTTGTATATACTTCGTAACAAAAAATGGTTTTAAACAATGACATCGATGTCATTAACAGTGACAATTGTCATCATATATAAACTAAAAACCTAAAGCAATATGTTTTAGTAGGTCATAGACTTTCCAAAACAAAGAGATGATCATAAGTCAAACCGTAAAAAGTTGAGAAAGAAAAAGGCACTAATAAAAATTATCTGAGCCAATGATGGAATAGCTTAAATTTGGTAACTTGAAGGAAATCTTCATGGGATCAAAACTCACTACTTTAAGGTTGTGACCTACATCACTTATAAGGCAATTTGCTTCATTTGTGCCTCTATTCATTTGAACTATTCAACTAATTGAATCTGACATCTTTGAATTATTGTAATCTTTATTTGAATATGTATAATATATATAAACACTCATCAGAGTGTGAGTGAAAATTCATCCATTGACACTGTGTTTTAACTTGGTATCAGAGCCATTCAACCTTCAATCCTCATGGCTTTCATCTCTTTTTCTTCATCTTCTTCCAATGTACATCCAATCGAGCATGTCCTAACTCCTAATTAACTACAGCTACTGTTTCTCTTCCTTCTCTGTCCAGTGCTCATCATTTTTTATCCATGAAACTTACCAATGAAAATTACATCTACTGGATCCTACCCTTTGTTGTTAGTCTCACTTCCTCTCAAAAAACATTGGCCAACCTTGAATAGTCACTTGCCTTAATTTCCAATATCTAGATCTTCCAAATCCATATGCAATCCAAAGTCTCAAACAGGATGACCTATCTGTCACACAATTTCTACATAAAGCCAAATCATTTGGTGATGAAATTACAACAACCAGAAGGGTCTTTATCCTTAAAACTTTTAAGAGTACTCACATTAGTGGTTGTATAATAGAAAAAATACCACATTTTATACAACTAAATTCAAAATTCAGGAACATCAGTCCATGCAAAATGTGTAAAAATGAATGATTTGCGACAGTAATGTATATATTTACACCGGTATTATTTATTTTGCATTTAGTTGAAATTTTACACTAGTAAATTTACACTTGATATTTTAATGAAATGTAGTGTAAAATAAATAATCTAATATGGACTGTTTTGAAAAGTGAGCATATAAAACAGAAAAAGTAGGTTCTTATTTTAAAATAAAAGAAATTTTTGTACTAGCCGATGTGAATGATTTAATGTATTTCAAAGGCCTCAAATTTGACTTCCATGATTTGTTCAACACCTTGACTACTCCTTCTTGTCCTATTTCTTTCCTTAAACTACGTAGTCTTCCCCTTAGCCACAAGTTCCTTCACTTAGGTGGCATCTCATCTGTTCCTATCACATTAAACTCTGAGACCACACCTCAGGCAAATATTGCCCAGCATGGCCCTCTTCTTCTACTACTAGGGATTCAAGTTGCCACTCTGGTGATCGAAGTTGTGGTCGTCATTCTCTTGTTTTATTAAATTTGCAATTTATTTTTCTTCTCTTGTAATATTCAATTTAAAAATCAAAATAAATTCTCATGAGATGTTTCTTAGAGTCTGTTGTATTTAGTTATGCAATATTTTCATTTTTTTTTCCCTTTTTTTGGGATTTTCCTTATTTTCTAGTCTAATTTCATACTTACAAAAATCAGAATTTCTTAACCACTCTAAGACATCTTTATTATAAATTAGTGGTTTTGAAAAAATGGGCATTCTGAGTTTTTATTAATAAAATTTGAGAGAGTTTTATCTTCTTCTATTCTAATGGATTTCAGAGTTATTCTTGTGGATTCAAAGGTTTATTCTTGAGACAAACATATTTCATAGCGCATGGAAGTTCATCATGTTTGATGGCATTAGCTGAAATAATATGGAGTCATACTTTCATTTAGTCTCTAACCAAAGTGATGAACATGTGAATGTCACGTCTACTTCCCCAATTAGCATTCAATCATGCCGCGTATAAATGCACATAAAAGTTCAACAAAATATGATCTTCTCTCTCTGTCTTTATATTATCTAAATATAAATATAAATATAAAATATGATAATTATAGTAATTATTAATAGACATTATTAGTAGGTTCTAGTCAGCTCAATTAGTAAAATTTATTGTTGTCGAATAAAAGATTTATAATTTGAACCGAGCCTAGTACACTAAAAACTAATTGATGTCTAAGCTTGAAAATAAAGATCAATCATCATAGAGTATATGTCATATGTTTATATTCTATCACATCTAAAATTAAAAAAGAAAAGAGAGAGAGATTTTATTGATTAAATTGTTATATGAAACTATCTATTCTATCACTCATGTCAAGATTTTAATGGAAGGTGTAAATAAATGATGTGCTATTGGAATTTTTACAAATTTTATAATAAATTTTAATCAGGTAAATTTCCCAAAGCCAAAATAAAAATAGTTAACTCCATTCATTTGTTTTTATGAGTAGAGATGTTCGTGGCATAGAGAATTATGATAATCTCATGGAGGCTAGATCTCCTAATGATTGCTAAATGACAAAATAAAATTTAATTTGTAGATTAGATTGGATGAGAAAAAAGAAAACGTTAAACCCAACGTGAGCTGAGCAAAATAACTAATTTCAACTATAGTTGATCTGATCCAATGGCTCACATAACAATCATAATGGGATTGCACTAGTTACATCATCACTCGCTTTGTTGAAAAGTAGAATTCCCTTTGTATATATGTTCTTTCATTGTGCTTGGACAGCTTACAAGCTCTTGCTTGTGCAATACATGCCTCATAATTAAAGAGATTCAAGCCGGTCGTTTGGTGTAGGTTTCATATTAAGCATGATTAGTGACAAAATGTGAGTTGAGAAGTAGGAAAATTTCTTCTTTTGTTTTTTGGCCCCCTCATTAATAAAACCTGAAGCTTGGGGATAGCCAGCCCTCCGAATAATTTTTTTTATATATAAATATATATTTTATAGATAGAAACTGAGAAATAAGAAATTAATAAGTGAGTTTCGAACCACAAATATGAAATACTATAAAAGATGATATTAGTGAGGGCTATAATCTAAACCTCATATGATCATGCTTTGAACAAAAATAATCAATTTGATTTCTTTTTCGAATTAATTTATTTAAAAAAAAAAATCAAACACATCCTTATGCTAAACTTTAATATTTGAGGAACAAGTATCTTTTGGGATCTTCCCAAGTCTACTACCACTAATCATTCACAATAGAGGGAAAGAGAGAAGGGATCTTGTGAAAAAATAAGAGAAAGCAACACTCAAGATGGGGAAATTTTGCCAGAACAGTTGAAAAGTTTCTTTTTTCAAAATTAAAAGGTTTTAAGAAAGTAGGAGATGGTGGCAAGGGAGAGAAAGAAAGGTAGCATTGAAGCATTCTAGGACAATTATGATTATTGGTTAGGAACAGACTCGAATGGGTTGGATCCACCATTACCTCTACTAGCCTTTTCATCTTTATCAACCTTATTATAATGAATTAGGCCCATATCACTGCCTCAAAGTTTGTAAAAGGCTTTTATTTTGGCCCCCACAAATCTTCAACCCTGGGTTCCACAGAATAGTTAAAGAATTTTGGGCTGCTACAGAGTAAGAAAAAGTTCTTGAACCGAGTGTTTTTCTTTGTATGTTTAATTGTGAGAAAGATAAATCATATGGAAATAAGAAGGTGCAAAGTTGGCGTCTTCGTTGGTTGGACCACTGGGTTTGATCTTTTGGACCAGAAATATGTCCCTCTAGATCATCATTGTCTCGGTATGCTGAGTTTTGGTCTTTTTTGGTTGGACCACAACTTGCAACTATTAAACTACAAAAAGAAGCTACTAAGCTTTGTGTTAATCTATTGTAATTTAGACGAAAAGCTAAAATTAGAAAACGAAAGGAGTCCTCTAATCCTCAATGCCTTCTGGGAAAATTATATATATTCAACTACTGAATATTCTAACATTGTGCATTGCAATGTAACATGCTAATTAAAGTACATGCATGATTACAAACTGACATTCTTTATATCTTCGTTCTTGTAGTTCTTTAAATTCCTTTTGGCATACGAATTAACCATCACTAAAATTAATTATTTTGAATATAATTATTTGTTTTACTTGTTTCTCAAATGGTGGTGATAGTCGTTGAACCCAAGAGTTTCATTCCAAGATTTCAAATGCAATACATACACTTCTTATTAGCATTTCCATATGTTAATGCAAAAATAAAAAGATTTTTCATTACTAATTAAAAAGCTATTTTATTTATTTTACATTACTACTTTAGCAATACACCTTACATCTATACATTTTTTTACAATACACCGTAGTAAAATAATTTTTTTAAAGAAAAAAATAGAATAGAGAGAGAGAAAGTAAGAGTATCCACACCAGCTCATGTAAAGCTTTGCAAAATACAAAAAGCAACCACTTTTACACATTTTACTCCAAAATTCTTCCACATCAATCCTTCTAAAATTGTGCAAATTTATAATTTGCTACAGTAACCGTGCATATATGCACGGCTACTATAGTTTGTGTAAAACATATTTTATTAATTTCACTTACGCCTTTTTTTCTCTCTCTTCCTTGTGCAACAGAAACTGACTTCTCTCCTCAATCCTCATCATCTTCTTCCTCAGATACACACAAACACAAACACAAACACACAGACAATCCTCATCATCTTCTCATTGATCGGTGCCTCTTCTCTCCTCAATCCTCATCATCTTCTCATTGATTTTTTGTTTGATCATGATCGGTGATGTGGGTTTGATCGGCTTGTAGATCGGTGATTGATCGGAGTGGATCAGAGTGGATTGTAGCTAGGGAGATGTGGGTTTGATCGTCATCGGTGATGTGGATTTGATCGGCTTGTGGATCGGAGTGGATCGGAGCTAGGGAGATGTGGGTTTGATCGTGATCGATGATGTGGGTTTGATCGGCTTGTAGATCGGAGTGGATTGGTGCTTGATCGGAGTGGATCGGAGCTAGGGAGATGTGGGTTTGATTGTGATCGGTGATGTGGGTTTGATCAGCTTGTGGATCGGAGTGGATCGGTGCTTGATCGAAGTGGATCGGGTCTTGATCGGAGATGTGCTTGATCGGGTAGAGATGGGAGAGAGAGCAAGAAATCAAAAATGGGTAGAGAGAGGGAGAGAGATGGGTATAGCAAGAAATCAGAAATGGGTAGAGAGAGGGAGATAGATGGGTATAGAGAGAGAGAGAGCAAGAAATCAGAGAGCGCGCGCGTATGAGAGGTTAAGTGGAGAGAAATAATAAAAAATTTGAGAAAATTGATTATTTAATTAAAAGAGGTGATAGAATAGATGAACTGATGTGGATGTTTTGTAAAAATAGATGTATAAAATAGAAAAAGTAGGTTTTTAGTGTAAAAATAGACGTGTAAAATAGAAGAACTGATGTGGATGCTCTTAGTTTTAAGTAGTAAAGAAAGACACCTTCTCCTAAAAAATAAAAATTGTCGCTCACCCTATTTATTGACAATTTAAGCGTCTTGAAAAAAATTACTTAACCATGCATGTGTCAAGGTGTCTAAATAATAGTATTATATTTTCGCTACCCCTTTTTATTGTTTAATTATATACACCCAGGAATATTTTCTGAAGTTATTATTTGATATTTGAAGTGTATAAACCAATTAGTCAATGAAAAATGTATCTATAATTCATATATGTGTGATACACTGGATTATTTGCATCGTATTAAATTTTATCTATGTGTTGCGTAGGTATGTATTGATTTTCACATCGAACACATATTAGGTCAAATTAGACTTATAAACAATTATAAGGAATTCTAGCTAATTATAATTTGTATGATATATATAGGTCATATGACCAATACTTACTTATCACGTCATGACATGAACCATTGCTTTGTCCATTCAATAATTTTTTTAATAAAATTAAAGAGAACAAAACTCAAGTATTAGGAAATCTACAAAGAAGCCTTATCTTTAAACAATAATAAAAATAATAATGAATCAACTTCAAAATTTTTTTAATAGTACATAATCAAAACTCCCAAGAATTTTAACTTCTAAAATTTAGAAGATAGAAGAATTTTAAGATAGTTTTGAAGACAGTTGTGCCTGTTTGTGTAGAAATTAAGTGGCAGGGAAAAAAAATAATTGCAGAAAAGTGGGAGAAAAACCTGCGCAAAGTGACAAGCTCGGCCGTGCAATTATCATATGACCAATACTTACTCACGTCATGACATGAACCATTGCCGTGCCTGTGTCCATTCAACAATTTTTTTTAATAAAAATAAAGAGGACAAAACTCAAGTATTAGGTAATCTACAAAGAAGCCTCATCTTTAAACAATAATAAAAATAATAACGAATAATCAACTTCAAAAATTTTTTAATAGTACATAATCAAAACTCCCAAGAATTTTAACTTCTAAAATTTGGAACATGGAAGAATTTTAAGATAGTTTTGAAGACACTAGTGGTGCTTGTTTGTGTAGAAATTAAGTGGTAGTGACAAAAAAATAATTATTGCAGAAGAGTGGGAGAAAAATCTGCGCAATGTGACAAGCTCGGCCGTGCAAGTTGAGGCCAAATTAATTTTCAGTATGCAAACAAGTGTGTGTGTGTGTATATATATATATATATATCCCCAGTCCCAACTTTCCATGCTTATACCTGTACATTTTAAAGATAAAATTTAACCTATGTTTGTCTTTCTCAAGGAATATTTTTATTAAAAAAATCAATTTTAGCATCAACTAGTGAATAGTGAAAAGGACATTTTGTTTACTCCATCATTATCCATTATCTCTTCAAAATGCAATACAAGGAAGTTCCGAATGTATGTTTTTGCATTATTGTTTTCTATCATCAATATGTACTATGGTAATATCCCGGAAGGAAAATATAATATATATGAATACGAAATACATATGGATTTCATTCTGATTAGGATTAAAAAAAATTGTAAAACGGAAATGAAATGAAAACAAAAAAAGTAAATATTATATTATGAATTTGAATAAAAATTCAGGATTAAAAGAAGAGCTATATATAGTTTGTTATTTCTTGCAATATATTTCAATCTAGTAGCATACTTATGCTATTTTAATATAATTTCATAAGATTTTAGAAATAAAAAATCAACAAATTAAGCATTTAATATATTTAGAATTTTTTTCTTTTCAATTTTTGTTCTGTTTTGAAGTAAAATACATAATGCTTAATGAAAGGATGATGTTTAATATACCTCCATTCACTTAATTAGCAACAAAGAAAAAAAAAACAAAAAAAAAGTATTCATTATCTAATATTTTATAATCTGAAATGATTTTATTTTCTTTCATATATATATATATATATATATATTTATGTCAGTATATAAATAATGATTGATCACACTATAGTAGATGCACCTTCGATTCACATTTTGAAATAATCCCAATTTTTTGGATGATTTTGCTTCATATACTTTGAATTTGTTTTTAGTAATTAAACGGTTTTTGGTAAGAGCAGAACTCTTGGAATAAGATATTGAGTTATTGACTGCATAGTCTAGGACTCTGTGTCATATTGTCATGTGTCATAGTTAAGCACCGTTTTTTTAGGGAAAACAAAAAACAAAAACAAAAGCAAACAAACAAACAAAGCGTAGGGCTAGCCTAAACCAACTCAGCACGTCCGTGTTAGTTTGAAAAACCAACCCAAAAAAAAAAAATATATATATATATATATAATTGGAATATTTTAAAATTTAGCCCAAAATAAAAGGAAAATTATATTAGGACTTGGGCTAATCCAAATCAAAATTTTGAAAAATATTCTAGCCCAAAACCCATCAAACCGCACCTTTTACATCACACTGAACCGCATTGCACCGCACATGTGACGGCCAGAACTGAGGTGCAATATGGTTATAATTTTGGCTAAACCACACTGTAAAGTATAGTACTAAAAATGGTTCAAAACCACTCTCCTAGCACCCCTAGCATTAGCTATTGTTTTCAACTAAGATGTCCAAGGTTTAAATCCCCCTCTCACTTAAATTGTATAAAAATATATTTTATTTAATAATTTTATTGCTGTATATAATGACAAACCTTAGCAAAATAGAAAATTATAACGTGGATAAGAGTATTGAACTTCAGTCAAGTTGATATATTTTTTCACAAATATAATATGGAAAGCTTTAATACATATATTATACATTTATAGAAAAATGTAGTTTTCGAGTATTTTTAGTTGTTATAAAATAAACATGAGCTTTTCTTAGAAGAAAAAAATACGTACATACTACATAGACAGTTAGACACTATAGTACAACATGGTACTGTACTAACTATGGTAGGCACAATGAGGGGGAGGTTTTTCAGCCAAATGAACGGGCATGCTAGCTAGAATAAGCTTTAATTTTACCTTTTTTATTTGCTTTTATAAGGTAGGAACTAAGAAGAAGTTTGAAAGCATTAGCAAACGTGTCAATTAATTTTTTTACTCATGTAATTTGGATCAGATAAATTAATTAAATAATTGATTCTGGTCTTCAAGAGTTTAGACTTTAGACTTTTTATGGTACGTACGAGTCTTTTTCTTTTCTCAGTCCCTTTAGTCCATATGAAAACCATATGCTACACGTTGGAAAGTCTTCTCTCAAATTGCTATTTATCTACCCTCGGGCATTCTGGCCCAAGTGGTACCCGGTTCTCTTAGTGACCGTCAACTCAGAGGTTTTAGTCCCTGCATAAACAATTATCTAGCAAAAAAAAAAAAAAAAATTGCTATGTATCTTAGCGATTAATTATTAGATTTTCTCATAATACAATGGCGGTGATATATTATGTTAATAAAATATTATGATAAAATTTAGGTACCATATCCTAAGTGTTATGTGTAATATATTAAATTCTTCAATTGAAATCAAACACATAGCTATGTTAAAGTTGATAATCTTTCACACATAAAATAAATAATAATAAAAAAATATTTATGTTTCCTTGGTCAATATAGCTATATGTTTTTTTTTTTTTTTATGAACACAATTATACGTTTGAATTTAATTGAGGAACTTAATGTATTACATATCATATATGTGCATAAATCGTATCCTAAAAATTAAACAACTCATCTAAAATGGTATAAACTCAAAAGGTCATGTAAAACAGTTAGTTTTCATATTAGGTAACTTGTTTTTATTGATTTGAATTTTAAAATACCACATCAACATAACTAAGAGTTAATTCACTTTTACAAATAAAATATTGAACCTTCCTCCTGTATAATTCAAAAGACATGTGCCACTAATTGAACAATAGTCATGGGAATGTTTCAGTTAACATAATTGATAAAATCTTTTATCGTCGAATAAGAGATCTAAGATTCGAATCTGCATGCACTAAAAACCGTGGCTAGAAATATATTGGTAAAGTATATCTAAGTAGTACTCCAAAAATCAGAATGAAGATTAACGCCCTTCAACAATGACATCAATTGGTATCTAACTTTCCAAACTAACCAACGAACCATAATACAAGAAAATTCTCATTAGTTTCTTTTCCAAGCAGGTCAGAAAAAGGATTCGCTGAATTTCTTATTGATGATAATGTACCTAGCTAGCTATTGTTTCCAAACAATAGAAAAAACAACAATAATAATAATGTATCCATTGTTCCCCGGTACAAATCATACCCTATGTTTATACTAAACAAAAAGGCTACTACTATATATATAACTCCCAGCACCAAAGTGAAAAGTTACAAGTAGCATCATCCACACTAACTCTATAGGCAGACAGATTTGGCCGCAAAGCTTATGCACGCATGTAATGTATTCTTTATCATAGTTGTTAAAGGTTTCAAAATCAATCACATTTTCCGGCATGCAAGGTCGTGTGCTTTATGCCATCCCAATTTGTTCACTTGAGCGTCCTCTTTTCATGCGAGCTACGTGACCGTGAGCTTCAATAGTTCCCAAATAACGTTTTCTGTTCACCCTGGTAAAGATTAAGTATGCATTTGGATGCCGCTTATTTTGCTGAAAACTGAAAAAAATAAAAAAAAATATTTTTTGTTACTATTTATTACTATGCTGCACTGTTTATTGACCTATTTTCACTGTTCATGGCCAATGAATAGTGCCATAAGCGCTAAGCTGAAGAAACAAAAAATAGCTAAAACATAAGAAATGTGCCGCGAATCCAAATAGAGCCTAAAAGAGTAGTATTCCCCAGCACGTGTAGAATACTCTATGCACAGAGTCTCACTTAGAATTGGCAACATGTAAGTAGGGCCACCCGAGGAGGTGTTTGATGGCAGGAATCGCTCGAGGTCTATCATCTTACAAGTCTATGGTTGTAAGTTTGAGTAGCGGCACACTCCATTTAGTACTCGAGTGATTCCACGCTAATAATGGCGGCTTTAAGAATTTTTTCTAGGGTGTTTATTAAATGGCATATGGGCCAAATTTTGCACAATCAACGACAAAAATCATCCACACTAGTTTATGTATTATTGTGCATATGCATTTGTAGTTACAATAACCTTACAAATATACACCAGGGATAGAACTACTCAAGGGCTGAGGGGGCCCATGCCCCCCCCCCCCCCCCCCCCCCGCCCCCCCAAATCCTTTAAAAAAATATACTAGCATGTGTATTAACAAAAAGAATTTTAATTCTGGCTCTTAAATTTATATACTTGACCCCCCTCTCCAAAAAATTTACAAACTGACCCAAGAAATCCAAAAAATAGATAACAAGAAAAATCTATAAAAAAAAATTGCACATATCCAGTGTAAGGACACAAATCAACGGATGGGCCCATAAGCAGCAGAAATTGAAGCCCATGACGTATACAGTACCCTTGGAATGAATTTGTTGAAAGAATGGGCCGAGAAAACTTGATTGAGAGCATATGGGTTGACAACCCAAGTATGGTTATGACCAGACTAACATAAATGAAATATTGAGATAGTACTTGTCCGAAGAGCTACTTTAGGCAACTATTCTGAGTAATTGTATCTTTCTCTTTCTTGTTCTCCTCTTCAATGACCTCCCTCTTTCTTCTGGTTGTTCGATGATCTTTTTTCTATGTTTCCAGCTCTATTTATAGGCCAATTTGCCTCACGTGCGAGTTAGGTGAGTCTCCTTTGATACTTGTCCCATCAACCTTCACTTGAAGTCTCCATATGGCAGCTGTAAAGGGTGAAGGTCACTGTTCAGATGTTTTTTCCCCATTAATGCGGCCAGGAGGTAGTTGTAGGGTTATAAATGCGGTGGCAGCAGCCTTTCACATAGTATCTCTTTGCTGCCATCTGTCCTCTTCGCCTACATGAACTTGGAGGCTCTCCAGAAATGACAGGATCAATGCTGGGACATTCACCTGGATCGTCCCTTTGATCATCCGACCAGACAATTCTCCTCAGACCACTCTTTTCTTCCTTCACACAAGTTTTACTACAGGGAGGAGTTAAATCAGGTACAGTCCTCGTGATTTACAGTCATCGGACGGCCAATCCCCTCGGACAAGCTCATGGCCCATTATCTGGAATTGAGCCTTTCAATCCTACATCCAGATAATAAGAAAAATCTTTGGACAAATCATAAATCCGGTCTAAGCAAAAACAATAACAACAAATCAATTACAAATCCTAGAAAAAAAATCACAAAAACTCAGTAACCTTTACCGAATTTCTCCCTCTCACTTGAGAGCTCTATTTTCCTCTCAAATGACTCCACCCTCATAGCCATAGAGACAGCTCCTATGCCACACATTGATCCCTTCATGCACACATTAGTTAGACCTTGGAAATATTAAGACATGCCAATTAACTTGCAAAACTCTTGATTGTAAAATCCTATTATTAAATTTTTTTCAAAATAAAAAATACAAATAATAATTAATAAATTAATGCTAATAATGCAACTTTGTCAACCTCTAGTATTGATATTCTAATTTTTTTTTAAATCTTTAAACAAAGAACTTCGACCCCCCCCTAAGTTTGAATCCTGGTTCTGTCCCTAATATACACGATTACTATTCATATGCAAATTTGTTTTTTAATACTTTATTTACTCATATATATACAAAGAGAGAGAGAGAGAGAGAGAGAGAGAGATGATTTGGGAGAGTAGCATAAAAGTGATAAAAAAATAATACTTTAAAACAATGTAGTGTAAAATAGATAATTTAATGTGAAATTTTTAAAATGTAACTACGTAAAATTATTAATAAAAAATAGCTTTGTACTAAAATAAATAAAAATTTTTGCACAAATAACTCTTATTGTTGCTCAACTTATTTTGTAATTGTCTTTGTTGAGGACTCTTTTTTCGGCCCACGTGGCACTACTTCATTGGCAACCCATGCCACATCAACATATTATTAATTTTTTGGGAAAATCTATTTAAAACCCAAAATAAGCTCATATCTCATTCAACTACATGGATTGGGTCCGCATGGCCCGCGAGATCCTTACTTCAAGAGGCAGATACATAGCCCATATTACCTCTCTTACACTCATCGTAAGCGGCTTCTTCAACAAGAGCCCATATTTACACAAAATGACAACAAAATCCGAGGTACGCCATCTCATCTTTAGCTTATGATCCAAGCTTGTAAGTCTCCTTGAGAAAACTTTAGGAGTTGTGGTTTGAAGGGCCAAGAGGTATGTTCAGTAAAACTCCAGCAGTTTAAAGTTAATAAAAGAGATATGTTGCTTGGCGTGTCTTCTTCAACTCCCTGAACTCTGACGAGTCCGTGTGTAACAAGTAACATATGGTAAGCATCTCTTATCACATAGCATTTAAAATGATATAATTCCCCATTGCTCTTTTCTTAAAACTTAATATTCATCATATGACAAATGCTCAATATACCCAGCCATCTAAATGCTGGGAAAATAATTGTTCATTCAATCTCCAACTGTTGCTATACAAATTTAGAAACTTCATTATATTATCCTACATAAATCTCATTACTACTTTCAGCTAAAATCCAACTCAAACACATGGCTTAATCTGATTGGCTCTTTTATCTCTCTCTATATACAAAATATTCATGTTATCTTTGATACCCAGCTGCTTTCTGCCACAATCTGGCCATATATTTCTCTGCCAACTGCCAGAGCAAAGCATTTAATGCTCTTCTTACTCATCAAGACTATGTCACAGCACAATGAGACCTTGGCTAAATCTCTAAAGTTTCAGTCAATCCTTCTATTACTTGCTAAAAATGTGTTGTAATGGAACCTTGAACCAAAACACAAATACTCGAAAAAGGAAACATTTCCAGCTGAACCCCAGCAATGTATTCAGCACTTAACACCTGGCTCGAAGTAATATCATCAGTCATTTAATCCTGAAATCCCAGCAGCCATCTGTTATAAATAAAATAGCAAGATACCTTTTAAAGAGATCTTACCATTTTTCAGCCAAATCCAAGAAATAAATGTTGAATGTCCTCTCCAGCTGTCAAAATTCACCCATCTGACCTCATTTGCTTCTGCCCAAAGCAACAACTTTCTTATGACAGCTATCTCATGATAGCTGTCACAGCTTTTCCTGACAGCTAGGACAGCCTTTTCATAATAGCTGTGACAGCCTTTTCAGAACAGCTGTGACAGCTAACCCAACAACATGAGCATTACCTTTTTTTCCTCATTTGGCTAAAACCAAAACCAACTAATGAAACTACCTTTCTCTTGCTAAAATACTTTCTTTTTCTACTACTCTTTCCCCAACAGCTCTTACCCGAAATAGTAAGAATACCTTAAAGCTAAACATACCATTTTTGGCCAAATCTCAAGATGGATTTTCTAAAGATTCATTGCTATTTGGGACAGATTTTGGCTAAGATTATTTGCTAAAAAACCCCCTTAAACTCATTTAAATAGAACCCTTCATCAACACCTCAAGGGGGACACCAAGGAAGAAGAAGAACTCTCTCATGAACTTATCTATTCTCTCTCCCTCTAAACTCTCAATGAAGTTCTGAGCTCCTGAGTTTTTAGTTTCCAAATCAAGAACTAAACTCTTCAGCCCTTAGCTCACAAATGCTCTTCATAAGCCTTCACATATCCTCCAGCAGCAAATCCCAGCAACACTGCTAAACACACTACAGCAATATTACCTCTCTTATACTCATTCTCTCACTCACCATATTCAGAAAATACACATATCTTACTGCTCCTATCTCCAAATACCTAAACACATTTTCATACTCTTCTCTTACAAAATTTATCCTCTTGGAAAGCAATCTCTACAACTTCTCCAGCAGTTATAATCTCATATCTTTACTATCCTTAACCTCCATATCTCTCATACTTCCACATATCATACATACTACAAACACTACATCCCACAAAACATTTATAGCTTTTATCATCTCCACACTTCTCAAGAGATACTAAATACACATACTAAAAGCCCTTCTCATGGAAGGCATAAACTTCTAATACTAAAACCCTTCTCCTAGAAGGCACCAAGATCTCATATCAAAGCCCTTCTCTTAGAAGGCACAACTACTTCTTACAAAAGCCCTTCTCTTAAAAGACACAACTACTTCTTGCATAAAACCCTGCTCTTAGAATGCACAAATACCCCATACAAAAGCCCTTCTCATGGAAGGCAACACTATTCATAACTTCAAAATAACTAAAAGAGCATTGTCAAGGGAAAAACTCATTTAAGTGCATGATAAAAGGGGCAAGCTTAACCAGTCCCTACACACAGCTGAGCATACTCTCTCTCCCTCCAATTGCACCCATTTTTCCCCCTTAATCTTGAAGCTATCATGGAAAACTGCCCCTCTACCGCTGGGGTCACTCTGCTGGAATGTTATCAACTCACAGAAGATGTACCGCTGGGACTGCAAACCATTAGAGATAAGTTACTCAGATTTTATATCTTCAAATTTACTTCATTGAATACATGATTATCTCACATTTAAAATACATATTGCTTCATTCCAACTACTATTACAATTATTACAACTATTAACCAAGGCTTAAACTCATTTAAATGCATGATAAGAGGTGCAAGCTTAACTAACCTTTACCACTGGCATTCTGCTGAAATCCTATCTGCTTACTGATGCTACACAAGTGGAGCTATAAACCATACAAAGATAAGTGACTTTGCTCCCATATCATTAAATTTACATCATTAAGTACATGATTACTTTACATCTAAATAAATAAAATACTACTTTATTTCAACTGTTATTACAACTACTAATCAAAGCTATCATACTAAACGCGTATTACATATTTATTCGACTATTATCGTAATTCTTAAACTTTGGCTTTAATGGCTTTGTAGCCTTAAAAGTACGCCGGTAGCCGTTGGACCACGTGGCCCAATGTTGAGTTCCGGACGCAACTCCCCAAAAAGAATCCGAGTCTAGCAAGATCACTCTTTCAAAAGACCACACGTGACTAGACAACCGAAAAAAACCCCCCAAACAGTCTTTATGCTTATTGTTCTTTCTAACTACATTTTGGGGTGCTTATTTTTAATTTATGGTAAAAAAAATTCAAAAACATTATATATAATTTTTATTTTCAAGGTAAGGGTAACATGGATTCTGCCCCTGCAGGCCATGCATGGCAGTGTTTAAATGAGTTAGGGATAATGAAGTGTGTGAACACACTCTCAAATCCTTTTTTTCTTATCAAAAGCTAGAAAAGTGGGACCGGAATGGGTTTTCAAGTATATATGTAATGGGAAAGAATTTGATTTGCTTTTATGATTGTAAATTCTATATTATTTTATGTAATTTCATTTTGGAAAGAAAGAATCCGCGTGTTGCCATGTGTACTGCTAGGTGGAAAGGTATTCTCTGTATCCTGTATGGGTGAAAGTGAAAAAACCTTTGGTGGGTCGTCAATCATGATCATGCGTGCATAGTGAGTACCATCTCATCAATTCTAAAATTGGAACCAATAAACTCGTATGGACCGTTTGATTACTGTTGTCTACGCCTTGCCTGAATACAAGCTCAAATGTGAACATTAATCATCATGATGCAAAGGTCAGCGAGGACTGAGGACTATTCCGATAGGACTATTCCAATACTCAAAATCACAATTTTATTCACAACTTGCTCTCTTGGTAAATTGTGGTTGATGAAGGGGTGTTCCCGTATGAATCTACCATCACTCTTTCACCAACCATAAATTGCCACGTGAGAAAATTATGTAGTGAGTTATGGACAAAGTTATAGTTTTGAGTGTGGTATTAGAATTTTTTATTCAGATAGTGTGGCACATGTATATATGTATGATCTGGATCATGACGTCATGTCCTACAAATCACAATTTAAGCTGCATTATTATTTTATTAACAATTTCTGGCCAGAAAGGTGTAGGCTTCTATACTGTACGTAATCTTTAAACAAATTGCAAGAGATAGGATTAATGATGATGAGGAGAATGATACCTTGATTATTATTATTATTATTAAGTCATTATTATCACCTTTGAACCCCGAAAATTATATCCTTGAAAACAAACAAAGAGTTAAGGTGAGACGTACCATTGCTAGTTAATTGCTGGTGCACTTAATGAACCTAATTTTTCATGCCCAAGTCGAGTTTAATTATTTATTGATCTATGTTTGATTGAGTATAAATAAATAAAGTTGTTACATGATTGCAATTTAAACAACAATGAATTCGAAGTTATAAATGCAATTGAATTGAGTTAGCGTTCAGAATTAAATGGTAGTAGGTGCTTATTATAACATTTGTTAGGTGAAATATTAATGAAGCAATACCAAAGATGCACAGTCAAATTAAAACGCTCCACCTAGCATGCATGCTTATGTTTTTTTTTTTTTTTTTTAACTTTTAATGAGTTTAATGATTCGAATTTCGTACATGCCAAACACTTAATAATTATAATTATTTCCGACAGTGAAATCAATTGCTACTTGCATGTAAGGTTACACATTATTATTGTACATGATTTTTAAAACTTGGCTCCACGCACAATGCTTTTAAATCTGAGTAAAACGGTATGAACGTACATTTTGAATTGCTTTCAGAAATAATTATACTGCATATATATATATGTACCTCTCATGCAATACAGTAGGAAAGTAATGTGAAAACAAAGACTTGGACTTGAATCAACGAATCCTTCAAAATTATTAATGTTTGCTTTTAAGATACACAAAATTTAGTGGAAAAGTTGGTGGTCTTCCATCAATAACTTCATGTAGTATTAGGCTATTACTTATGCAATAACTTACACACTTTTTAACATGCAAAAGCATGTACAAAAATCCGACCTGCATAATATATTAATATGTGCTAGCAGCCAAGTTGGAAAAATGTTTAGCACCAGTCTTTAGATCAATCATTTTTTCACCCATATCTCGGCAAGGCCTAACACAATCTTTTGTGGGTACCACTTATTTTTCCCAGAATTTCATCTTCATAATTAAGTCTGTTTGGACCCTTTAATCTCAGCATCACATGTCATTCGAGACAATGTTGAGTGACCACTTTTGTTTTTGTGTTTTTATATAAAATTAATGGAATACCAACCCATTGACATCTGCTCAATGATAATTGTTGTTTATCATCAAGTTAAGTCATTAATCGATTTTTTATGTAGGCGAAAGTTGAATTCCGAATCTCTTATTCAACTGTAGAAGACTTTGCCGATTAGACTAATTAATTGAAATCCACAATGGCCACTTTTGTTAGTTTCTATGGCATCCGAAGTAGAGAAAATTGAATTCAAATACAACTAACAATATTGCTGTGTGATGCATTGATTAATTAGAATTTGTATTTAAAATAAAATATAATTTTCGTCAATATCACAAAATTGAATAATAACTCAGCTAATAAAAATAGAAGAAAATTTACCTTCATAAAACCAAATTCTTTATATATAATATTTGCCTTTAATTATTTCAATTTTCAAACCTTTAGTAATCGAAGTATAATCATAATAGTATTTTAAACTTTTTGAAATTTTGGTAATATGGTTGCACCTACTAAGTAAATTAGGTTAATAATTTTAATGTATTTATTGTGCAATATTGGGGGTTTTTTTACACTTAAAATCTCAAGGGGATTTCTTGTATCAAGGAAAAACCACAAGTGAATTTTGTATATTTTTCTCAAATTTTTAAATATTATACCCTTAAGAATATTGCATCTGAAAGAAATATTCTCCAACCAAATGACATATAACTGGCCATATTTGGTGAGATAATTTTTTTTTTCTTAGTAAAATATATTGTAATAATAAGACAATATAAAAATTAACACCTATGCTTATCCTTTTCCAGAGCATCACACACTTTTTGATTAGCAGTGTTTATTATACACTATTTGCTGCACACACCTTTACACACAAAGCAAAAAAAATTCACTAAAAACATGACATAAATTCACTAATTTTAAGAACAAGTTGTGACTTCAAATAACGTTTTTAATGTAATTTGAATATGCGTGTAAATTTGTGTATAACACATATTTCATTTTTGATTGATGAGAAAGACTTCCAAGAACCAAAACTAAAGCCACCAACAGAACAAAAATCTCATTTAACCAAACCAGACGCATCATTATAATCTAGTGGGATAACACTTAATTAGTTACTGAATGTATAAATAGACTAATCAAGTCACATAAAGAAAGAGAAATTAACTTACAAGTTACAACAAAAGAGTGCATTGTGACCAGCGCCTGACTATGCCACCACGTCAGCATAACTGTATCAAAGTTAGAAGTGTCCTGTATTCTCTCTTTAAATTTCGATCGCCAACCTCTAATTTAATTTTTAATCGCACAGTAGAAATAAGCACTATAAGTCTATAAATGATTAAAGTGCACTCAGATTGAGTAGGTACGAGTACAAGAACCCATTTGTTCTCCCACCAACAACGCGATGCACATTCAAAGACATGGGGTAACTCATCTTTTATCTCTGTCTTGAAACAAATGCGAAGCACACATAGGTGGTCAAGGTCAAGGATTCACATTAATAAGTGTATATGGTAGCAGCAACCATAAGTGGATCCCTATTCTCGACAATGTTAATTAGTGTTAAAAATTTGTATTGTAAATTATGATATGGAAAAGTGCTTTTGTGTGTGTGTGTTTTTTTTTTTTTTGATAGGAATGTTTTTGTGTTTTAAGGCTTATCCGGCATTGAATGTTTACAAAGCATTCTGTGGGGTTATAGGGTAACATAAACATCGACAAAATAAAATAATTGAGAGAACATATATAGTAGACATGTGGTTTTTACTTTTTAGAACACACATATGGTGCTTTGGCGGCACATTTAGCACTTGGTCCATGCACATGTGATTAAGATCATAACCCATATAAGTTATTTTTTAATACAAAAATAACTATTTTTAAAACATAAATGTTTTTTTTATGGATTAGGGAAAATTATCATATGTACTAACTCAACTTATGCATTGTGTATTTCTCATGAACTTACAAACATTACAAGCCTATTTACAAGGTATGTATGGGCTCTTTTTATCTTCCATATTTACAAGGTATGTATGAACTTATCTTCCATATTTTCCTTAAATAAAAAGTATGTATGGGCTCTTTTTATGTTAAATTATTAATTAATTTCATCATAAATGATTGATTATATCAATTTTTTTTTTTTTTTTTTTTTGCTTAATCTTTGGGTTAGAGTTTCATTTTCATATTCATCTATATATCAATTAATTTCATCATAAATTATTGATTATATATATATATATATATATTCTCCTTGCCATAAGTGGGAGAAGGATTTGACTTTAGGTTCTCATATTTGGGAAAATCTGGTAATACCACAGAGTTAAGCTCTTGATTATATACCAATTTAATTAATAAAAATAGTTCAAGATTATTTTTGCATTTACTTGCTATTTTCTTCTCCAAAAAAAAAAAAAAATTGCTATTAAAATTAACTACGGAAATCACATCCATTTTGTCTCTTTCAAGCTCCTTGGTTTTATATGAGTAGTGATCATTCAGCAGAAAAAAAAAAATATATATATATATATATATATATATGAGTAGTGATCAAAATTAACTACAGTTTTAACTACTTTGGAAAATAATTTCATGAAAATCACATAAATTTTAAAACTAAACGTGGGTAATAATAATATTGATACAAATAATAGTTTAATTGTGATTTGAAGAAAAAAGAAAAAGTTATTGTCACTTGTTTAAATTTTGATGCATGGGGAGAGCATTATGCTGCAGCTTGGGTTGACAATAAACCCAAGACAACCAGAACTTAGTTTGGAAAAATGCTTGTTTTTCATTATTTAGTAAACAAGTTATGCTCAGACTTTCAAGTTTAGATTCTATTATTAAACGAAATAAATTGAAACTGTGAACAAACTTGTAACTATAAGACTTGATTTAAAAATATATATATATATATATATATAATTTATTAATATCATAAATAATTCATTTTGTGTGCGTATATATATTTTTAACATTCAAAATATAATTAATGATTAATTTTAAATTTTAAATAATTTAATAGTCCACCCACTTAATTTTTAATTTTAAATCATTTTAAATAATTTAATTTTTTACATTTTACAATTCTAGCGGTAGCGAAAACGATACAAATAATATCGCAGCAAACAACACTACCAGACCAAACAGGATCGTGTGTCTATGCGTGGGGTTTTGTGGCCTAAAAAAACAAACCCATTTGTTTTTGAGTTAAAATAAATGAATTGTCTTGTAGTCTGTAGAGATGATATTGAAACCCGTGGAGTTTACTGGAGATTCGTAATCATCAAGAAATTGTCGATAAAGGGAAAATTTTGGAGCTATGTGACAGTTTTTAACTGCTCTTCTTTGACCATCTCGTTAACTATGCACAAGATCTTTTGCTCAATTTTCTTTAGCGAACACCATGTCTGCATTTTCAGAACGTCTCATTCTCTCTTGCTCTTCTCTGTCTCTCAGTTCATTCTAACTATTTAGCGTGCGTCCGCAAAACAAATGTACGTAAATTGTCTTCCTCTGCAACAGTGAAACTTCCTGTGACCTTCGTGTATGGATAAATAAAATTTGTATATACTAAATATACTCTCTGTCTCTTATGCATAATTAACCAATAGGGCCGCCCAACAAATCTGAAGGTTAAGGTAATATGTTTAAATGGAGTTTTTTTTTTTTTTTTTTTTTTGTTATCACTTAAATAATAATTAATTAGAATATAATATTATAATTTTTTTATAACAAAAAGTCATTCTTTTTATTTTGTAATATGCCTTTTTTTTAAAAAAAAATGCTAAAGTTATAATAAATTTTACTAAAAGAACTTACGAATGATGTAACAATGAATATGATCAGTGACATTTTTAGAAGATAATAAATAAGTATTTGAATGGATGATGTTAGAAATATTGTAAGTTTTACAACATGAAACTTACAGAGATGTATCGACAATCACAAAAAGTAATTCAAAAATATATTTATTAAGTTGTTGACGTTCATATATCACATTAATTATCATATCAATTTGTAAAGGTTTTCAAGTAAAATTAATAATATTTCTAGCATTTTCTTATTTAAATTATTTCTTACGATTAGTATACATATATTTGTAAGACTCGTATATTTAAAGTTGTATTATCCCAAACATTACTCAATTATTTGAAACTTCGTAAAAGTGGAGAAAAAATGTATAACTTTTTTTTTTTTCCCCATATTTTCAAAAAAATATATTAATTTTTGTCCCAAAATTTGGGAATCTTTCTCTAATAGGGGCCCTAGGCAATGCCTATGTGGCCTAGGCGTAGGGCTGCCTGTTAACCAAACAAACAATAAGTTTAAGGGCGGATCGATTTTTTTTTTCTTCTTTATAATTTTTGAAAATATATAAAATAATTCATAAAAAAAATATTATTTCAAATTTATAAAATAAGTTCTATAATTATTGTTTTTTGTCATCACGTTAAACTATATAACTTAAACTTACTGCAATCTTTTTTTGTCACTATTGTCATGATTCATTAAAAATTGTACAGTCATTTTTTTTTTAATTTACAAAAACGATATAAATCTTATTAAATTATTAAAGCAGTGTATACAACCATATGTCACCAAAATAACACCAAAAACGATGGATCAAGTCTTTTTTGGTTACCTTCTCAACACAAAAAAAAAAAAAAAAAAAAGAGGGTCTTTTTTGGCTAGAAAAGAGACCACATACAAACATCATCTAGATTTGTGTCATGTATCCCACAAGACTACAACTCATTGAACTCAAACCATGATTTATAGGAAGAAAAATGGCCAGAAGTCTCATGCACAAAACAAGTATTTATAAGAAACTCTCGAACCATCTACTAGAGTCTCGAACTTAGGGATGGAGCCAAAACTTGAAGTTAAGGGGGGCATTTTTGCTATTAGCTACGTGTGGGAGCTCTAGCTTCCGGCTTAGTTGCTTAATAACTAATAAGTTTTTTTTTATGTTTTTTATGTGTACATCTACGTATGGACAAAATTATTTTGTTTAAAATTTTTTAAAGGGTCAGGTTGTTTGTTTTAGGTAAAATTAGTAGATTGAATTTAATTATTTTTAGCTTTACTATTGGTAATTTTTGTTATTGAATAATTTTTTTGGGCTTGTTTATTTTGCTTTAGATTTTAGATCTGGTCTTTAAAAGGAGGAAAATGCTAAAATTATAAACTTTTTTTACAAATTATTAATTTGGTGAGTGGCTATTAGTAAGTAAAAATAAGATGTAAGTGATGAGCTCAAATACAAACCAAAAAAAGTTTACTACCACAACAGTTTGTAAAAATGTTATAGAAAATTTTGTGGTTAGAGTTGTACTCCTAAAAGAATCAATGATAATATTAAGAGGAGCAAAGTGTGATTTTATAGAATAAAATTGCTAAAATTGGTGACTATGTATATATTAATTAAAAAAAAATTAGGGGGTGCAACCAAGTCTCCCTCCGTCCCTGCTCGAACTCCTCAAGAAAATTGTTGGCACCATCTACTATCTTGGTTGAATGCATTTGGACATTCTAAAAGTAAATACGGGCATTTCAAATGAACTGTGCAATGATAGTTATGGAAGTCAATACCATACCTTTGGACTGTTTTAATTGGCTAGGCCTCCAAGTTGACATATGCAAAAAATTGGCCCTTAGAGCATTAGTATTGGAAAATTTTAATTCTACTCTATTTTATCATTCTAAAAAGCCACTTTATTATTATACCATGCCATTTTACAATATCTCTAGCATCCCAAACTTTTATTTTCCTCTTCTACTCATTAAAATAATATATCTACATAATAAAATAATATATCCCAAAATTATATCTTTTCTCTCCCATCTCTCTCCTCTCTCTAATTTTTAGCTCTCTTCCATCTGCAACTTCTGCCAGAGCCTTCATTTCCGGCAAGCTGGTGAAATAGTCCAACCAAAAACCCATCAATCAAACACCTAAAACTTCATAGATCAACCAAAAATGCATCAATCAACAAAACCCACAAATAAAAAATCCTAAATTTCACAACTCAGCTTCAATAAAACCCAAAACTTCATTCACTCCATGACGAGCTCATATTCGCACTGCTCCAGTTGTGGGTTTCGCCGTGCTCGATGGTGTCACCGTGCTCAATGGCGTGATATGGGTGAATCGGTTGAGCAGTGCGATGAGACATGAGAGAGAGGCCGTGTGAGATGTGAGATAGATCAACCAAAAACACATCAATCAACAAAATCCACAAACAAAAAATCCTAAATTTCACAACTCGGCTTCAATAAACCCCAAAACTTCATTCGCTCCATGACAAGCTCGTACTCGCACTACTCCGATTGTGGGTTTCAACGTGCTCGATGGCGTCGCCATGCTCAATGGCGTCGCCGTGCTCAATGGCGTGATATGGGTGAATCGGTTGAGCAGTGCGATGAGAGATGAGAGAGAGGCCGTGTGAGATGGGTGAGAAATTTCGAAGATGGAGCTTCAGAGATGAGAGAGCAGATGGTGAATAGAGAAGGAAGAGAGAGAAGAGAACAGAGATAATGAGAGATGAGAGAGAAATTTCGGGGGAAAAAAAGGCATAATAAAATATTGTTTTTTTTTTTTTACAATACTTGCTACAGTGGAATTCTATCTTTAGAATTGCACTGTAGCAGTATTGCAAAAAAATTTGCAATACTTGGGTTTGCAATTCTCTAATGGAGAGCACTTTAGGGCTGCAAATGCCAAATTCTCCTTACATTTGGCATTTGCATTCCCCAATGCTAATGCTCTTAGCAATCTTCAAGTAGTTTTTCTTTTTTATTCTTAATTTGATTAGTTGTCAAACACTTCACAGAGAGAGAGAGAGAGAGAGAGAGAGGTTTGATACTTCTTTGTGTTAATTTTGCACACTATAAGTATGAATGATTTTAGATTTTAATAATATGTTGTTTAATCCAATCTAATAATTTATTATTTTTGTAAAATGTTGTGAGAGTCATTTCGCAAGTGTGAAGTCCACCTCATTTAGACATTTTAGAAAGAAAACATTGTATTTAGTGGTTAATTATGTATAATATCACATCTAATATTCTGATGTGTAAAAATATTAAAAGCTATTGTTTAAACATACATACCAAACGGACCCTGAAAATCTTGGAAATCTAAACAGCTGTCTCCATCACCATGTAAAATGGACATATAGTTTCACAATACGCTGGCTTCAAAAAAAGCTTGGACAATTTACTTACAAATCAGTTTAGAATTTTAGACGTGGAAGAAACATTCCCTCTTGTATAAATTCACCGTTTGAACTTAAGCCTCAAAAATTATAGGCGAAGATTTCATTTGATGGTGGATAAAATACAACAATCCGTATGGGTTTTGGAACTATATGGTATATACAGTCCCATCCCATCCTATCGAGGACACGAGCAAAAGCATAAACGCATCGAATCCATTCCTTTGATCTACAACAAGGGTTAATAGCTCACAAAGTGGCAAGTCCCGTTCTATTCTTCACGCAGTTGATTTTCAATTGACCTGTTAGTACATATTTTAACGAAAACTTTTACACCATTTCGTGTCATAATTTTGATGTGCCAGAGTAATAAAAAAAAAAGTAAGTTTATATGAAAGTTGATAATGTCGAAAATCGCCAATAAATCATATAGTCTTCACGTGATCGAGACAACACTTGCAAAGCAAAAAATAAAGAAGACCTTGTAGGGAGTATCGGTGTGGTGACGGCCAAATACCCTCCGAAGGTCAAGTTAGAGAACTTTTACAACTCTAGAGTGCCAGAGCTAGGGGAAATTATGCGTACCTTAGTTTGTGGGGGTTTTGGGGTTTTTATAGTAGGTAGGGTTAAGGCTGTCCACGGGTCGGTCAGGGTTGAGTTTGTGCCCAACTCGGAACCGACCTGCGGGAATCGGGTGGGAAAAAATGCACCTACCGCTGACCCGCCGGAGTAATCGGGTTGGGTGGTTCAGACCATCAAAGGGTGGCGGCGGGTCTGTCGGAGTCCTAGATCCGAGAAGACGGTGAGAAAATGGTGAAAAAAAACACAGATCCAGCGAAGAAACCCATATTCCGACGATAGTTTTCCAGATTCCGACGATATTTCCCTTAGATTCAGTGATATTTCACCAGATCCGGTGAAAATCTCACCGGATTTGATAAGAATTCACCAAATCCGGACAAAATCTTACTGGATTTAAGGGAAATATCGCCGGAATTTGGGTTTCTTCACCGGATTCTGGAAATTTTGGTCAGAATCTGGAAATCTTTCGGTCGGTTTGGGTTTTTCGGGTTTTAGGAGAGGAAAACCGAAACCGACCCGTCAGAATCAGTTTCTGGTGGTGAAGACTCGCTGGAGCAATCGGGTCGCTCGGATTCGGGTCAAGTCCGGTCGGTTCTTCGGGTGGGTTGGGTTACTGGATCAATTTGGACAGCCCTAGGTAGGGTTGACATTTGTTCCTTGGTGTAGAGGGTTTTTCTTGTGGGGAAGATCTTCATTAATGCACGCATCTTGCGGGATCCTTTCCTTGTAGGAATTCTCCTTGATTAGGGTTAATCGTAGGGTACAAGATGTTTTCTTATATATCCATGCGTGAGGGCCAAGCAAGGTCACGTTAGATTTTTCAAAGGTCTACTTGTCCTCTTCAGCTTTCTTCCGTTAGCTTCTTAGCCCGTCTATGCATTCTAGTCGTCTCATTCAAGCGTCATTGATCTCGAGGCGCACCCGTCGGCCTTGAGATGGAACCGTCGGCCTTGAGATGGAATCGTCGGCTTTATGGTGCTGTTAACGGTGCATAAGCAAGATCGTCGGGCTTATGGTGTCATCAGCTTTGCCTTTTATCAACCCTTTAGAATTATCCTTATCAAAAGTAAAACAACAATCACATTTGCTATGTAAGATAATTATGAAATATAAAATAATTGTGAAAAATGGGTGGGACAAAGGGTGTACTCTTAGAATTACTAATTTTAATTTGTAAATCAAGCACCTTATTTTTTTTTTTTTCCAAATTTGAGCAAAAGATTTTTTTTTTTTTTTTACTTTTTTAAGTAAAGTCAAATGTGAGGTCCAGGGCCATATTCAGGAATCAGGATTTCTTCTTTAGTGAGACAAAACGCGAAAAAAAAAATATTTTATTTATTATTATTTAAAAGACCAATTTTTACACTAAAATTTAAAATTAAATTAATATGACAAAATTTAGGTACAGTAATTTAAGTGCTGTTCTTTAATATTTTATCTTAATATTTAGTCATATAATTATTAAACTTAAAAATATATTTTCATATCATGAGATGAAATCTATATGACAGAATTTAAAAAAAAAAAATTAAAATATAGCACTTAAATACTGACTTAATGTTTCTTTATAAGAACTGTTTTTTCTTTCCCTTTTCCTTTTCCTTTCTACTATTTGTAATTTCCTTTTGTAAAGAAGATATGTTCAATCCATTTATCTAAAATCAGACAAAATTTTATGCCTGATTACCGACGCAGACGCTGTCGTTTGGTTGGTTTTTAAAACTAAATTAACTCTGCCATCGTACTATTGTTCAAATTTTTTCTGCCGAGACGTACGTTTCAATGTTTGGTTCATATTTTAGCCATTCAATGCTTGCACGAAATCCTCATTGTTCTGCACAGCAAAAACAAAAGTGAAAAAAATTAAGGCCATTTATTTCTGAAGTGACACTGTTTTAGCTTTGACCCTCTGTTGACCACTAGCCATTTCGGTGCAAGGGTCCATCTGAGTCGATATGAACCCGTCGGTTAAGCTTTCACGTGCGACGGCGTGAGAGCTAGCCCTCAGCTCAGGCTTTTTCAGTTTTCATTTTCACCTTATAAATTATAACGTGATTTGAGCCCCACTTTCCCATGGTACTAATTGCACGTACCGGTGCATTAGCATTTAGCAGACCTACGATATTATGCAGTAGTCTCCATAGAGGTCTACGTCCCGTCATCACTAGCACTACAAAAGATGCAACCGACGCGATTGAATTCTTGGCCTTTTTCTATGGTCACAGTTGCTGATTCCATTGGAAAACTTTTTTGTTCTTTAGGAGGTTTTTTTTTTCTTTTTTGAAAAATGCTTTTACGTAACTTTTACTGACATCACGCTAGTTATGAATTAGGGAGAAAAAAGAGTGAATTGATTTGAATTTATATTTTGTTTGATTAGAGCATTTATACTGGTGAGATTAAAAATTTAACTATTTAGTATTTATAAAAATTATTTTACCTATTTTATCATTTCACTTTATAATATATCCAATATTAATAGATCTATATTTTTAACTATTTAATTAAAATAAAATAAAAAACACTCATTAAAATAAAATAAAAAATATTCACCACAACAATCTTTTATCTACCCACAATTACCTCCACCACAACTCCACTAGCAACAACCTCCATGTGGCAATTATAGCCCATGGCAAGAAAAAAAAAATGAAACTACCACCAACACAGTCACAACCAAACCTACAAACAAAATATAAAAAAACGAAACCACCGCCATAGTCACCAATCCACCACCACAGCCTCCATTACCACCACAGTCACCAAACCCAAAGAAAAAAGAAAATTAAAATACCAAACCACCACCATAGCCATCAAACCCACAGAAAGAAAGAAAAAAAAAAAAAAAAAAAAAGATCACCGTTCCGCCACCATAGCCACCAAACCCATATGAACAAACAAACAAACAAACAAAAATCCCAATCCCAACCATCACACCCAAATTTCAATCTAAGCAAAGAGAAAAGAGATGGATCAAGGGCGATGGCAAGAGCATGACCTGATCTGTGAGATGAGAGAGAGAGGAGCTTTGGTCTGAGAGAGAGAGAGAGAGAGAGAGAGAGCTCTGAAATGGGAAGAGAAAAGAAAAGAAAAAAAAAAAAAGAGAAAAAAAGGGAAAGAAACATTATTTTAATGGGAAGTTTAATAATATATATATATTTTAGCTTCTTGCTGTAGTGCACAGCTATAGATGGTTGTCTATAGCTGTGCACTGTAGGTGAGGATCTAAAATTTTTAAGTTTAGCCCCACCATTGTAGCTCATTTTTTAGAATTGGTGGTGCTAAAAATAGCTATATAGCTATTTAACACCATCAATACTAGTGCTCTTACTTATAATTTGTCAGGTGGCAAGTTATGATGAAATTTAAATAAATTATCATGGTTTTAGCATGAGCATTGGTTTATTTATATAAATGCAACTAATAGTGATAAGTTCATACCTTCCATTATTGCAATTCACTAAGTTTTAACGATTCATAGCTTCCATTATTGCAATTCGCATCTCATTTTAGTTTTAACAATTCACAACTTCCATTATTGCAATTCATTTAAGTTTCCCTTCATTATATTGCCCATCACTACCGCTACTAGCTACTATTTTGCATTAATATCGATTTAATAGTTGTGGGAAAAGTAATGTCCATATACTTTCAGGCTAATAAAAGAATAAAAATACCTAAAAAGAAGGAAATTGTATAGTTAATATTATTTGATTGAACATGCTCGAAAAAGAGGGGAAAAAACCATTAAAATAATTTTGTTATATTTGTTTCTAAGCATGATGATTTTCATTGGTAAAATTTTTTTTTTTTTATTTTATAAATTGAATGTTTTGAAAATTGAAAAACAAGTTTTAATTTAATCAATAATTTTCAACTCATTAATCTGGATTAAAAATCTTATTCATATAAACTCTTAACACTTTCTTTGGGAGTTTATAAAAGGAATTAAATGAGTAAATCACAAACGAATGGGAAATGAATGTAATGAAATTAAGTAATTTTTTTAATTCTTATTAAAAAAATAATCTTGTTTAAATGTTTTAATATAAAACAATAGAAAGTAAGTAACATTATTGAAAGTAATAAAGAGAGAAAGGAATAAAATTATTTTATGCAAATTTTAATGACCCCTCTTTAAAATAAAGGGTTTATAGTGATATACTGAGAGTTTTAATGAACGTTTCATTAATTTTAATTTCATTCCCTTCGATTCCTCACAATTTTGGGAAAAAAGAAATTTGAAGATTTAAAAGAGATAGAAAGGAATTAGTGTTCTCTCTTACTCGTTTCATTTACTTTTATTTAAATTTCTAAACAAAATCTTTCCATTTTCCTCTACTAAAACTCTCAAACAATGAAATGGAAAGAATATTCCAAAAAATTCATTTCATTGTATTTCATTCCTTTCGTTTTCATTCTCTCCTTCCAAACGGAGTATTAGTAGCAATTAGTGAATTAGACTTTCAATTTTATATAATTTTTCCCAAACTAATATTTTTAGTTTTTACTAGAAAAAAAGTTCAAAATTTTCATAGTAGGAGAAAAAAAAAAAAGACAAAAGCTATCCAATGAAATTATTAGTTTAAAATAAATTGAAAAAAATCATTAATAGCAATTAATTAAACTATGTAGGTTGTCAAATACTACAATGTAACTTGCGCGTATAACAATTTTAATAAAATTTTGGTTTGGAATAAAATTTAAATTAGTTATTTAATTTTACTTAACAAAATAAAATAAAATATATATTTGTATCTAAAAATAAAGTTTTTTTTTTTTAAAAATTGAATATAAAGTGGTTTTCAAAAGAAGAGCGATATCTATGTAAAACAAAAATAAGAAAAAAGTTAAAACTATTACAATTTTTTAATTACAAAAATATTTATAAATTGATATGGCAATGAATGTGATTTGTAGATTTTATCAATGCAATAATTGAATGTTTGAAATACTTATTTGTGATTGATAACACATCAATTTGTAGGTCCTCTATAATAAAATTTGTAGTATCCCTAACATCATACATCACTATATATATATATATATATATATAATGATGTTAGGAAACTACAAATTTTACTATATAGAGCTTACAAACTAATGTGTTTCCAATAAGTAAAACACAATTTATACATTTATCTATTAGGTTATTGAAGCCCATCAATAATATTCATTATAATACCGTTTTGTACGTTATATGTAGTAAATTTTTTTAAGAATAATGTTAGAGATACTGTAAATTTATTATATAGAGCTTATAGATTGGCATGTTATCAATCATCAAAAAATAATTCAAATATTCATTTCTTAGATAATTTAGAGCCACCAATTACATTTATTGACACATCAATTTCTAGGTTTTATAAATAAAACTTATAGTATCTTTAATATTTTCCAAATTTAATAGTTTTGACATTTTCCTCACTTATATACATGGCGTTAAAGGTGGCAAAATCTAATACTTGCGAACACGACACAACATGAAGTTGGTTATGGGTTGAAACTTAATAGGTTCGTATTATATTTGTGTTGACACAATTAATTCGTTTAATAAACATGCTGTGTTCGTGTCCAACTTAAGAAACCCGTTTGACTCGTTAACTAAATATCAATTTACCAATATACACTTCAAAATCCTATGTATATAAACATTTTAGTTGTTGTAATTTATTTTATTTGATATACTGTAATTAATTATTTGTAATATTAAGATATATTTTAGTTTTAAATGATTATTTATGATGCAGTTATTCTTGAGTTCAAAATTTTATATTAAAAAATATATTTGTTTGGTTTTTCATAGTTCAAATCAATTGAGTTAAAACTTTTTTTTTTCTTTTTGATAAATTATAACAATCAAGTAGACACCACACAACCAATCCATTCAATAAACAGAGTAAGTTAAGATGGAAGAATCTTGACCCGTTTAATAAACGTGTTGGGTTAGCTTTAACCCATATAGTTAAATATTTATGAGCAGACACAATATGAATTTGACATGCAAACATAAATTGTCACCTCTACGTGACATGAGTTGTAAAGTTATTCTATGACTACAATCTTTACTATAACTCTCCTATGTGATAGATTGTAACCTATTATTCGGCACATTCTCACAGACTCACTATTTTTTATTTTTCAATTTTGTCTGCTGCTGTATTAAAATTGTGGCAAAATTGTAATACGGAATATTGCGGTCTTATATTTGAATCGAATATAAACGAAGTAATGAATAGTAAAATGAAGCTGTATTTGAATTATCTTAAAAAAAGAATTGAAAAAAAAAAAAAAAACAGTAAAGAAAAAAGGTCAGAGACTCAAAGCTATTTGAATTATCTTAAAAAAACAAGACAAAGATCATGGGAAAATGGGTAAAGCAGTAAAGGTCCCTGATCCTAATAATGGAGCTGTATTACTCTTAAAACACTCTGCCTACTTCCTTTCTCTCTCCCACGCAAACATTCATTTCTCTCTCTCTTTCTGATCCCAATCCTCTCTCTGGTTCCAGTCTTCAACAACACACTGAGAAACACACTCCTCATTCTCTCACTCACGCGTAAAAACACACATATATTCACTCCCAACCAACCCACTCTCCTCACTCTCACTCCCTCAAACCATCATCAACAAACAATGCTGCTCCTCTTCCTTTCCCTTCTCTCCCTCCTCTCGCCCCTCACCCTCTCTCTGAACCAAGAGGGTCTCTACCTCCAAAGCATAAAGCACTCCCTCTCCGACCCAGACTCCTCCCTCTCCTCCTGGAACGACCGCGACCCCACTCCATGCAGCAACTGGCGCGGCGTCAAATGCGACGGCGCTTCCCTCTCCGTCGTCTCCCTCGACCTCTCCAACACCAACATCGCCGGCCCTTTCCCTTCCCTCCTCTGCCACCTCCCCAACCTCACTTTCCTTTCCCTCTTCAACAACTCCATCAACTCCACCCTCCCCCCCGAAATCTCCACGTGTCAAAACCTCCAGCACCTCGACCTCTCTCAGAACCTCCTCACCGGTGCACTCCCCCACACCTTACCGAGCCTCCCTAACCTCAAGTACCTCGACTTAACCGGCAACAATTTCTCGGGAGAAATTCCCGATACTTTCGGACGCTTTCAAAATCTCGAGGTTCTTTCTCTGGTCTACAATTTGCTAGATGGGACTGTCCCTTCGTTTTTGGGAAACCTCACCACTCTCAAAATGCTGAACCTCTCTTACAACCCGTTTGTTCCGGGTCGGATCCCGCCGGAGCTCGGTAACTTGACGAATCTCCAGATTTTGTGGCTTTCGGATTGTAACTTGGTGGGCGAGATTCCTGACTCGCTGGGTCGGCTCAAGAAGCTCACTGATTTGGACCTGGCTCTCAACGACTTGCACGGGCCGATTCCGAGTTCGCTCACCGGGTTAACGAGCGTGATCCAGATTGAGCTCTATAACAACTCGTTGTCCGGCGAGTTGCCCGCCGGAATGTCTAACTTGACGGCATTGCGACTGTTCGACGCGTCGATGAACCAGTTGACTGGGACGATTCCGGACGAGTTGTGTGGGTTACAACTCGAAAGCCTCAACCTTTACGAGAACCGATTCGAGGGAAGCTTACCTGAGAGCATTGCCAACTCGCCGAACTTGTACGAGCTCAGAATTTTCAGAAACGAGCTTACCGGCGAGTTACCACGAAATCTCGGCGCGAAATCGCCGTTAAAATGGGTCGACATCTCGAACAACAAATTCTCCGGCGAAATTCCGGCGAGTTTGTGTGCAATGGGAAAGCTGGAAGAGCTCTTAATGATAAACAACGTGTTCTCGGGTCAAATTCCGCCGGGTTTGGGCGAGTGCCAGAGTTTGACCCGGATCCGAATGGGTCAAAACCGGTTATCCGGTGAAGTACCCGCTGGTTTCTGGGGGCTCCCAAATGTTAACTTGCTCGAGCTAGTTGGGAACTCGTTTTCGGGTCCAATCGCGAAAACCATCGCCGGTGCGGCCAATCTTTCGGTCTTGATCGTGTCGAATAACGAGTTTTCGGGTCCGATACCCGAAGAAATTGGGTGGTTAGAGAACCTGATTAAGTTTTGGGGTCATGATAACAAGTTTAGTGGGTCATTGCCAGAAAGTATGTTCAAGCTTGATCAGCTTGGGAGTCTCGATCTTCATAATAATGAGCTCACTGGTGAGCTTCCAAGTGAGATTAAGTCTTTGAAGAAGCTCAACGAGCTTAATTTAGCTGAAAACGGGTTTTCAGGTCAGATACCGGATGAGATTTCGAGTATGTCAGTGCTTAATTACCTTGATCTTTCCAGGAATCAATTTTCTGGGAAAATTCCATCTGGGTTACAGAATTTGAAGCTCAATCAGCTCAATTTGTCATATAATCGATTGTCGGGTGAGCTTCCACCCTTGTTTGCTAAGGAATTGTATAAGAATAGCTTTGTGGGAAATCCTGGTTTGTGTGGGGAATTGGAGGGTTTGTGTGATGGGAAAGATGAAGCTAGGAATAAGGGTTATGTTTGGTTGCTTAGGACTATCTTCGTGCTTGCTGGGTTAGTGTTTATTGTGGGTGTGGTTTGGTTCTATATGAAGTACAGGTATATCAAGATGGCCAAGAGAGCAATCGACAAGTCAAAATGGACTTTGATGTCGTTCCATAAACTGGGTTTTAGTGAGTATGAGATCTTGGATTGTCTTGACGAAGATAATGTGATTGGTAGTGGTGGTTCTGGGAAGGTTTACAAGGTTGTGTTGAGCGGTGGTGAGGTTGTTGCAGTGAAGAAGCTTTGGGGGGGAGCCACAAAAGAGTTTGATAGTGGTGATGTGGAGAAAGGAGGTCGTGTTCAAGACGATGCTTTTGATGCAGAGGTTGAGACTTTGGGAAAGATTAGGCACAAGAACATTGTTAAGCTATGGTGTTGTTGTACCACTAGAGATTGCAAGCTTTTGGTCTATGAGTACATGCCTAATGGTAGCCTGGGCGACTTGCTGCATAGTAGTAAGGCAGGGTTGTTGGATTGGCCAACAAGGTATAGAATTGCTTTGGATGCTGCTGAGGGACTTTCTTATTTGCATCACGATTGTGTTCCTGCAATTGTTCATAGAGATGTGAAATCCAACAATATTTTGTTGGATGGGGATTTTGGTGCACGAGTGGCAGATTTTGGAGTGGCTAAGGTGGTCGATTTAACTGGAAAGGGTCCTAAATCCATGTCTGTTATAGCCGGGTCTTGTGGCTACATTGCACCAGGTTAGCCACTTTAACTTTTGGTCGCACGGTTTGTTTTGGTTTTATACATTTTGATCCAATTTGCCATCATATTCCACATTCTTTTGTTAATTTGTTTTGGTATTATTCATGTTCATGTTATCTTTTCTGTTAAGAGATGCTTTGTGTTTTGTCAGAAACTGCGATCTTAGATATAGATAATTTTTGTAACATTGATTCCTAGTACCTTTTTGAACCTAAGGACTCTAGTATGGTATTTCCCAAGTACCTTCTATCACTTCTGAATTCTCTTTTATGCTTTTACATTAATGTTGTAGTGCCATGTTATTTTATTGAGCTCATGTTTGAAGCTGACCCTTTTGCTTTAACTTGTTGCAGAGTATGCATACACTCTTAGGGTGAACGAGAAGAGTGACATATACAGTTTTGGAGTGGTTATTCTCGAGTTGGTCACTGGGAGGCTCCCGGTTGACCCCGAGTTCGGAGAAAAGGATTTGGTGAAGTGGGTATGTACCACTTTGGATCAAAAAGGCGTGGACCATGTGCTTGATCAAAAACTTGATTCTTGTTACAAGGAAGATATATGCAAGGTCCTAAATATTGGCCTTCTCTGCACTAGCCCTCTTCCAATTAATCGCCCATCCATGAGACGGGTGGTTAAATTGTTGCAAGAAGTGGGCACAGTGAACCCATCCAAGACTGCCAAGAAAGATGGAAAATTGACACCTTATTACTATGAAGATGCCTCGGATCAAGGAAGTGTAGCTTAAGAATTTTATGTTCAAGTTTTATTACAATGCAAAATATTTTCCAAGAAGGGGTGAGTGCTGGTTTTTTCTTTTGCTTGTTCTTTAGGTAACATCCCATTATTACTAGGTTTTTGCTTAAAAGAGTAGAGAAAAGAAAGAGTTGGAGTGAATTTCTTGGAGTAAAAGAGAGATGGGAATGGAAAAAAAAAAAGAGGATTATTATTATGGGACGAGAGAGTGGATGTTTTACAGTGTAAAGTAATTTTGACCATAGAGGTTTTTCTCCAACCAAGTTTAGTACCTGCCTGCATTAACCCATCTTATTGAAGAAGAGTGTGACGTTTCACTGTTATTGATTGTGATCCATCCATGCTATCACTCAGGTGATTTTTCAAAATGTAAACCTGTGGGTTTTTTATTGTATCAAACAACTATAGCAAGTTATTCAAGGAAAAAAAAACACTCTTATCTTATGTAAGTTTTACCTTTTTATGATTTATGGAAGATCCCAAGAATGGGAATCTCATAAAATTGTGCTGTATGCTCGAGTTAAATGCTTTGACTATACTCTGCTGTGAGAATCTATAGTGGTAGCGGGACAGCTATATATATCAATTAAGAAGGTAGTTACTAGATAGTAGACTTGGTTCTGAATGGGCCCTGCTATTTAAGCGAAAGAGTTTCCCTCATGTTTATGGTTCTCCTCTGTACTGTACTCAAGGAGCCCAAGAAATAATGCATCTTTTTGTGATTGACTTGGACATGCCACTAGAAATTTAGAGCTGGTCCTAGCTATATTGAAGTTGTCATATTTGTTGGTTGGGTGATTGTATGTGTTTATTAATTAATTTCTGAAAAAAGTATAGCAAAATTTAATGAAATATAATGGATGTCCAACACAGAATTGCCTCGATAGAATTGATATCATTTTACAGCAAAATTTAATGGATATCCAACACAGAATTGCCACCATAGCATTGATATCATTTACAAAAAAAATTAATGAATATTCAACACAGAATTGCCTCCTTAGCATTGGTATCAAAACACGGGAAAAAGTAGCATTGATATCGAAAAAGGGGGAAAAAAAAATTAATGGATTTTTTTATGAGAAATAAAAAATAAAAAATAATTGATTTTTGTTTTTGTAGCTTTTTATATTTTCAATTTTGGGTAAATTGCAAATTACACTTTTAAAGTTTGGGGTGATTGGATTTTACGTCCTGAAGTTTCAAAATTTGGATTTTACCCCGTAAAGTTTGGGGTGTTTAGATTTTATACCTTGACTTTTCAAAAATTAGATTTTACTCCTAAAGTTTAGGGTTGTTTGATTTTACATGTCTAAATTCTAAAGTTTTAGGGTGTGAATTCCAAATACCCTAAAATTTTAGGAAGTAAAATCAAAATACTTCTAAAATATAAGGGAGTAAAATTCAGATTCTGAAATATTAAGGTGTAAAATCCAAATATCACCAATCTTCAGGGAATAATATCCAAATTTTATAATTTCAAGGTATAAAATCCAATCACTATCAAATTTTAGGGTGTAATTTGTAATTTACATTTCAATTTTTCATGAAAGTAATATCAAGATTTTCTTAAAATGATCAATTAATAAATGCTCTAAGGACACCGTTAATACTCAACTATAAATTTGAACCTAAGGATGCTAAACTCACTCAATTTGACTCTGGAGTCTGGACCCCTTTCTTTGATAATTATGAAAACGACAGTGATCATTGTTGATTGTTAAATTCCCTGCATTAGGCAGATATCTTCCATTGCTGTTGGTCACTTGTCCTCAACGAACCTATCTGATAGCTTTTCTTTTTTGCCTATCTAATGATTGTTTGATTTTATTTGTATTTTTAACCTTTCTCCTGAAGTTAGCATTTTGATTCTTCAATAGCAACCTTCCATTACGTTTATTTATTTATTTTTGTTAAGTTTGATTTGCAATTTATTCTTGATTTTAAAATCTGATAGGATGGGTTGCTCTCTAGCAAAATCTGCACACAGCACAGATAGAAGACTTATGGATGCAGTAAGTCCCGGACTTTCTGGAGCATCAAGAATCGTGTCCCACTTGATGGAACGTCTTCACTAGTGAGTGACTATTAATCTCAATTAATAAAATTTCTCTTTCATGATTCTCTCAAAAAAAAAAAAAAAAAAAAAATCTCTTCAATGATTGAAAGAAAGTCAAATTTAAAAATCACCTCCCTCCAACATTAATTATGAGAAAACTAACCAGGGAAGAAACTAGGATTAAATCTTAAGGGACCATAGTATGACCAAAAAAAATTCGTTTTTAATGATGAGGATTATTGAAAATATTCAAGATTAAACTAATACCTTAAAATCAATATAGCATTTATCTTTTTGCAAAAGACAAACGTGTCAAACTATTTTAAAAAAAAAAAATGTAAATAAGTGATTTGAAGTATATGAAAAATTATGAGGTTTTTTAAGAATCCGTTCGCGTTGAATGGCTTACAAGGAACACACTAAAGACTTTCTTTGATTTAGGTATCAGGTTACTAGTTCATTGATCCAATGAATCAGAAAATGGCAAAGTCAGAATTTTGTTTTTTGTTTGGTAAAGATTATTTTTGTCAATTTATTTTATTATTCAGCTTATTTTTGCTACTATTCATAGGTTTTACTGCACTTTTTGGTACTATTCATGGGTCTTACTGTATTATTTCAGCTAACTTTTACTTTTATCAACGGTACTTTCAACAAAAAATTTTCAGTTTAGCAGAATAAGCAGATCTCAAATGAACCCTTAGTAGCAAGATTTAAAAAAAAGGTGACCAAGGCTAGTCTTTGGTATCATGAACCTCAAACTAGTGAAAAGATCCCAATAATCTTATTCTTGCGCTATAAAATTATATTATTGTCTTTTTCTTGCAATGTGGATTTGAATTTAATGACTATGCTGATAAATAGATAATTTAGTAAAAAATCAATTATAAATGATTAATACTATTAAAATGTAGAGGCACAACTTTTTTATTTTATATATATATATATATATATATGTATATGTATTTAAGAAAGTGTAGAGCACAACTTTGTTAAGTTAAAATTACAACTCAAGCAATCGACTATTGAGATGGTCTATTGGCACCTCTCTAGGGGTTTGATGTGATATGTAAAATTTTTTTAGCACAAACCATAAAAACCCGCAGCCTGGCCACATAATCTGTTAAGATGGTGAAAGTTCAGTGATCAAATGACCATTTTGGTTGTCGGATTGGTGACTCCATCAACTTAATTGTCACCGATAATTGTAATGGCAGTCTCAACGATAAGACCGAAACCGTCATATTCAACGACTTGACCGTTGGCACTCATCGTCAAAACAGTGACACCAACTACTGAAATTGCAACTTTAGCAACCTAGATACCAAGTGGAAGGGAGTGTCGTTGTGTATTTTTGTAAAATATTTTATCAAGTTTTTATAGGTAAATGTTTTATAAATTTTTACAAAATATTTTACGATCAATGGAAAATATTTTATAAGTTTAACCATATTTTACATACAAACAAACAAACACCTAAAAATGATTAACATTTTACAAAAGATATTTTTGTTCCAAAAAAAAAAAAAAAAAGCTCTAAAGGCCTCGATTAAAAATACAAAAACATATTAACCAGTTGCGCAAATTTTTTGATTGTGCTACTGCAAAAAAAAAAAAAAAAAAAAAGCCCGCAAAGAGCCGTCTCTTTTTTCTGGTGGCCACCTCCTATTCTACAGCACTGGCTCGGAAACAGTTAGACAGTGCAACGTTGGTCCACTTCAGTTACTCAGGTGCACCTTCTTAGAGTGCATTTTAATTTTGTCAGTTCTCTTTATTTTTATGTTCAACCTATACAAGCAACAATAATGCTTTGAGGACAGATACACAGGTAACTTACTGTTGTAAAAATTCAGCAGCGAAAAAAAAAACAAGAGAGTAATGGTAGGGCAGGACTGCAAGAGTATTGCAAATATGCATTTGCCAATAGAAGTATAGTTCTTCGCTTCAAAGTTCAAACTATATACAGTTCTACACAATTAACGCGGCTTCGTTTGCCAAGTATTTTTGCTCAGATAAAATTAGTGCTCATTCCAAAAGTTCCTAACCCCGAATCAGTGACTCAGTTAAGGCCTTTCAGTTTGTGTAACACGTTGTACAAACTGCTAACTAAACTTTTAGTCAATAGGCTTAAACCTTTTCTTCCGACCATGATTCATCTAGCCCAATGGGGGTTCGTCCTGGGTAGAAGAGCAATGGACAACTATATCCTTGTGCAAGAACTTCTTCACTTTATTCACCACCAGTGAGGGAAAACCAATCTCCTGGCAGCCAAAATTGACCTGGAGAAAGCATATGATAAATTGGAATGGTCCTTCATTAAGTATACCTTGATGTTCTACCGTTTCCCCACTCCAATTATAGATTTAATCATGGCGTGTATCTCATCCTCCTCAATTTCTCTTTTATGGAATGGGGTGGCGAGTGTGCCCTTTCGTCCATCCCGCGGCATTAGGCAAGGAGATCCGTTATCTCCATATCTTTTCATTCTTTGCCTGAATCACTTGTCGCTATCGTTAGACCAGACAATTCATACTAAACAACTTTCTCCTATTCGAGTTGGTCGTCGACCTATTGGGTTTAATCACATCCTGTTTGCGAACGATATTTTCCTTTTTGCCAAGGAAAATTTCAAGATTGCACAACCCTCTTTACTTTTTTTTTTTTTTTGCACTTTTGCGAGGTGTTAGGTCAGATTTGCAGTGCTACTAAATCTAAGCTATTCTTCTCACGGAACACTCCTTTGGATACCTAGCATAGCATTTCTTCATTCATAAACATGCCTATTGTCCAAGATATTGGCAAATATTTAGGCATGCCTCTCCTTACTAAACGAAAATTGACACTGGCTTTCCAACCCTTACTGGACAAAATTCACACATGTATACGCGGCTGGCAATCTAAGCTTCTCTCACAGGCAGGTCGGTTAACTTTAATTCAATTCGTCCTTTCCCCCCTTGCATATTATCAAATGCAAACAACTGTCCTCACTAGGAGTACTACAAGTAGTATAGACAGGGCCATAAGAGATTTCCTATGGGTGCGACACATCGACACAATGGCATGTGCACCTCATTAAATGGGACACGCTCACCAAGCCTAAGGTCCATGGTGGGCTGGGTATTAGGGATTCCAATACTACCAATGATGCCTTTCTTATGAATCAGGCATGGCAAATATGGAGAAACCCACATTCTATATTAGCCAAGTTTCTTTCTCAAAAACATTACTGAACAACTGATTTTCTGCAGACCACTTCGCATACTGGATCTCACTCGTGGAAGGCTCTATTGTAGGGACAGGACCTCTTGCAAGGTGGTCTGCAGTGGATTATTCACAATGGCCGTAACATAAATTTTTGGATGGACCATTGGCTTCCCTCGGGACCAATTCGAGGTCTCATTCATTGCCCCCTTCTCCCTCATGAATATGAGTATAAGGTGGCAAGAATGATCACTGACAATCACCAATGGGATTTCACACCTTTTAGTATGGTTTTGCCATCGACTATAACCCAATTTATTTATGCTCAGCCACTGCCTATTTTTAATACTCCTTTTACTCTTATTGATGACTGTGTTTAGGACCATCATGCGGATAGTTGCTCAGTAAAATCTGCATACCATTATCTTGTGCCTAAATTCAATAGGGCAACAAGGAGGACATCGGTAACATGGTCTTGGATTTGGAAATTAAAAATACCTCCTAAAATTCAACTTTTTGTTTGGAAATGTGTGCACCATCACTTCCCTACCAAATCGATCATTTTCCCATATGCTGCCTTGGGGGACCAAGTTTGTCCCCGTTGCAACGATATTGACACGCCAATTCATGTTCTGCATGATTGCCACTTTGCAAGTCACATTTGGTCCTCATTTCCAGTGCACTTACTTATTTATGACTTTTTCAAGCTTAAGCTCCATGATTGGTGTAAACTTAATTCTAAACTTACTTTCCCTTTATGCTATATTCCATGGTACATTATATTCACTTTTACCATGTGGGTGATCTGGTTGGGATGAAATTCGTTGATATTTACGGGAAAATTCATTCCTCATCATACTTTAAAACAAAATGCTATATCTCATGTCACAGAGTTTTTGTTTCTCAGCACAGTTCCATCGGGGCACTTACCCCTGTCTTCCCTCAAATACATTAGATGGAGCCTGGCTCCTTTCCCTTATATACCTCTTAAAACAGACGAAAGCTCATTAGGTAACCTCGGCAAGTCCGATGCGGGTAGCGTGGCACGCTTAGCAAATGGAGAATGGTTGTGGGGTTTCTCCTTGCACCTGGGAGTCACCAATAATACTATGGTTGAACTGTGGGGTATTAGAGAGGCATTGGTTCGAGCATGGGCCAATGGTCATCATCGAGTTTGTCTTCAAACAGATTCTCTTCTTGCTTACAAATGGTTGAATACTAATGAGGAGTATCCTATGGAATTTTCTAATTTGATTTTGGATTACAGGTGGCTCCTCAATAGGGACTGGGAGGTGCGCGTTGAGCATATATGGAGAGAGGCTACTAGTTGTGCAGACTTACTGGCAAAGAGGGGTGCTTCTCAATTGGAAAGGGAAGTGTTGTATGATACATACCCCACCTTTTTATGATAATGTATATATTGAGACTCCATGGGTTTTATCTCATCCCGGAGTCGTCGTGGTTAATAAGGATCTAGTAGTGTTTTGTTTGGTTTCAGCTATTCCTCTCTTCAATTTGCTGTTAATCGGATTGTGTTTTTTCTGTTTAGTTTGTGTGTTGATGTGGTTTTTCGCATTGTAGTCCTATTGCAATATTTCTATTGTAAGACCCTTGTTTATCTAATATATTTCACGTTTATGCAAAAAAAGAAAAAAAAAGGGACCCCATTTGAAACTTGAAACTTATTATTATTATTATTATTATTATTATTATTTTTGGTCTTGAGGCTTAAGCATAAATGATGCATAAAGGAAATGCATTAGGTTAGACCTCATTCTAGCTTAATGAAACCTTATAAATCTCAAAAGAAGTTGTTATCTTAATTGATAGCTTACCAAAATAGGACCTTAATTTGACTAAAAAAAAAAAAAAAAATGCACCTAAAAATGAGTAAATAAAATCCGGATAAAGTTTAGTTACAAAATTAGTTGCAGTTTTAGGCTACAACTTTACGTAATAAAACAAACATTATTGTATATTTTGAAAATCTAACCATTGAATTACATGTTCTTTATGCTCTTAATACACATGTCAAATTTTGTGTTCATTGATATTATTTACGGTATGATCTATAAGCTTATATTTTATACATAATTTTATACTACAAAAATTTGCAATTTAAATAATTTTTGATGACATAGTTATTGATCTTTAATTTTCTAGAAATTTTGCAAGTATGTAGGATATAAGAAGAAGATGTAATCTAATGGCAGATTTGTCAAAATTCACCTCCAATAAAAAGCTATTGCTTAAGTACAACCAATTTTATAATTAAACTTTGTCCACAAAATTCTAGATACTAAAATAATAAAATTTATATAAAAACCGGTGCTCATCTCATTCTGCCCTTTGGATCTACCATGCAGAAGGTATGGGTTATAGTAGGATATAAAATCTAATAGCGGCTCTAGGAATTTTTCTCAGGGTGTTCCTTAAGAAACATAAATTACACAATCTAATAAAAAGAGAAATTCAAATATTGACAACAACAATAGTAAAAAAAATAAGCAAATACATAAAGTTTATAATTGCCTTTTGTAAGGATCAGATTTGAGTTCCCTGGCTCAAAAGGTGAATGGACTTAAGCCCAAAAAATCCAAAACAATGAATTTGTAGAGAGTGGGTTGGAAAACTGGCGCTTTAGTGAATCAGACAACAAATAAAGTAGATATTGAAGATAAAAGGATGAAGATAAACAGGTTTAAACTAAAGAAAATCGTCCTCGGCAATAGTCCGGGGAGGTGGGTTCTATTATATTGTTTTCAAGTTTGATTACAAAGTCCGGTCTTGATATTATAGTGTTTTTCTCTTTTTTCCGATCCCTTATTCCTCAGGGGTTCCTTACGTTATATACCTCCCCTTGATTGATCTCTGCCCTCTATTTGTTGACCATCCAGTCTATCACTTGAGTGCTTGTTCCATCGGGCATCCTATCTAGCCCTTTGTTAGTTGAAGTAACCAAGGCAGTACTATTTAAGGGTCTTTTCCACATAAATGCGGCCAGAAAGTTAGTTGCAGAGCATTCAATGCGGTGGCAGCAGCTTTATCTTAGATATTTCTAAGCTTCCATCCTTCTTGTACGTTCATAATGCACGTCCTTATCAGTGGAATTTCCTAGAAGGTCACTTTAAAAGATAGGACATACATTTGATCTATGCTTCGTTTATCCGAGGAGATACTACTCCTCGGACCATATTCCCCCAACCTCTCCATTCGCAACATACTCATGGGACTCCAAGCTTAACGCCCTCACTTCTGTTTACTCGTCCTCGGCCAGGGCCCAAGAGCCAATATACAAACTTGGGCCTTTATCCTTACACCTTCTATGAGTTTTCATATTTTGAAATCGTTGCATAATAGTCTTATTATCAATACTACAAGCTACATCTCTTTCAATATAACAACCAAGCAATCATTCATTCATGGATCTCCCATTCGATTGTGCAGTTCATTCTTTATATATTTCATTGATGAAAAACTTCTTTCTGCTGTTGCTGTAGCGACAAGAAGGGTCAAACCTAACTTCACAAGCAAATAGACTAATGGATAAGTCTTATACTTCCTTGTGTTCACTAACTTTTTAGTAAGTTCACTACCTTATTGAAGCTCTAAAAACAAGTCATTGTTGTGCATATAAAAAATGTAATTCTGAAGTTGAGAGTCAAGTGCCAAGATATCTGTCCCAAAAAAATCAAATGGATAGAACTTTGCTATACGTATCAACTTTTCCTTATCAAAAGCCACAAATGAATTACTTGGATTCAAGCAAGCCATACAAAGTAGCAAATCGTTATTTGCCTTTGAAAAATGGTTGTTAAGTTCTTGAAGTTGCATATCTATGATTGTGTAGAATAGCTCAACATGATAATGATGTAAATTTGTATTTTGTTGAGTGTTGCGTCGCGACCTCTCACTAACTACAAATATTTCATCCATGTTCAAGATAGGAATATCATGTGTGGTACAAAATGAAGACACTTCAGTCAATAAAGATATCCATTCATCATCTCTCATCACTTGCAATCGTTACTTAGACACTTTAACAAGATCCATAGCATTTACTATATCTTTGATTTCTTTTTTTTTTTGCAATGCTATTGATAACTCATTTGTGATTCCTAAAATGTTTTTCATCAAGTATAGAACAAAGACAATTCAAAAGATAGAATTGACCTTATAATAGATCGAGCTTTAGGCTGCGTTTGTTTTGGCAGTTAACGAAATTCGGAAAACATTTTACACCACGGGGCGTGTTTGGATTGGCCGGAAAATTCAGTCAAACGGAAAATGATTTCCGTTGACTGTAAAATATCAGGCCTTCAACTGTAATCCATTTTCCAGACCTATTTTACCTTCAAACTAATTCCACCCATTTTCAGCCCACCTGAATCGAGAGAGAGAGAGAGAGAGAGAGAGAGAGAGAGAGAGAGAGAGAGAGCTTGAACCCACCGCCGATTGAAGCCCGCCGCCTGAAGCTTGTCGCTGCCTGAAGCTTGTCGCCGCCTGAAGCTTGCCTCTGATGACAGATCTCATCGTCTCGATCTCATCGCCAATGATCGATCTTGTCGCCGATGATCGATCTCACCTCAATCTCCTCGCCCATGACCGATCGCGCCGCCTCAAAGCCATCGCCGATCCGATTGCGCGGCCTCAAACCCATCGCTGAAATGATCGCACCGCCTCAAAGCCATCGCTGAGCTGATCGCGCGGCCTCAAAGCCATCGCCGATTTGATCGCCTTTGCTCCCGTCCGCACGATCTTGCCTTCGAACCCAGCCGCCTCTCCTTTTTCCTTCTTCTCTCGTGACCGGATTTGATGAATTTTTTTTTTGGGTTTTGATTCTGTTTAGTTTATCTGAGAAATAATATTATATATTTGTTTGGAAGCCGATAAAACGTGAGCAACAAGAAAAAAATGTGTTTTTTATGGCATTTTCAAGAATACAACCAAACACTAAAAAATATTTTTCAAAGTATTTTAAAAGATGCCACCAAACACCTGAAAATATTTTCTTTTCCGAAAAGTATTTTCCCTTGCAAATATTTTACACTTGGAAAACATTTTACATTGAACCAAACGCACCCTTAACTTTTTGGTCGGAGAGGTCATCTTCTTAAATAATCTCAAGTACATCAACAATAGCAAAGAACATCAAAATCAAGTTGAGAATAGTCCCATAATATGATCCCCAACGTGTATTACCATGACGTTTAAGATTTGTCTCTTGATTCAAACCTTGCCATTCTCTAATTCTTCTTTGATTTTGGCAAATTGTGCATCTTGAAGAGCATCTTGTCTCTTATAAGAGCCTCCAACGACAGTTACTAAATTACTAACCACATAAAAATATTTAGCAATGTTAATGTGATTTTTAGCAACGATAACAAGTGTCAATTGAAGTTGATAAGCAAAACAATGGACATAAAATGTTGACTTATTCTCTTTCAAAATTAAAGTCACTAAATTACTAAACAACGACAGTTACTAAATTACTAACCACATAAAAATTTTCAGCAATGTTAATGTAATTTTCAGCAACGATAACAAGTGTCAATTGAAGTCGATGAGCAAAACAATGGACATAAAATGCTGACTTATTCTCTTTCAAAATTAAAGTTTTGAGACCATTGATATCACTTTACATATTACTAGCCCCGTCATAACCTTGCCCACGTAGTTTCGATAAACTCAAATTATGTTCACAAAGTAGACATTCAATAGCATATTTGAGTGACAAAGCGGTGGTACTTACTACATGTACAATATCAAGGAAAAGCTCTATAATAATTCCTTTTCTGTTCACATAACGAAGAACGAGGGCCATTTGCTTTTTCATTGAGATATCACGAGACTCATCAACTAATATTGAAAAGAATCCATTGTCAAGATCCTTGATGATGGCTTTGGATGTTTCATGTGCAATTGCATTCACAATGTCTTTTTGAATTTCATGGTGGGTAAGCTTGCAATTTTTTGAAGCTTTTTGCAACACTTCATTGATAGATTCATTGTGATCCCCCAAAAATTGTAGAAGTTCAAGGAAATTTCCTTTATCACTTGAACCTTGAGATTCATCGTTACCACGAAAAGCTAATCCCCGACATAAAAAGAATCTTATGCAATCAACTATTTCATTTAATTGAACCCGATATTCAATTTTATCTTGATTTGATTGCTTAACCAAAACACTTTGAATGTGTTACTTTTCCTTCATTAGATCTTCACTCTTCTTGATAGCTTGGTTATGAGCACTATTAACTACTCCAACATGGGATTTTAACTTTTCTTTCTAATTCCAAAGTTTGAATCCCTTCGTTACAAAAGTCTCACCTCCTCCTTGCTTACCAACATCTTGCCCAAATAGGTAGCAATATAAACAAAATACTGCATCCTTGTCTATACTATATTCCAACCACTTTCTATTTGCACTAGCACACATCCCATGTGTATTTACTTCCCCCAATTCAAATATCCCACCCAGCCCCATGTGCCCATCCATCCCTCACCCCACTCAACAGACAAGCCCCATGGCCCCCAATCACAAGAGCCAATCAGAAAAATTAACAATCACAAATCACAATACATTAAAAGACAATTAATTGTATCTCACCAACACCAACACCAACACCAACACCAACACCAACACCAACGGATAAAGCCAAAAACAGGGACAAATATTAATAAAGTTAAAGCTAACCAATTAGCCAATCACAATTCAAAAGAATCGTATAAAGTCATAGAGAGAGAGAGAGAGAGAGAGAGAGAGAGAGAGAGAGAGAGAGAGAGAGAGAGAGAGAGAGAGAGAGAGTCTCATTTGAGTCATTTCATTTCACTTTCATTCTTCAGATAAAGAGAGAGAGAGACTGAGAGAGAGTCTGTGTGAAAACGAGAGAGAAGTTAGTAAAGATGAAATACCTTGAGGTTGAGGGAGCAAGGAGGCTTGAGGCTGAGGGGTGGTGGTGCGGTGGCGAAGGAATCGAGGCCAAGCCAAGTGACGAGCAAGCAATGTGACCGATCAGCGATCTTCGATGCCCAAATCCTGATGCGATGTGCTCTGGATTGGAGCTTGAGTTGTGTTGGCTGACCAATCTTCGATGCGGTGATGCCCGATCTGTCTGTTGGCTGTTGTGTTGCAGCGTTGCTCTGTTGACTGATGTGGTTTTTGTCTTTAGGTTAGGTTTCTGATTTAGTGATTTGAGATTTCAGTTTTTGCTTTAGCTTTACCATTTGATAAATCGACTAACGCATATATTGGGATTTGTTTTTTTTTTTTTTTTTTTGAATCCATGGGTTTGCTTTACCTGTTTATCATCTGTTGGGTTGTTTTTTTTTTTTTTTCTTTAGATTGAGTTTGCTTTACCATCTGTTGTTTAGGATTGAGGTTGGGTTTTTTTGTGGGATTGCTTTGTTACAATTTTTTTTTTCTTTAGATTTTAGTTCAAAATTTTTTTGGGCTTTTTTTTTGCTTGAAAGTAGAACAAATAATTTTATTTTTTTAAATTTTTTTTATTTGAGGGTGTTCCTAATTTTGCTTGAGAGTGTTCCTAATTTTTTTTAAAGGGTAAACAAATAATTTTTTTTAATTATTATATATAATTTTTTTAATGTCGAGGTGTTCTTGGGCTGAACGTGGCACCACTGATGAAATCTAATTCAAATTTTGAATATTAGATTAATAAGATAAAGATAGGGGTCCGTATATCGTAAGAGCATCTTGGACAGCATTCAGTATACAGTCATAGGACATTTTTTTTTTTTTTTTTTTGAGAAGACTAGTCACTAGAGTGTCAATGTTAACTTTGAACATTAATTTGGTTCTTGGACTTTTGATTTTAACAATTAACAAAGTAAATCTTTTATTAGTATTTTTCATTAAATACTAATTGTAGGGGCAATGGGCCGATAGGAGCAATGGGCAGGTAGGAGCAACAGGTCAGTTGGAATGATGGCCCAGGAACTCCTTACCCATTTACACACTACGTCCAAAGCCCAAGCCGAGGACTAGGGCTAGTCCGAGGACGGTTCAACTTGGCCTAGAGGACCCGCATTAAAGGTCGAAGAAGTTGAATGTGAACTTAACAATCCCGTAGGCTTTGCCGAGGATGAATACCACCTTGGATAATTAAGGCCGAGACGAGACTGGGAGGCTTGCTGGTTAGGAAGGTACCCCAGAGGATTTCGCAGAACTGGGCGAATGTTGTGGAAGCATGTATCAAGAAAAGATCCCAAAATATCAAGGAAGAAGGCTGCCACCCCCGCATTGAATGTTCTGTAGCCAACACTCTGGCTACATTTATGTGGATAAGACATCTGAACAGTGACTTCCGGCCTTACAGCTCCTACATAGAAGATTCTGGAAAAGCTAGATGGGACAAGTGTCAACAAAGAATCATTATATCTATACGTGGAGGGCACAGAGAAAGGGAGGAAGCAGTATAAAAAGAAGAAGAAACCTTAAGGAATGGATGAGGGAGAAAAACAGAGAGGCTAAGAACAAAACTTGTACCCATTTCAGAGCAAGTGTTATATCAAACAGATATCCTCGGATATACACCGAGAGTAATCCTTTGAGACAAATCTCTGTATTTCCATCCAATTTGTGATCCTAATCCATCTAATTGGCAGTCTAATCTGCACTAGCCTAGTTTTCTTGACCCACTCTCTACAAATTCATTGTTGTTGGGCCTTTTAGGCAGACCCACCCACCTTTTGGGCTGGAGCTCTAAATCTGTGTCCTTACACTAATAGATTTAGTTGCGAATTTATGCATAATTTCTACTTCATTATCAATAATTTTAAAATATAATTATTATAATATATTTTCAAATAATAATAAAATGTCTAATTTATCATAAATCTAATATATATATATATATATATATATATAAACTTATTAATTCAAATTAAAGGTTCAAAAATCAAATAAACACTTAATTGTATGATATTTACAAAAGAAACACAAAAAAAAAAGTATATATAATAAACAAGGAATTTATTTTATTCAAGCAAAAAGTCTAGGGACAATTTTTGTGTCACAACTTTATTATAATTTAAAAGTGAGCGATTATGAGTGACTAAGAAAAAGTGATAGACTAATGCATGGTTTTGATACTCGAATTGGAAAACTTCAAGATTTTTAAGGTTGGACTCTAAGAGCAATTGCATCAGTGTTTCTAAAATTTTCTATCTATTCTACAAAAAGAACCTACTTTTTTCTATTTTACACCATCACTTTTACAAAGCATTCACATTAGTTTATTTATTCTAAACATTTATTTCAATAAAATATTCATTCTATTGAATTTTTTATTATGGCAAGAGATAAGACTATGACAAGAAGAGAGAGAACAGCTAATGTAACTATGGCAAGAAGAGAGAGAAAAGAGAGAGAAGAAAAGGAAATTAATAAAATAATTTACACAAAGCTATGGTAACAATATATATTTATACGGTTACTATAACTCTTTTGTATATTCGCACAATTATAGATAAGTTGATGTGAGAGCTTTTCACGTCATATTGTGTAAATTTTATCAGTTTTTGTATTTTAGAAGCATTGATGCAATTGCTCTAAGGTGAAATTGTGATATATCATTTAATTTTTTTAATCAATTTAATTCATAACTTGTAGTTATATATAATAATTTCCCAAGTTTTATTGTATGGCGCAATGGTTGTCTTTTTAGGATATGCAAACAACCTGTGGAGTACTGGTTCTAATCCTGATGTCTCCTTTAGAAATATCAAGAAACGTCCACAAGATGAACTACAAGCTCTTATTGTTATTTAACATTATTTAGTTGAATTTGAACAAGATAAAAAAGTTTGATGAATGATGACACACTCATTGGGTAATGAGTAGCCATATGGTAACTACGTCCATGAGCGACCTTTCTACTAGGCGAAAGGCAGCGGGTATAGGTCCTATAGGATATACCACCACCTCTACTACGTTGAGTTCCACATGGGGAAAAGGGTGGCCATCATTGGGTCGGGCGTACCCTGTTACTGCGTCCTTGAAGGACCTGGCTATCTACTCCAGTAGGAAACAAAGACTCCACCTCTAAATCAAAAACTAAGAGCTGCTCAGCCCACTAGGCATTACACAGACATGAAAGTCCCACAGACAGAGAGAGCAGACATTATCCATACTGGAACCTAAAAATTCTTTTTTGTTTGATTGTTTGTTTCCTGCTCAAATGCCATTTGTTGGACTGGCCAAACTTCCAATGATGATCTCTTCCCCCACTTTTTTTGCATTGGGTTGCGTTGGGCCCTCAAGTCCCAAACTTGAAATTCGATTTTCTTGTATCTCTCCGTGACCATGTAAGTACTTACATCAGCATATTGTCATGCTCAATTGTGGATTTGAGCCCACAAGAATATGTGGTGCATGAGCCCACTAGGGGCATAAGGTCAGCACGTACTACTTAGTACTTAGAACAACTCATGGCTCCTTTTGAGCCCATTTCAGAACTAATTACCATCCAAAATTTTATGTGCATAAATTATTTTAGGATACAATTGTTTCACAAAATTTTTTATTTAGTGAAATCCATCAAACATAATTTCATAGGCGTTTGGGCATATGGGTTTTATTAATACGAGTAGTGCTCATTCAAGATAACATATCTCTTAATTACAATCTCTTGTTTCAAGGGAAGACCCTTCAATTCCAACCATGTCGCCTTCGTATGTAAGTTTAATTTTTTGTGTTTGAGAGAATATGTTTTTATTTATTTGTGACTGTACTCAATAATGCATTTAGGTTATCTACGTACCCTGCGTGAGGATCAAACCAATTCGTAGTTCTTAAGTTGGGGTTTTGAATTTAAAATCCTCAAATTTGATTTTGTCCACTTTAAATGATGAACATTTTAAGTCAAATACTTGGTATTTAATGAAGCATTGACTTAATTTTATTTTTGGGTGAGATAAATTATTTTAATCTCAAGGATGAGTCTAGGACCCATGTTTTTATGTAAATTAAGCAAAAAACTCTCTTTTTTGAGAAATTGAATGTCTAAACAAATTTTCCTCCCTGCATTTACTTCTTTTTAGGAATTTTAATAAGTAAAGTCATTTTGATTGAAGTCCCCAAAATTAATTGAGGGATTGAAAATTTCTTTGAAGTAATTTTATTTTTATGAAAATTTTTAGAGATTGAGAGTTGGAAATTTCTCTTAAATCAATTTTATGATTATTTTATTTTGAAAATTAAAAACTCCAATTTTGGTTGAGGAATTAGGAATCTCCATTGAGTTAATAATATTGGAATTAAACATTCCATTGAATTAATTTGAAAGAATTAGAAACTCCACCCAATTTAAAATAATTTTTGAGGTCGCGTACTTCATTGAATCATATTATTTAAATTAGTGAAGTCAAGAACTCCAAATTGTTTAACTAGTGGAGTTAAGGACTCTGTTTGATGTATTTGATTTGTAGAGTTAAGAACTCTAATATTTAAATTGGTAGAGTCGAGGAATCCATTTAATTAATTCATAATGGTAGATTTTTTTTTTTTTTGAGAAACCAGACTGGGGTCAGCCTGGGCTTTATTCAACAGAAACTCAAGGTACATCAAAGAGGACTAGGGGGGGAATATCATTAGGTAGGCATTCTAACCACACTTGCATCCCCTCACAAAGTTTAGCCCTTTTAGCTAGCACATCAGCCACAATGTTACAACTACAATTAACATGACAAAAATCTGAAAAATGGAAAGCAGAAACTTGATGTCGAATATCATCAATGATGTTCCCAAACGGCAGGAAGTCAGAATCCCTGCGAGTAATAGCTTGAATGATTGTTGCTGAATCATCTTAAAAAACCAACTCTTCTTAAACCAATTTCCCAAGCAAACTGAACTGCCCGATGGCAAGCCAGTGCTTCCAACTCATCAACTAATTGAGAAAAAGGAATTGAAAGAGATAAAGCTCCAATCACCTCACCTTCACAATCTCTGATAATCACACCAATACTTGCGAAATTTGTGGCTTTAAAGATTGCCGCATCAAAGTTTGCCTTGTAGTTTTGAGAGTCAGGGGGACCCTATTGTTGTTGAAGCGTTTGTGGAGGAGCATTTGGGTTCAGATCCTGGGCAGCAAGGAAATCTTGGAGCATTCTGCTTGCAGTAGTGATAATGCTAGCTAATGGTTGTGCTAGCAGTCCAAGCCGTAAAGAGTTGCGGCGATTCCATAGACACCAAGCACACAGAATAAAAATTTCTTTTCTAAAGTCCTCGTGAAATTGTAGGAAGGTTGCTAGTAACTCTGAAAAGCTAGAGGGGGGCATTGTGGCAGAGTGGTGAGCCCACAAGAAATTGCCCCACATGGATTCAACTTCTTTACACAACCATAAGGCATGAATCTGATCTTCAGGTTGTTCCTTACAGATCTCACAAGTGTCAATTGGAATGATGTGCCATCGATGAAGATTAGCCATAGTTGGCAAAGCATTGTTACATGCACGCCAAGCAAAATGCTTGATCTTATTAGGAACTCGTAGGTTCCACACTCCTTTCCAAAACTACTTCTGAGGCCCCAAGTCAGAGCTGCTTGCAATGTTAGAAGAATCACAAGAAACTAATAGGTTGTATGTACTAGAAGTTATGAAACAACTAGAGGGGCTAAGGCCCCATATGGTTCAGTCAGGAGGCATTCTTGGATTGAGAGGAATACCCAAAATGCTTGAAGCTTCATGAGGCAAAAACAGTTGTTCCACAAGATCAGATTTCCAAATACCAAGCTCCTGATTGATGAGGGAACTCATCTTAGTTCCATTTTGGATTGAAGTCAGCTGAGAGATGAGTGCTCTGTTGCATTGTTTAGGGATCCATCTATCCTCTTTCACTTGGGTAGATTGACCATTCCCTATCTGCCAAACCATCCTTTTACAAATAATAGCACGTGCACTTAGTATACTCTTCCATGAATATGACCCAATGGTGGACTCTTTTGCTTCGAGAATACTATGATTCGGAAAAAACCAAGCCTTGAAAACTCGTTAACAAATGGAACTAGGATTGTTAATCATGCACCACACTTGCTTAGCAAGCAACGCATTGTTAAACTTCTCTATCTCTTTGAAACCCATGCCACCCACTTCCTTTGCTTCACACATCCTTTCCCAATTCATCCAATGGATCTTTCTATCACCCCCATTGTAACTCCACCAAAACCTGTGGATTAAAACCTCCAATTCCTTCACTAAACCCTTAGGGAGTTTAAAGCAATTCATCGTATAGGTTGGTATGGCTTGTATAAAGGATTTTATGAGTACTTCCCTTCATTCTCAGGAAAGATGATTTTCCTATAATTTCCTCCAAACCCTTTCCTTGAGATAGATAAAGCTTTTTTTCTTGGCTCGGCCCACCAAAGCTGGGAGTCCTAAATATTTCTCAAATTGGCGGATGGCTGGGACACCGAGGAGATATTGGATCCGGACTTGCATCTCTTGTTGGGTATTAGAACTGAAGAATAGATTGGTCTTATCTCTATTAATTTTCTGGCCTCGATTCCATTTCATAGGCAGCTAAGATCTTAAGGATTTTTTGGCGCTCCCTTTCGTTTGCCCGGCAAAATAGGACACTGTCATTTGCAAAAAATAAATGTGAAACCCGAGGGCCATTGCAACAAATAGACACACCCCTAATATCATCATTCACCTCTTCTTGTTTCAATAAGCTTTGCAGCCCCATTGCACACAAAAGAAATAAGTATGGAGACAAAGGGTCACCTTGTTTAAGCCCTCTACTAGGTTTTATATTTCCTATAGGTTGAAGATTGAGTAAAACAGAATAGGACCCAGAGGAGAGACATGCCATGATCAAGTTGATAAATACATCTGAGAAACCCAATTGTGTCATGATTTTTTGCAAAAAAATCTATTCTACCTGGTCATATGCTTTATTCATGTCAAATTTTAGAGCCATGTAACCTAACTTCCCTTGAGTCTTTCTTTTAAGGTAATGAAGGGTTTCAAATGCCACTAGTATATTATCAGGGTTTCAAATGCCACTAGTATATTATCAATAATAAGTCTCCCAGAGAGGAATGCACTTTGGGAATCGGATACAACATGTGAAAGAACCACTTTCTTTCGGTTGACCAACACTTTGGCAATAAGTTTATAACTCACATTACATAAGCTAATGGGTCAGAAGTCAGTCACTTTCTTGGGATTGTTGATTTTGGGGATAAGAGAAATGAAGGTTGAATTAAGGGATTCATGAACAGTACCTGAGTTAAGTGCTGTAAGGACTGTGGAGGTAACATCCTCCCCTACTATGTGCCAAAAAGATTTGTAGAAGATTGTCGACATCCCATCAGGCCTCGGAGCAGTGAGGGGCGCCATTTGTTTTAGAGCTCGCTGGACCTCTTTAGCTTTAAACTCACAGGTTAATGCCTCATTCATTTCACCTGTAATAGTTGGCTGAATTTCATTGAGAATAGCATCGAAACCAGACGGATTTGACATGGTGAACATCTCCTCAAAATAGTTTTCAACTAGTTTACCTAGTTGGTCTTCCTCTTCCACCCAGACCCCGACTTCATTTGATAATCCCAGAATGTGGTTCCTTTTATTCCTTTGGTTGGCCCTACAGTGAAAGAACTTGGTATTGCGATCTCCCTCTTTTAGCCAGCTATTTCTTGACCTTTGCTTTCGCATACATTCTTCTTTCGACTTGAGAGCTTCAATGTCATCCCGAAGTTGGTATATACGGGAAGGGTTGGTTCTATACACATGTGATTCCTCTACCCATTTCAAATCTTTGAGTTTCTTGGATAGGAGATTTTGAACATGCCCAAAAGAAGTCTGATTCCAGTTCCTCAAATTTACCTGGCACATATCAATCTTTTGATTAAACCCCGGTACCAGACTATCTCCTTAATGACCAGCCTAAGACTCTTGAATTACATCTTCATAGGTCTTATCTTTGAGCCACATTGCTTTGAAGCAAGATGGTCTCCCTTTCTTATAGAAGTGCTTAAACTTTGAATCTGAACATAGCAGAACGGGCTTATGGTCCGAATGAAAAGCATCGAGAGGGGGAATCCGGGATGTCGGGAATCACAAAATCCACTCCACCGTGGCCACCCCTCTATCTAGGCAGACCCAAACATTCTGATTTCCAGGTCTTCTATTACACCAAGTAAACAGATATCCATTGAAACCTAAGTCTTGCAGTCTACATAAATCCAAAGCATCCCTGAACCCCTACATTTGATGTTCCGGATGGTCAAGCCACCCCTGTTTTTCCTCTGTTAGTAGGATCTCATTAAAATTCCCCATACACACCCAAGGCAGAGAAGCTCGTTGGCTTAAAGATCTGAGCAGCGACCAAGAGTTTTCCCAGCTGGCATTATCCGGGAACCCGTAAAAACCCGTAAACTGTCAGACATCATTAACTCCACGGTCAACAATAGCATCGATATGGCAGTCTAAATATGGTTGGACATCCATTGATAACTCATCCTTCCATAACAAAGCTAGACCGCCACCTCTGTTTGCACGTGACACCACAAATATATTGTTAAAGAACATTTTCTTACCAATTCTCTCCATAGTAGGTTTATCCACTTTAGTTTCTATTAAGAAAACCATTATGGGATCTTTGCTGCTTACCAAAGTAACTAATTCTTATTTTGTCTATGGATTCCTAAGCCCACGACAGTTCTAGCTTTGACAACTCATTGGCGTCGGTGGTGCTAGGAACCAGCCACCACTTGTATATTGTTTCTACCAACCTCTTCACAAATATCCATACACTGCCTTTTAGACTCATGATCTTCTGCTATACCCCCATCTAAACGACGACCTTTCCTCTCAATAGTGATAATCCCAGAGACATAATTAGGGGTTTCCCGCACTATATTCGTCCATTTTTTCATAGTTGGAATAGGGAGAGGTGGTATGGTCTGGTTGGTAATATTACTTAAAGGGGACCTTTTCTCCATACATGTTGCTATACCTGAAGAATTAACACCCAAATAGGAGTTGGAACTGATTACCTGATCACCAAAGGAGAGGTTCTCACCCCTGCCTAAGTCTTGTCCTGTATTATGCCTTCCCCCTTGTCCTCCTGCTTTAACAATCCCAAATTTTCCCCTAACTAGCATACCCATTGAAGGATTGATAATTGAATTTGAAGAAACCAAACTATCCGTGGTGATGTCCTCCATCATATCTTCCTGGCAGCACCTTACATTTTCTTCCACCACTTTCGGGCCCATATGCTTCAGTGAATTAGGCATACATGAGTTCTCATCTGTTGGTTTATGTTTGCTACCAGGCTTTCTCCACCAAAGGGCTTGGCTGCAGGCATTACCAAAAACAACTGATATTGTTTTTTGGAAGGCCTTCACTGAGTCCGCTCGCATCCATTCCCCGAATTGCTGTTCATCTTTTGTCATACTCTCCCCTTCCCACGGAGTCACAACTCACAGTCTCACTCACCATGGGTAACTCTCCCACACCAGTAGCAAAAATTGGGAAGACGTTCGTACTTAATACCCACCAATCCTACTTCTTTACCGTTCTCCCACAGTTTACGGCATCGCGGTAAAGACTTTGATATGTCAATGGTAGATTGATTTGTAGAGTTTAACTCCAATATTTAAATTTGTAGAGTCAAGGACTCTATTGAGTTAATTCAAAATGGTAGAGTCAAGACTCCTTTAATTTGTTTCATAATGGTAGAGTTAAAAACTCCATTGAATTAATTCATAATGGTAGAATTAAGGACTCTATTGAATTTTGAAACGACATTGGACAGAAGTTTGAGAGAATTAAAAATTCAATTTTGAGAAGGGGAGAGAGAGATTTAGATAAAAAGAGGACTGGTAAAGTCACACATACAAACCTATTGCTGAAACATCTTTAAACCTTTGTGTCCTCTTCTTTTCACTTGCACTCTTCAGTTTTTTACTTGCTGAAGTCTTCTCCTGCTGCTGCTTGTTGCTGTTTTGTCTGAATGTCTCTGTATGTGTAACCTTCTTATTTTTGGTTCTCCCAATATATAGAGAAGTTGGAGAAACGATTTCTACCTTTTATTTTTTTTCCTCAAATGACCAATTAATGGGGCAGTCTTTCAATCCCAGTGAGCGTCTTTCATGTTCTCAGTTATTTATTTATTTAAGATGTATATTAGGTCCCCTACTCTTCGGCCTTTTCTTATATTTCTTTTTTAGGAAATATTTAAAAAAGCTCTAAGGAAATTGATTTAGGAATTAATTTTAGAAATATTTTATTGAAAAATAATAAATCAATTTGTGGGGGCAGAGGGCCCAACATCAGATCCTGGGCCGTGGGCTTGTCCAACATCAGATCCTGGGCCGTGTGCTTGTCCGAGGAGACCTGGACGTCCGAGGACAACATCTCATGGAGTACTTGTCCAACCTGGTTCGACGCTGAAGTGTGAATCTTGTAAAAGAAGGCCTTGTCCGAGGAGACCTACTGCTCGGATGGCTGGAAGAGTGTCCCGAATGAGCGTCCCAGTCTCAATCTTATCTTTCCCAAAGAATCCCCTAATTTGTGTTGACCGCGAAGACTGATGATGAAAATCAGATATTAAGTGAAAGGCTGCTGCCACCGCATTTATGGCTCTGCAACTAACATCATGGCCGCATTAATGTGAAAAGACTCCTAAACAGTGATCTCCTCCTTTACAGCTGCCTCAGGAAGGCTCAGGAAGGGAGGGATGGGACAAGAATGAACAGAGAGGGCCTATGCAAATTAGAGGGCATATAAAGAGAAGAAAAAGGAACTAAAGAGAAGGGGGAAAAGGAAAAGAGAAAGAGAAGAGCTCATTAACAACACTTGTACTGATATTCTCCTCGGACAGTGTTGAAGAGAGTATTGTAACTCTCGATCATCTTATTAATACACATCTGAATACCACCATATTTGGGCTTTCAATCCATGCGTGTCCAATCCAATAATCTTCAACCCACTCTCTTTACAAATACATTGTTGGGGTATTAAATATATTCTGGGCCTCCAGCCATACTGTTAGCCAGCCCAATCATCGTTACTTTTGTGCCCTTACACAATTAATTTGGTGACAACTTTTTATATTTCTTATAAAAGTAATATAAAAACTTTAATATAGTTTATTAATAATTTCTCTTAACATGACCTTTAAATTTTTATTTTTAATTTATTTACCGGCAATGGCAGACAATTCCACCTCTTTTGCTGTGTGGAGTTTATTTAATATACTTCTTTTTTATTCACATGAGTACATTTGTTTTAATATATATATATATATATTTAAATTCAACAACTTTTTTTTTTTTAAATTTTGAGAGAGAGTTAGAGTTTCAACCTATAACGTCTCTTCTCGATTGCTCTTTTTTATCAGAACAAGATACCAATCGATTTTTGGTATACGTGGACATTGAACCTCAGATATTTTATTTAAACATTAGAAACTTTACTAATTGAGCTAATTGGAACCTATATTTCAACAACAACTTAAATACACTTTTTTAAATACAATACATTAAGTTTTATTAAATTCAAACATAGTTGTATGGACCAACTCAAATATTATTATCATTTCCAAGCACAATTAAATTGAACGTAGATTTTTCTCCCAAAAAAAAAAAAAAATTGAACGTAGCTATGATTTTAATTGTCGGGCTTTTGAGTAATGATATCCTACTGCGCACTAGCTCTTTTAAAACCCCAAAAGCTATTGGTGACATGCAAAGCCTTGTGCTTGTGCACAAGTCAATTCTGTGGACCATTGGGGTTGCCCAAAGCAAACCTCTTTGCAATATAAAAAAGAAAAAAAGAAAAAAAAAAGCAAACCTTTTTGCTCTCTCTAAACCACATATTTTAAGCTTTTAGGGTGATATTACTCCTTGACACGTGTAGATGAGACAATAGATTTCTTCAGTTTCGTTGAAGTTTGGTTCCCCCCAAAGTAAAAAGGTGTTGAAGATGAAAGAATTTGAAAAGAGTCCTCCCTCATGACTCATGAGCTCGTAGCAAGGCGAAAAAGGTAAATTTTTACACGTGTCTTGCTTTCCTTCATCCATTTTGCCTTTTGTCATGTAGTGGTATTGTTTTCTAGTTTATTCAAGTAACTAATTTAGTTCCCTTTGTTCGTTTCTCATCCTCATGCGTACACATTCATTTGCTTCCCTTTTTGTTTGTCTCTTAGTGGGTTGGGCTAGATAAGTTGGGCTGCTTTCGGGCCGATTATATTCTACTTTTCCCATAAAATCTTGGGTCTTCGAGAAATACAGCTAGGCTCCCTTATCTTGTACACTAATGTTTAGTGGCCTATAAATGGACATTTTTTTCTTATAACCCATTTTGTGTAAATATGACTTATTTCTGTTTTTTTTTTTTTTTGTTTTTTGTTTTTTGGAACTCATTTTCTAAGGAATGAGAATACTAACAATGTGGGCATGAGCCTTGGTCGATTAAGAAAAAAAAATGGTATTGTTCTCATTCCACAATACAAGAGAAACACATGTTTGCTTATTTAACTTTTTACTGTAAATGTGTTAAAGTATATATTTGTGCTTTGAAAAAGTGAGAAAATGTTAAAAAAAAAAGTGAAGTTTTAAAAAACAGTAAATAAAAGTTAAAAAACAAATAAAACTAGCTTATAAACTAGTCTCAAACACACATGTTGTGAGCCCACTTGGAAAAATATATAAAATATGAATTATAGGATTATTTTATATAATAAAAATAATGTTGATGTGGCATGATTTTTCCATTAAAATTATGTTAGGTGAACCAAAAAAAAAAAAAAAAAAAAACTATATTATTTCAGAATCGCAATCATATAATTATAAAAGAAAAAGTTTTCTGAAATTGTATAGAGAACCGCCTAGACCCTAGACAAAGGGACTGTGAAGTGGAAACTCAATTCCCAATTTCCCATATTCAAAAGCAATTAAAGAGGATGTTATTGTCGAATTGGACCAATTTAGTTGTGTTTCTTACAAGGCCCCACTTTAGAACTTGTTCATTGACACGCTATCCGCGTGGCCATATGGGTATAGAGACATGAGAGAAGCCGCGAGCCTATCTTCATCTATTTGCAATCCAACTTTTGCATAATTTATGGTATTTCATTGTCACAAGGTAGGTAGTACTGGATGTGAATTGAAATCCATCTTATGCTGTTGTGCACGGCATTGTGGGTTAAACTTATTATTAAATCAACCCAATAAAGCTTTGCGATTCCTTATGGACTTCTCTAGAGCTTTTGATGGAGTCCAGGAGTTTCGTTGTTTGTTTTTATTAATTTATCTATCCCAGCCAAACTCAAATTTTAAGATTTGTTGCTAGAATCCTCGTGCGTACTGGATATTAGGGGGGGGGGGGGGGAAAACAGTCACTGAAATAATCATGTGTCTATAATTGGTGTCATAATTGCTTGAACATTGAAGAATACTTCTTGCAACAAAGTTTTACCTAGAAAATTGTTTTCCATGTGTCAAACAATGCATGCTAGCGAAGACGACACTCAGGTGAGCTTTCTCTTCAAAGATTTTTTTATATTATTATGGTAGTCCTACGAGGGAGCTAAATGCATAAAATGTCAAGGTCTCTAGTGTGAGCTACAAAGTAAAATTTGGATTCAGAAACTTGCAAAGTAGATGCTTGAGTTTCAAATCAAAGCAAGCTGCCTATCTTTTGTCTCCCAAAAAAAAAAAAAAAATCAAAGCAAGCTATCTCAGGTTAAAGTAGGATAAAGGTAGAAGGATTAGACCATTTACATATCCTTCAAATTAGGCAAATATAATTGCGCCAAACATGGAATAAAATTAGATCCAAGCATATCCTGAGATAAATTGATAAGAAATTTTGGTTCTCTATTGGTATTTCAGAATTGTGTTTGAATACTTGAATTTGGATTTAAAATTTAGAATTAATGGATTTGGAATGCCTTGATTTCAAATCAATAGGTTTAATTTTTTTTTTTTGGATAATTCGATAGATGGAGTAGGAATTTGAACTCTGGACTTCTTCGTTGGAAATATTAGGAAGATCTTCTTGAGCTACAAGGCTCTCATCGTTTGATTGCTTTAATAAATATTAACCTACAATTTTGGATTTGAAATACTATCTTCCAAAATGACCAAAATAACATTCTAATATCCAAAATGTCCTTTAAAACCTTCAAAAGATCAAAATACCCTTGGAAACAACTAATATTTAAAAAAAAAAGAGTATCCCAGAAACATCTAAAATGAGATATTCGAAATAAATAAAATACCATCAAAACCTTTGAAATGATTGAAGTATCCTAAACCTATAAAATGACCAAAACCACCTTAAAAAACCTCCAAAATTATCAAAATATTCAAAAATACCCCAACAACTACTAAAAGACAAAGAATACGTTGAAAATTTTCAAATAAACAAATTATCCTTAAAACACCAAAAATGACACAAATACTCCAAAATCTTTAAAATTACTAAAATAATTTTCCTCTAAGCGGTCAAAATACCCACACAAAAATTTCAATATGACTAAAATGCCCATAAACCATCAAAATGATTAACCCCCTTCCCCCTCCAAAAAAAAGGGTATGGCTTCTGTCCTGTGTCTCCAGTGTACTGGACACGCTATGATTATGACATGTGTCATGATCGCAATAGGTTCAGTGTCACAGGACACTAGATAGAAGCCATATCCCAAAAAAAAAAAAAACCTATTAGAATGATTAAATTACTAAACATTTAAAAGGAACACAATATGCAATAAACCTTTGGGATTCACCCCCAAAATTTTAAAAATTGCACAAAAAATAACTTTCAAGATCCTAACAATGACTCAAGCATTGTGTAACTTATAACGCGTTTGTCATATTGGTTGTTATCTCCAGTGTAATTCCTTAATTCTTTTAATTTAGGGGAATGGGGTATTTTGTTAATTTTAGAGATTTGGATTTGTTTTGGAGTTTTAACTTTTAAGAGGTATTTGGATCAAGCAAGTTATGTTGGTATGAAGAAGGGGATTGGGGAATAAGGAACCTATGAGGCAAAAGTTTCGAAGTTGTTCTTTGCAAGTTAGCTTCGGGTGCTACCATGTACTATGTTTAAATTAAAAAAAAAAAAAATTCAAGAATTCAGGGAGGCCAAGTCAAAAGAGTTTAATTGTCTATAAAAGGGATGTAAGAGCTCAAGTGGAGGTCAAATGAAGTAAGTACTGTTTTTTGGTTATGAATAGAGGTGAAAATCTTTAGGATCACGTCCATTTTCGCAATTATTTAAAGCGGCTAGTTACGAGCGATGAAAAATAAATGATAAGCTCATGTGAAAATAGAGATAGCTAGTCACAGTGTAGAATTTTTCTCTGTCCTTAACAAGATATCTAATAAATGAGAAGTAATGGAAGTTTTGCTATGGTGTTGTTAATTTATATGATCGTAGAGTAGCCAAAGTTGTTGTTACGAGTGTTCCGTTTAAAGATATATTGCCTTTAATTTGTACTACTGGCCTGTGCCCTGTGGTGAGTGTCCGCAGTTCTGAATTCCTTGCTTTGAAACCTGTTTTTGTTGAATTAAATTGGCTTGGTCATCCAAAAAAAGAAAAAAAGAAGAATACATTTGTAGGTGAGCTCGATAACTTTGCACTTTGGTAGTTATAACTAAAATGCTAAACTGTTAATTTCCTAACATGTAGCCATACCTAACTTCACTTTTGCTCGATGACTTTTATTTACTTAATCTTTCAATTATGTACTTTTGTGCAAAAGACAAATATAGTAGTTGATGACCAAGTGAAAGGTGAACAAGGCAATCACCTTCTAATTATTAAACGAGTACAGATATTTATCCTCTCAATTCTTGACAAAGTAACTCCTATTAACAGGAATTTAGGAAATCCAGTCGTAATAAAGTCATAAAGAGCTACCTAAGCATGACAAAGGAAAGGAAAATAATTAAAATTAAGGACAAAACTTAGGTGCAGTATTTTATGTACTGTTCTTTAAGTTCATTTCTTAAAATTTAATCATGTGACTATTTAATTTAAAAATACTCTTCTATCTCATGAGGAAAAATACATATGACGAAATTTTAAAAAAAGAACTAAAAGAATAGCACCTAAGTACGGTACTTAAGTCTTACTCTAAAATTAATATATAGATTAATAAAATACTTATTTTCTCATGCGTAATATTAAAGCTAAGAGTTTTCCTAGATTTTCTATAACTACGTGTCACATTAAATCTTTTGCTTTGATAAAGTAAAGGAGAGGCGGCCAACCATGAACAAACATATATAGAACAAGAAGAAGTTTCCAACTTTCTCACCTATCCACCGATTCCCACCCCAATTTTCTAACAGACAACTGTTTTTCTTGCTTATTTCTTTCATTCGTTGGGTGACTTGACTTGGGTTCATATATATAATTAAGCTCATTCACTATATTATTATGACCAGCTCTTCCTCTATTCAAATTTTAAGCCCTCATCAAACCCTGCAAATTAAGACAGTAAAAATGAGCCACGCTCAGGATATTGTTTATTACTTTGTCATGGTCAGCTTATCTATCTCTCTCATCATTCTTGGTATTGTCCTCTATCTTATCTGCAAAAAGAAGCCTGTTGAATCAGAAGAAAGTCTTCCTAAGCTTTGTGCTCGTGCGTACACATTAACTGATATTGATGCTGCCACTGATGGCTTCAACCACCGCAGAATTGTTGGCCAGGGCCGCCTTGGAACCGTTTATGCCGCCGTACTTGAAGAACAAGTTGCAGCAGTTAAGCGGATTCATCCCCGGCTTGTATTGAGTAATGCAGGATTTGGATTTTCAGCTGTGATCAAATCTCTTTCGTTAGCCCAACACCCGCATATAGTGTCAATCATAGGCTTTTCAGAAGCTCCGGGTGAGAGAATTATAGTAATGGAGTTTGTTGGTATGGTAAGTTTAGATTTTTATTTGCATCAAAACCCAGATGGGGTTTCTCTATTGGATTGGAGCCATCGCTCGAGGATTGCCGCAGGGATTGCCCGAGGGCTAGAGTACTTGCATGAAGGCATGGCACCAAATATAGTCCATGGTTGTATCAAGGCCTCAGATATTTTAATTGATGTGAAATTTTGTGCAAGAGTTTGTGATTATGGGCTATCTTTTTTGGCACCCCAAGAGAGGAAAGGTCTAATAGGGTGTGTGGATGATGAGTATTGGAGTAACAAAGGGTGTGGACCTTGCAAAGAAAGTGATGTTTATGGGTTTGGGGTGGTTTTATTAGAAATATTGAGTGGGAGAGTAAGCGAAGAAGGGTTGCTAGTTAAATGGGCATTGCCATTGATTAAGGAAATGAAGTTTTCTGAACTTTTGGACCCAAGACTTGCAATTCCTTCTGATGTGAAGCCTCTTGTTAGGATGGCAAAAGTTGCTTCATCTTGTGTTGGTAACTATAGGCAGAGTAGGCCTTCCATTGGTCAAGTGGCAACAATTTTGAACAGTTTGGAGATGGAGTTTCGTGTTTGATTCAAGGGTCTATCCTCCAAAAAACGCCAAGGACTCGGTACCGATTTTGAACAATTCAGAGATATATTTTTATTAATTGGTGCCTCTTTAAGTTAGCAGAAGGTGTCCAAGTATTTCTGGTCTAAAAAGGTTGCTGCTACTAGTCTTTTATGAGAATTATTTTTTGCAAATGAAGAAAGTGGAAAATTTGGAGTATTTGACTTTGATCAAATGGTATCATAAAGTATGAACTCTTGTGAGTTTGAAACAGCTTGCTATGTTTGAGGTTAGCTAGGCCCCGTTTGAGAAGCATTCGAGGGAGCAGTTGAAATTCAAAGGTGGGACGGTGCCTTTTCTCTAATGGACGGTGAATTTTGATCTTTGATTGCGTGTGGAGCAGGGAGTCTTTTTGTGGTGAAAAGGACCCATTTTTTTTTTCTTTCTTTTTTTTTTTCTTTTTTTTTTTTGGGTTCTTTTAAATCACCATCTTTATGTGTAGCTCTTTTTTATCATCGATTAAACATCATGTGGATATCATTAATGTACATGAATACAATTTATTTATTATTTTTTTTTTTGTGGTTTCTTTTTGCTTTTTAGACAGCCTAGGAAAAAATAATCTCTACATTATCATTATGTATACTATTAACTTATTAACTTATTGAGAAAGGGGACCACATTACATCCTAATGGGAAAGTAAGAGTCCTATTGGTGTTCTTATTTTTTAATGTTGAATCTTTTCCTTTGCCCTTTGTTTAATGTATAGGAATTGTTACTGGTTGTTCTGTTCATAAGAGTAAAACTCTTTTCTCTCGCGTAATAGTAAAACTTAAAAAAAAAAAAAAAAATTCATGATTCATATTAGAAAACATTATTTTAAAATTAGTTTATAATGTCATGCATATGTATGGATACATTTAAAGATATACAATAAGATGCATAATATAATTTATATATATATAATTTAAATACTATTGATAGTCATTTTTATATTTTATTAAATCTTAAAAAAATTTGCAAGGATATTATTAGGTATAAAATGTAAATTGTCCATTTTTTTTTATTATTTTGAAACATTTTTTTTAATGATTAAATTATTTTAAACTCTTTGATTTTTGTACTTAATAACTTATTTTAATGAATATTTATGACGTGGTCCCACGTTTGATTCTAAAATTAAGAAATAAAATTTTTTAAGAATAAATAATTTATGACACATGGCGCAAAATTGGAACTCTATTTTGGAATTTTAATTTGAGTTTGTCTCATCTTCACCTATTATTATATATATATATATAAATTTTGTATAATTTTCTATTTATAACCTTTCAACCATGGAGGTGATTGTCTTTTTAGAAACAAATACCAATTAAATGAATCATAAAATTAACACAAAAAATTTGTCACCTTAATCATATTATCATAATAATTTCAAATGGTGTACGAGCAAGTAGTTAAGAATCCATTAGGTCTAACCACTATAATAGTGGGTGGAATATTCTCACACATGGATTTTTGCTCATTTTTTTCAAAAGATATTAGGTTGTAACTCGTCTTATATATTCAGGTAAACATTCAACAATAGTGATGATAAGATGATTTTAATTAGGTTAGTGAGTTTGTCATTTCAATTTTTGCACTGAGTATTATGAATGCGTCATTTAGCACCAAAATTTTTTAAAAATTAAATTGGATATGTAACGCAAAATTAGATTACAAGTAGAAACTATTTTGGATTTGATAAAAATAATTTAATTGGAAGATAAAAAAATCAAATTCAAAATTTAAATTACTAAAAACCTAACCCACAATATAATATAGGATGGATGGAAATGGAATTGGATATATTAGATTATATGCTGTTGCTTTGTCCATCTATATACGCCAGGTCCATAATCAGTCACACCAAGTGCCTTCTTTAGGACTTTTCTCATAATAATCAGCCAAATAATGTTGGTTGGTAGGCCTGTCATTTTCTTTGTACCTCGCTCAAAATCTCCCATCATTTATAATCATATATAGGGTGTGTAGGTGCACCAAACATTCCTTAATTAAAAAAAAATTTAATAAATAAGGTTTATGGCTATCATATTTTTGGATGTCATTTCATATATATATTAGCAACGATTACATTGACACAATGACTTTGCCCATAGCTGAACATTTTTTTCAATCTTAGAGCTATGAAAGAGAACCAATTGGGTATTGTTTGAAGGACACGAGTTAAGAAGAGAATATAACTTGAAATAAGGATTTTGGCAATATCTATAGATTCCCGCATATGCCTTTGCCAGTTCTTTCTAGTCATCTGACTTTACAATGCGAAGAGCCCTGTAAACATACCAACTGAGAGGTCAGTACCATTAAAAAAAGAAAAATACTCGAAATGGAGATAATCAATTCGAGCTTCAAAGGTCATCAATCTAATATTGGCATGAACACATGCATTACTAGAAATTGTGATGTTTTTAAAATTTTTTTTTTTAAAACTTGTTTCGGAGTTTAATATGTTGCCAATTGAATATCATTCTACTAAAAAATGAAGTCATGCTTCTCCTAGCTAAAAGATGGTGTTTTATCATTTTGACACAATAATTAATAATTTATAAACAGAATGATTAGGATGGAGTAAATAAATTTACAAACTTACTCTAATATGTCTTCAAACCATTGAAACCATGATGTGGCCTTTTCCTTAGCATTGTCCACGGCTGTTGACACAGAATTTGGTAAATCTTGTACCGTTGAGGCAGCCTGGTTTACGTGATCAATTGCAGTTTGCACTGGGTTTTCATCAGCCAATACCGAGTGGATTGATATAACAAGCACCAAAGAAAGTACCAAAACAACAACAGCTGTCTTTGCCATCACTAATTCCTTCCACCACAATATAAACAAAATTACTTGCTACCTGTTGGCTTCGTGTGTGGAACGCAAACCTAAAGGTCCACGGCTCAAGTACAGAGAGAGAGAGAGAGGAAAATAAATTTGAGGTTCTTATAAAAAAATTGTAACTCACGTAAAACTCTATACTATAATGATAGGTTAGCCAAGAATGTGCTTGTATATATACACAGAGTAGGATCAACAGCCAAAGCCTGCTTAAAAAACGAATATGTAATTTTTGGAATAGTTAGTTTTCTTTTCCTTCATTAGGGGTTTAAGTTACAAACAGATGAATACAGGAATGGCATGGTTCGGCCTTAATTTGACACGTATTGAGTGGGATTAGAGGTTAAAAGTATGATAATTCTGGGTTAGGTAGTTTGTTTTCTATTTCCTTGATTAGTGTTTTAGCGTTAGAATGCAAGTTGCAAACCTGTTTAAAATCTGGTTTGCAGCTTGGCTGCTTGTTAATGTAGTTCTAGAGTAGTGGTTTGGTGATTAAATTTTCTCATTCATCAATAAAAAGAAATTAGTGGTGTGGTTAATTGGGTTTTAATTGGACTTATCAATGGACAAAAGAAACAACTTAACAGAATAGGAAATTCATTGTTATATAATATTCGCGTTAAAGATATATTTGGGTTTATATTATTTGATGCCATACTTATAGTCTAATATTCAACTGTACCTAACTCAAGCTATGTTAGTCTCAATATATATACTATAATTAAGGTCTTTGTACATATACTTCATCATACGATAAAGATGTAGCCGTTTAAAGATTTATACAATGGACGCAAGCCTAGGGCTGACTGGAGCATATAAGCCACTAAGACAATGACCTAAGGCCCCTAAATAAAATAAGGCTCTCTCTTCTAACTTATTCTATAATATATTATATTTATGTGTACATTTTAATTACGGCTTCTTTAGGACTTTACTCTAGGAAAAAATAAAAGCCCATTTTATTAGCCAATAAAATGCATTGAATTTTAAGAAGGCGCCACTCATACTCACAAAACACAGAAGATGAAGGTGAAGAGAAAATTAAATTTAAAAAGCCCCATTGACGCACATTTACACACCTAGTCTGTAACTTTTATTTTACTAACACTAGACTACTACCATTATGGCATTATCACGTGGGTTAATATATATCACATTAACCTATTTGTTATTTTGTTAACCTTTTTTTTTTTTTTTTTAATTTCTAGTAGTTTATTTAATTTGTATTGTTTAGAAATATTTTTATTAGTTATTCTTTTAGAATAATTTACTTTATATTAGTACTAATTTATTAAGTTATGTGATAAATAAATGTTTATTTGTGCACATTTAGAGTATAAATTAATCACATCATTTAGTAAAGTTGCAATCTTGCTTTTGATATATCAGTTGGTTCTATTGTTCTATTCTTTATATTTTATTGGGTAAACAACATATTTAGTCCCTAATCTTTAGGTCAAATGTCAATTTGATCTCTGACATTTTAAATGTGTCAATTTGGTCTCTAACATTTTGATATTGTGATAAAATAGTCATTGCCATTAAGTGATGGATGAAAAATACTGATGTGACTAACAGACAAAATAAAATATAAATTTATTGCCACTAGGACTACCGCGTGTCCTAAACTAAATAATTTTAATAAATAAATACATAAAACTTCAATATCATTAATTTTTTTTTTCTTTTTGCACTTTCTCATCTTCTTGATAAGATTTTCTTGGAAATATACTCTCTACTCCCCATAATTGCACCCTTAGACCCACACTCCTTCACAGACTTAACCCAACCCATAGACCAACCACCCACATCTCCCTCTCCAGGGGCGTAGCTAGGAATTTTTACATGAGGGGGCTGATTCGAAGTATTAATATAAAAAACATAAATCATAAGTCTCTTGAATATGAAATTTCAATTTTGATATATCTTAAACATTAATGAACATACAAAAATTGTCTAGTTCACTATAGACATATACAAAAATATCCACAAAAAAAAAAAAAAAAACATTTCACATCAAAATCATGTTTGACGACGATTTTTCATGGAATAGAATTCATCCATAATTATATCCATGGTGAAATTCTTAGCAATTTCATTTTCTATATAAACTATCATATTATCTGCTAAAAGTTCATTCTCCATTTTATTGCGAAGTATTGTTTTTAATAGTTTGATAGCTGAAAAAGCTCATTCTGTAGTTACCGTAGAAACTGGAAGAGTCAACACAAGACGAATCAGTTTATCAATCTATCAATTAAATGATAGAATTTAGACTTCCCTGAAATTTCTAATCCCCTATGTAGCTCAGATATTGTACCCATATTTTGAAAATCTGGATGCTTTATCACATTAAGCTCATAATGTTGTAATTGATGCTTCAAAAGACAAATTTTCTGCTTAGTGAAATCTCGAGGATAATAATTTTTAGCCAAATTCCAAAGATCACCAATTTTGAATGATTTAAAAGCATCCTTAGGATTTAATGCTGAACTAAGAGTGAGAAGATTTGCTGTTAGCTCACAAAATCTACTATTCAATTCTTGCAATTGAAAATCTACTACAATTGTAAATATGTCAATTCTTAAATGATATTCTATTGTTGTCATGGCTTTATCTTGATGACGGTATCTACCTCGAGCTTTAGTATAACGAGCATTTAAATCTGGAATATCAATTTCATGTTGTCCATAAAATGATGTAACACTATCAAGTAAAGGCTCCCATCCATCATCTCTCAACTTTTGAATAAGTGATTTTGTAGTTGAAACTAAATATATGGCATTTAAAAGATCCTGAGAATGTTGTTGCAAAGCTTGGCAAAGAATATTAGTAATTCCCATAATCTCTTTCATCATATGCAAAATTAAAACAAATTCAAATGATGTTAATACTTGATAAGCTCCCTCGGCATCCCCACATTGTTTATAATTAGCCCCTTCCTCAGAGATAGTATTGATAACTTTGCAAGTTGCATCAAACATTTTTATCAAACTACAAATAGATTGAAAATGAGATCCCCAACGTGTATCTCCAGCCCATTGCAAAGTACCAATTTGGTTTGCTCTTCTTCCAGTCTCAATTTCATTAGAAGCAATCATATTCTCAATTTGTTCCCCTTTAGCATATTGCAATTCATCATTATGCTTACTAGAACCAACGGCAATATTGATAATATTAGTCAAATGATCAAAGAATTGATGAACAACTTTTACTTCTCTAGATGCTGTAACTAAAACCAATTGCAACCTATGAGCCGTGCAATGTACATAATAAGCATATGGACATTCTTTAAGAAATAGAGCTTGTAATCTATTCCATTCACCATGCATATTACTAGCTTCATCATATCCTTAACCTCGAATATTGTCAATGTGAAGGTTGTAACGAAAAAGGACAGCACATATCTCCTTCTTTAGGGTCAACGTAGTAGTATCTCTAACATGCACAACATTAAAGAAATGCTCTTTAATGAAACCATTTTTATCAACAAACCTCAAAATAGTGGCCATTTGCTCTCTCTTCGACTCATCCCGGGCTTCATCAACAAGAATGCAAAATTTTGCATCCCCATTTTCTTCACAAATAGCATTTTGCACATTACTAGCAAGAATTTGCAAAATCTCCTTTTGAATTGTGGGTGTTGTATATTTAGTATTTCGTGGAGCATTTTCCAAGACAACGCTAGCTAATTTGTCATTGAAAGTTGATGTGAATTTTATCAATTCAATAAAATTACCTCTATTTTTTGAATCAAGGCTTTCATCATGACCTCTAAAAGCACAAGCTTGGAATGCTAGCCATCGAGCACACTCTATTGAGGTTTTGAGCTGCAACCGATTATTCTCTAATTCTTTTGACGTTTGTTTCAAAATTAGTTTGTCAATATGTCGTGAATAATTCTTTAAATCCTCGCAACATTTCACATCAATTTTATGTGGGGAGTTTGGATCTTTCCCTACATGACGAATTAAAGGACAATTCATTCCGTCATTCACCTTCTTCCAATTATTAAAACCTGTTGAAATTAATGCATCTGATTCGAGACAACCTATTGGTTTCTTACCAAAAAGGTAGCAAGGTAGACACTATATCACATCCATTGAAGGTGAGTATTCCAACCAATCCCTATGTGATTCAAACCATGAAACTTGAAATCGACGACAATGAGTATCATCGTTGTATGGATAGTCTATATTTTTAGGTTGATATGGACGTTCTTTGAGATAAGTTGGCCGGATTTCATCTTGTTTGTTGATAGGAAATTCACATATTTGTTTACGTGATCCTGGATCACGATCTATCTCTTCAGATTGAATTCTTGAACATTTGGAGGGGTGTTCATCAGGTATTGAAGTATCAACATTTGTTTCTACAGCCACAGGTGTCCTAATTTTTGAATTGCTAACATTTTTTTTTCTTAAAGAATGCATTAATTGTTTTTCGTTTACTCATAATTCTTTTAGCTTTAAGAATATGACTCAAAAATTAACCTGAAAAGAACTTCAAAAATTAAATTTTAATTAGAAATTTTTACTTAGTTATATGGATGTTATTCATACTCAAGAAAAAAAAATTTCCACTATAATTTAAACAGTCAACCCAATTTTAATACGACTTTAATTAATAATAGCCCCTCAAACAAAAACAAAAATTAAACACATAAGTATTGGTACACAACATAAATCAAACAATTTAACAACACCCACAGCCACACCATATCTAACTAATCAAAAATAGGTAATAAATCAAAACAATTTTACCTTAGAAACTTTGTCTTCACAAAGTGCAAAGATGGGTGTGGGCCGTGTGGCAATGCCTATTGCCTACAACTGTAGATCTTCCCTTCAAGACTCATCACAAACAATCTCGCCATGCCTTCAATCATATATTTCTCTAAAAATCTATGAAAATATAAAGAGCATGTGAATATTTAGGTGTAGATAGTTGAGAAAATCAAAAAAAGACACTAAAAAAAGATGAAGGTCTAATGCTTAAGAAAGAGAAGAAAACTCACCAGGCAGTCACCAAGTTTCAAATCTGAAAGTTGACAATGAAATATGTTGGGTGATTTGTTCTAGAAAGCAAGAAGAAAGAAAAAATTGGTCAGGATTTTTTATTTATTTATTTATTATTTTTTTTCGGACTGTGAGGACTGATGCTGAGTTTTGGGGGCTGGTAGGCAGCAGTACTAGTGGGAAATGAAAGTGTATCACAAAAGACAAAAAAAAAAAAAGAAAAAAGAAAAAAAAAAAAGAATAAGAAGTAAAGGGAATAAGGGTTTCCATGGGGTGGGTTTTTTGAGATTGAGAAAGTGATATTTTGTTGTTAGTGTTTGGACTTTTTGAGTATTTAAATGTAAGTGGGCTAGCTTTTTGTTTTATTTGGAGTACATAAGGCCTAAAACTAAAGCTGGGCCTGGGAGAATAGTGGAGATATGGGTATGGGGGGGCCAGATGTCCAACATTGGGGGGGGGGGGGCCCAATTAATTTTCCTACATACTCTAATGGATTTTATTTTATTTATTTATTTTTTTGCAGGGGCCACGCCCCCCCCCCCCCTCCAAGGGACTATGTGGCTCCGCCCCTGTCCCTTTCTCTCTACTTGGTCTTCACATCCTCCACCGTCTACCATCCATATTGGCCCCCTTTCTCACCCTCCATGACCCTCAATCCCACACGCCTATCCCCTTCACTCTCTCCTGCAAAGAAGGCCTAATCAAAGGCCGCCACATCACCCTCTCTCTCTAACCACTCCTTCCTTATCACCTACTAAAAAGAGATTTTTTTGAGCATAACATAAGGAAGCAAGATTTTTTACCTACACCGTGGTAAAATGAATGGATTTTGAAATATTTATGGCTTGCCCTGACCAACTAGTATACTTTTCAAGGCTAGTGACGATGGATTCAACATTTATTTAGTGGTTTTACTGAAAATGAAAGATCATCTTGCATGTGAGTGTGAGACACAATTGGGATTAGAGCCTCCTTTGCCTACGTGATGCTTTAAGGTTGCATTTAAGACTATTACTATGAGAGTTTTCCGTTTAGATGCTAAGAAAATGGGATTTTCTCTTTGGATGCCAAGAAAATGAGTTTTCAGTGGTTTAATCTTTGGTTCAAAGTTTTTTTTAGTATGTGTCTGTTTCCAAGGAAAGTTTACAAGAAAGATAAGAAAGTGTAAAAAGAAAAAAAATGATATTTAAGATATGTTTACACGTGCAAATGACATTTAGCATAAAGATTAGGGATCAAATATGTAGTTTACACAATTTTATTTTAATTAAATTATAATTTTTTTTATTATAAATCATGTTTTATTTATTTAGAAATATTTCTTAATTAGAAATGTCTATTAGAAAATGGATATAAAAAACTTTAAAAACAAATAGAAAACTTGAAAAATAAATTGAATCTCAAAAATGATCTATGAATAAATTTTTTAATAGTATTAAACAAAATACAGCAAAAAATTTGAATGAAAATATAACAAATGAACAAAAAATTTATAAAAAAGAATTAGAAGATAATGAAATTATACAACAAAAAGATTCATAATGAAAATAAATTTTACTTACTTAATATTTACATAAAGAAAAGACCCCATGTCGACGCTCGGCCTCGATTGGGGTGGAAAACCACCATCGTCAGGCCTTCATTTGACCACCCGTCGTGGTGATGCTCCCTGCGCGTGTGAAGGCCCGGTGGAGGCCCTTCTTGACGATTTTGTGCGCGTAGTGGTGTGTGTGGTTCGCGTGGAGCTCCGGGTGCTCTCTTTCTCTCTTTCTCTTGGTGGATGAGGGTATTTGTCTACCTTTGGAGGTGTGGTAAGAATTTTTGCCAAATTATTAGGGATTACCAAAGGTAAGTGAAGTCGCCACCAATCATTGGGTTTTTCTAATTTATGATTGGTCACCTGTTTCTAGTTGATTTTATTACCAATCCTAAGCTAAGAAAAATGGCATTTTTCCTAATCTAATATGAATGATAAAAAAATCTTGATTCTTGAGTTCGGAAGTTTGGTTACGTGTAGGGAAGGTGTTAGGCACCCCACAATGCCTATCCAAGAATAGTCCTTGGTTTTGATAATACCTTAATTTTCGGAGATTGGTAATGAAAAACATGATTTTGGCATTGGCTTTCGGGGCTTTGTATGCATGGGGGGCTTTGAGGTTTGGCTTTTGAATGGGTGTGGTCCCAATCTATGCTTCCTAAGGCATTCAGGCAAAGTACTAGGCTTCCATGGTGAAAATCCGGGGACATGTCACCTTACTTTTGTAGCAGAAATTAGGCATCGCTTTGCCTTAAGTGACATGGACTGTGACAATCATATCAGAAGGGGCGAGCATGTATATATACATATATCATGCACAATGCAAGCACACAGAGTGAGAAAGTAAATGCCTGTATCCATAGAGCTTGGCCTAAAATATAAGTGTAGAAAAGTAAACTGGGGTCGCCATACTCTAATGATGAGGATGAATGGTACATGGCATGAAATACCTAATACAACCCGTTTAAGAGAAAAAGGAGAGAGGAAGAAAGGGGATTTTAAAGAGTATATAACCAAATGGGAGAGACTAGACTTCTAAACCTACTGAACATAGTCGCTTGGCTTATATCCCGCGTCCCGTTCTTTTTGCTTATGCCTGGGAGACCATGCCCTAGCTCCATGCATCTTCTCTCCATGTGTGTACAAACAAAGGCAAAGACAAGAAACCAGTAGATAAGTAATGGAAAGAAAAAGAAGCACAGAGCACGTGGAAGAGGCATAAAGTAGATGAGCATGATAGACATGACAGACATAGAATATGGCAGGAGACATGACGAGCTATAAGATAAACAAACAAACCAAAAAGCAAGAAGGCAAACAGGCAAGCAAGCAAACAAGAAAGAAGGCAAACAAGCAAAAAGGCAAACAAAAAGATGGTGTCCATGAGGGACAAATGTAGGTTTGGATCGAATGTCCATAACTTCATTGTGTTGAAGCATGGGCGACACATTAGCAAGAAAGACTCATGCATGAACATGTAAGCAAGCGTGTAAAGATGCATAGAAAGCCAATGGATGGCGCAAACAAGCATGGTAAGCATAGTATCGCACGGAGCAGAAAAAGGAAGGGCATGCATGGAGCAACCCGGCGTTCGAAGATGCATCCCAAGTGTTTACATCCAAATAAGGCCTCATGGGCTTTGGATGTAACCACATAACCACAAACCCGCTAAAGGCGTCACGCTTGGCAAAACCTAGATCTAGAGAGGCTAACACAAGCATAAAGCATAGAAGTAAGCAAACATAGACATGCAAAATAAGAATGATCCAAACCCTTTGATGTGGACCTTGGTGTATGGACGATGACAAAGACCATGGGGTCTAGATCGGGTCCGAACCAATAAGCCAAAACACAAGAAAGAGACACAAAAATGACAAAAGGGCTACAATAGCACATGGCATGACAAACAAGTCCTAGGCCTAAGCACACAATCATGGCATGGAGCATACAAGCACATGAGAGATAGTATAAAGCATGTAGAGAACATAGATCCAAGCACATAGGCATGTGGAAACATAGATCTAGACATATAGACATAGAAACATACATGTAAACATGTAGAAGTCTAGCACATAAACATGGAAGAACATGGATCCATGCATATAAGCATGTGAAGACAAGGATCTAACCATATAGCATGGAAATAAACACATAAACACATAGATCCAAGCAAGGCATAGCCAAAAGTATCATACAAGCATGTGAGCATGTGACCCTAACATCAACCTAGAACAAAAAGAGGAACAAAGCATAGGAAAACATGGCATAAAGCATAAGGCATGTAGATCTAAACACATAAGCATGTAAGGATGTAGATCTAAACTTGAAATATGGCAAAAAGCATAAAAAGCAAGGAGATTTAAGCTAGAAGCACAAATAAAGCAAGAAACATCTTAAAGAAAACAATAAATCATGTTATTCAAGCAAAAAGAGCAAGATAAATGTTAGAAAAAGATTTAGAAAGTTAGGGGTGTGGATATCCACACCCCTAAACCCCAAATCCCAAAATATAGAACTAAGAAAAAGAAGATTGGGTATAAGAACAATATCTTGTATTTTTGGTAAAGAGAGAAGGATCAATGGGAGGTCTGAGAACGGAATAGTACAAACCGATTCAAGGCATCACCAAGAACGTCATATAGTACCTTGGGGATATCTGCCTGCCAAGAATAGACTTGGAGGCTAGCATAAGTTCCAACAGGGTCAATTGAGAAATTTGCGATGGGTCCCATCTGACCAGGAATATAGGTCAGAATGGGGCCCTCCATTTTAGGAAAAACCACCACTCATGATGGCAAACCCACTAAGGGAAGGCTATAAAAGATGAAAGAGACAATGAGAAAGGGGTTGGCAAATCTGGGAAAGAGAGAGAGAGAAACATGAGAGGGGGAGAGAAAGAAATCGTTAAAAAGAGGGAAGCTTGAAACCTAATCCGAGACTTCACGAGAAACATACTGAAGGGGATAAGGTCCAAGTGGGGTCATAAGCTCCTACATTTGGGCTATTGGGTTGGCCTAAAAGAGATTTAACCATAGTAGGAAATTCATCTCCCACTCAAAACAAATAAATTTGGGAGCCCAACTTCAAAGGATCCAGAGTCAATTGGGTCGGTGCTCGCACAATATAATAAGTTATTATTAGTTTGACAACAATGTATGATTAGTTATTTAATTATTTGTACATGCATTTAATTGTTGTTGTCTTTCTAGTCTTTAAATTGTTAACAATATTTTTAGACTATTAATGTACAATAGTTGTATTGTATACTAAATTGTATTTAGAATGAGTCCGAATTTTGTAAGGATTGGGTGTAAAACTCTTGTTTTACATAATCTAATATGAGATTGTCATATCAATTTTTTTTACTTAAAACTGAATACATCCTGCCATATCTAATAAAACCACATCCATATTTTACTTAAAACCTGAAATATGGTATTTATTGAGATATTATCCTATATGATATTTATGTTTTAGTAATATGATGATGTAGCATGTCATTTTTGAAAGATGTAAATCAAAGGGATTACACAAAATCCTTAAAGAATTTAATCTTATTTAGATTACTACTATAGATTATTGTGTGTATATAATATGGAAGTTGTATATAAAAAGAAATTAATCACTTTATTTTTTACTTGCCTCCTCTCTTATGACAAATTCCAAACTCCACCACTACTGAATCTCCTAGGAAAAAAAAAAAAAAAACCTGAAGTTGCCACTAGAGCTTAAACTCAACTGGCATTTGAAATAAAATTAACTGAATAAATTTAAACATCTAATACTTGGTTTAGCTCCTTTCCCGTCTTAGAATTTGATATGTTACCTTATGTGTAAGTTGCACCAACCATTCCTTAATATATATATATATATATATATATATATTTTAAAGAAAGAATAGGTCATAGACTCATAGCTATGATAGTTTTGATAGTTTTACAGTTCAAATTCAACTCCGAATTCCAGCTCCAATGGGTCGAACGAAATGGGCCATGGAACTTCGAAAACAACTTGCTCCTATTGTGCAGATGGAGGAAAGGTCTGTCAGTCTCAAATATTGTCTTCACACATTCACCCTTTTGGGTTCAAATTTGGGGGTTACCATTTGAGCATATGTCCTTAGATGTGGGTAAGGAGCTTGGCAACAGTCTAGGGAGATTCATCGAATCCGATCGAAGAACAGGACATTTGGACCAAGCAAAATTCATGAGAATTCGTGTGGATCTTCAGCTGGACAAGCCACTCAGACGTGGAGGTAAGGTTGCGAGCTCTGATGGCGATAAATTCTGGGTTAGCTTCAAATATGAGCGGCTACCCGTTTTCTGTTTTCTTTGTGGCCGGTTGGGGCATGATGATAAGCATTGCAAGGAGAGTATGGATTTCCACAATGCCTCAAGACAATATGGCGATTGGTTACGTGCCTATGGAAACACAAAAGTAGCGGGAGACAAAACCAGATCCACCAGTAGTGACCGCGGTGGAGAAGGACGATTTGAAGATGAAAATGTGATGGAAAACCATACCCATAATCCAGCAAAGCACTCCTCTGACTCGGTGAAAGATGGCAGCCTTGGAAGTATCGGCAGTGGCAACATTAGCGGTGCAGGAAGAACAGGGGAAAGGGACGGTGGATCTACTGGGAGGACCAGCACCGTCAGATCGGAAAGGACACCAGTTGAAGAATCTCTTAGGGTTGGAGACTATACAACACGTGCTATCTCAAATGATTTGGGCCTAGCAAAGACTGATGAAGATGCTTCCTTAATTGTGGGCCAGAAAGCCCAAGACGAAAGAGAGCTTATGGAGGTTTCTGGTCCTATAGAGCCCACACCCCAAGTCTAAGCCGCCCCTATCAGTATGTGTAAATCAGGGCCCTTATCAAAAAGCACGGGCCAATGTGAAGGGAAAAAACCCAATGCTAAGGTCCAACTGAAAAAAATTGCCAGAGAAAAAGGGAAAGCTAAAGCCCCGAAGTTTGAAACTCAGCAAATACCAGTTGGCTCTAAGCGTCCGGGTAAGCTTCTTTTTGAGGAAGAAGAGGAAACCCCAGTCCAAAGAAAAGATGCATCGAGGCAGGTCTCCCCCAACCTACCATTGAAGAGAGATCGGCGGTGGCTGCATTGCAGCACCGCCGGGAGCAATGAATCCCCTAAGCTGGAACTGTCGGGGGCTTGGGAACCCCCGGTCAGTTAGAGCGCTGCACGATATGGTGCGACGCTGGAAGCCCAAGATTGTCTTCCTCATGGAGACAAAATCAAAAGCAAAACGGATGGAGAAAATCAAGAATAGGATTGGGTTTGCAAATGGCCTTATTGTTCCTAGTAGAGGCCGTAGTGGTGGAGTGGCTATGCTTTGGACCCGGGATATTTGCTTGGATATCAGCAGTTATTCGGGGAATCATATTGATGCTGTGGTCAGGGATTTGGAAAGCAACCTTCTATGGAGGATTACTGGTTTCTATGGTCACCCGGAAACTCACCGAAGGTATGAATCTTGGCGCCTTCTTGCTTTCTTGCATAATCAATTTCAATTACCATGGCTTTGCATAGGAGATTTTAATGAAATATTATCTATAAATGAAAAAAAAGGGGGTATCACTCGTTCCCAACAACAAATGGAGGGTTTTAGGAATATTGTGAATTTTTGCGGCTTTAGGGACTTGGGCTATCGGGGTGCTGATTTCACCTGGTGCAATATGCAAGACGGGGAGAATAGAATTCAATTGAGACTCGATAGGGCACTCGCTAACACTGGGTGGGTTGAAAAATTTGAAGGGATGAGAGTCTACCATCTTGTTGATTCAACTTCTGATCATTGTGCTTTGCTCCTTACTAATTCACTTCCTCAACGCGTATCCAAAAATAAACGCTTCCACTTTGAAGCTTTATGGACAAAGAATGAGGACTGTAGGAATATTATTGAATCCTCTTGGGGAATGGGGGTGGATTTGAGCACACCCGAAGGAATGATGGAGAATTTAAAGCGCTGTGCCTCAGACCTTTCTCATTGGAGCTCCTCGGTCTATGGTCACATACCGAAGAAAATCCAGTCAAAACGAAATGCCCTAAGTGCCCTAACACTGCAAGATAGAAATGGGGAGCGGAGCATGGAGATCAGAAACTTAAGAAGGGAGCTGAATGGGCTGTTAGAAGATGAGGAATTATATTGGGGCCAAAGAGCCAAGGCACATTGGTTAAAGGAGGGAGATAGGAACACGAAATTTTTCCATGCCCATGCCTCGGAAAGACGTAAACAAAACACAATATTGGGTTTGTGGGATGAACATGGCAGATGGTGTGAGGAGAAGGAAGCCATTTCGCAGGTTGCCGTGGCCTACTTCGAAAATATATACTCTACTTCTTTTCCTACTGGGATCGAAGATGTCGTTGGTGCCATTCCCACCAAAGTGTCGGAGGACATGAATGCGGATTTATCTCGCGCTTTCACTAGAGAAGAAGTGGCTACGGCTCTCAAGCAAATTCACCCCACCAAAGCCCCGGGGCCCGATGGTATGCCCGCCATCTTTTATCAGAAATATTGGAGTATTATTGGGAATAATGTTACTGATATGGTCCTGAATGTCCTCAATAACAATCTGCCTATGACCGAAATTAATAAAACCATCATCTCCCTCATCCCAAAAACAAGCAGCCCAAAGAAAATGACTGATTTTAGACCCATAAGCTTATGCAATGTAATCTACAAGCTCATCTCCAAAACCTTGGCCAATAAACTTAAGTCCCTTCTCCCCCACATCATCTCGGAGAACCAAAGTGCTTTTACCTCGGAATGCCTCATCACGGATAACGTACTGGTGGCTTTCGAGCTAATGAATTACCTAAACCACAAAACAGCCGGGAAGGAGGGTTACATGGCTATCAAGCTTGATATGAGCAAGGCTTTTGATAGGGTTGAATGGTGCTTTATTAAAAGGATTATGGAAAAGCTTGGGTTTTGTTCTAATTGGGTGAATCTCATTATGCAATGCATCACATCAGTCTCCTACTCAGTTCAGATAAATGGGGTGTCTTATGGGAACATCATTCCTTCTAGGGGTCTTCGCCAAGGCGACCCCTTCTCTCCGAGTCTCTTTCTTCTTTGTGCCGAGGGACTCTCAGCCATTATTCATGATGTAGCAAGAAACTTATCCCTTATGGGTATCTCCGTCTCTTGTAATTGCCCTAGTATTACCCACCTCCTCTTCGCAGATGATAGCATCCTTTTCTGCAAGGCTAACACCGGGGAATGTCAAGTGCTCATGAGAATTCTTCAAAGGTACGAGTCTGCTTCGGGCCAGAAAGTTAACACTGATAAATCTTCGGTGTTTTTCAGCCCGAATACTCACCAGGATACCAAGGAAACAATCCTTGCCATTTTGGGGCCGATGCAAGACTCAAGGCACTCTAAGTATCTTGGGCTCCCTTCACTCATCGGGAGATCAAAAAATCAAGTCTTTTCTTTACTCAAGGAGCGGGTCGGGCAAAAACTAGCCGGTTGGAAGGGAAAGTTGCTTTCAATGGGGGGAAAGGAAATTCTTATTAAGGCGGTCGCCCAAGCGATCTCCACCTACACCATGAGTTGTTTTCAACTTCCTCGTGGCCTATGTGAAGATCTTGAAAGCATGATGAGGAAGTTTTGGTGGGGTCAAAAGCATCAAGAGACAAAAATGGCTTGGGTCGGTTGGAAACAAATGTGCTCTCCGAAGTCTTTGGGGGGTTTAGGCTTCCGAAATCTGCAAGCATTTAATTTAGCTATGTTGGCGAAGCAAGCTTGGTGAATCCTTACAAACCCAACTTCCCTACTTGCCAGTGTCCTCAAAGCTCGCTATTTTCCGTACGGCGACATCCTTTGTGCAACTCTAGGCACTAGCCCTTCCTACTCTTGGCGGAGTATCTTTAATAGTCTAGAGGTCATTCGCAAGGGAACCCGGTGGCGTGTGGGCAATGGCAAAAACATTCACATATGGGATGACAAATGGCTCCCCACCCCCACCACATACAAAGTCATTACCCCCCCTAATAATCTCTTAACCTTCCCAATGGTCTCCTCCCTCATTGACTCATCTACAAAATGGTGGAAGGCTGATACCATTAATGCAACCTTCCTCCCTTTTGAAGCTGAAACAATTCTTAGGATTCCTCTTAGCCGTAGCTTGCCTGAAGACAAACTAATATGGATGGGGAATAGGCGTGGTATGTTCACTGTGAAGAGTGCCTACCATATTGCCCACGGCCCGGTCGAAAATAGGGATGTGGGGGGAAGCTCTAGGGGGGACCCTTTCAAGCCTCTATGGAAACGTTTATGGCTTCTCAACCTTCCTTCTAAGATTAAAATTTTTGCGTGGAGGGCTTGTGTCAATGGGCTGCCATCCAAAGAAAATATGTGTTCCCGTGGCATCAATACCAGCAGGGAATGCCCACTTTGCAATATGGAGATTGAATTTACCCACCATGCTTTGTTGCACTGCAGGTTTGCTATTCAGGTGTGGAGTCACTGGCCTGAAGGCCTTCAACTGATTCAAAGGAATTTTTGGTCCTTCCCTGACTTGGCCATGTTCATTCTTACTCACAAGACTCCTCAAGATTTAGAACTCCTTTTCTCTGTTGCCTGGGCGATCTGGTATAACAGAAATAGAACTATCCATGATGGCTTGAGTGCTTCTCCCACACAGATTTGGCAGATGGCTAGTTGCTCTTTGGAAGAATTTTCCGCAGCTGCTATTACTGATCTTTCTTCCCCTAGACCGACCCTTTCCAATCATTGGTCTCCTCCACCTCCTGGTGTTTTCAAAATTAATGTAGATGGGGCTTCTTCTGACCTTGACGGAACCTCTAGCATCGGTGTCATTATCAGAGACTGCAAAGGAGAAGTAATTGCTGCCCTCTGCAAACCCCTTCAGTCCCACTACCCGGCAGAATTAGTTGAAGTTCTGGCAATGGAGCATGGTATTCTGCTGGCCCAAGAGATGCAGCTCACTCACGTGATATTCCAGAGTGATGCTTCCAATGTGATTGACGCAATAATTGAAGCTGCCCTGGGGTCTTCGGTTGGGCACATAATTCAGGACATCATTCAGGCCAAAGCTTCCTTTGTTTTCTGCTCCTTTAGGCACCTGATCCGGGACTTTAATTATGCAGCTCATGAGCTTGCTCTTCTTGCACGGAGAACTGGTTCTCATCAGATGTGGTTTGGGGTAACCCCTCCTTTCTTAGTTCCAATTGTACAAGCAGATATGCTAAGCTAGTTTCCCTGCTGGGCAGGTTCTGTGTTCTTTGTACCTTCTCTATTTGCTAGTTTGCAATATATATTTCCCTTTCAAAAAAAAAAGGATGCCCCTGTCACTTCTTTCTAGTCATCTGACTTTATAATGCTAAGAGCCCTGGAAACATATCAACCAACTGAGAGGTCAGTTCCATAAGAAAAAAAGTATATGCGAAATAGGCGATAGCCAATTCCAAATTCAAGGTAATCAAGGTCATCAATTCTATATATGTTGGCATTAACACATGCAATGCTAGAAATTGTGATGTTTTTCTAAAATCATTTTATGGTTGAGATTATCATCGTGAAATCGAGTTCATTTAAGTCATGTTTCTTTGTTTCTCATGGTGTTTTATCATTTTCGCACAAAATAATTAATAATCTAAAATCAAAATAAATAGGATAAAATAAATTTATTTAAAAACTTACTCTAGTATGTCTTCAAACCATTGAAACCATGATGTGGCCTTTTCCTTAGCATTGTCCACTGCTGTTGACACAGAATTTGGTAAATCTTGTATCGTTGAGGCAGCCTGGTTTACGTGATCAATTGCTGTTTGCACTGGGTTTTCATCAGCAAACACCGATTGAATTGATAAAACAAGCACCAAAGAAAGTAACAAAGCAACAACCGCAATCTTTGCCATCTCTAATTCCTTCCACGGCACTAGAAACAAAATTACTTGTCCTTGTTTCCGTTTGGCTTTGTGTGCGGAGCGCAAAAATAAAGGTGTAAGGCTTGAGTACCAAGATAGAGAGATAGAGAGACAGAGAGAGAAAAGAAAGCAAATTTGATGTTTTATAAAAATTGTAACTCACGAAAATTAAAAACTCTAATCTACAATTGAAAAGTGTTGTTCAATTATTTAATGATAGATGAGTCAAGAATGTGCATATAAACATACGCACTAGTGTAGGATCAATATATAGCTGAGCTTGTTAGAAACGAATGTATAATTTTTGGAATAGTCTGTTGTCTTCTTCCTTTATGGGGCTTTAAGTTAAAAACAGAGAAACACAGGTGTGGTATGGTTCGGTCTTAATTTGACACATGTTGGGTTTTAGCTTAGAGGTTACAAGTATGATAATTCTTGGTTGGTTAGTCTATTTTCTATTTTCTTGATTAGTGTTTTAGAGTAAGAAACCAGGTTGCACCCTTGTTTAAGTTGTTGTTTGCAGCTTGGCTGCTCGTTATGTAGTTCTAGAGTTGTGGTGAGGTGATTAAATTTCCTCTTTAATCGACAAAAAGAAACCACTAGCATGGTTGGGTTTTTAATTGGACTTGTCAACAGACAAAAGAAACAACTTAATAGAAAATGCAGTTTATTGCTAATATTTGTGCTAGTACCATGTGTCGGTACCCTTGGAGTGAGATCTAGTGCAATATGCAATTGAATCATGCAATTAACTCAATTTTTTTTACAAATTTTTTTTTTGCATTCTTAACTTTTTAACTTAAAATTTTTACTTCTTTTATATATATATATATATATTTTATTTAATGGTTGAGATTGAAAGTTGGAAAGATTGAAAGTTTCTTTTTCCAACTCTCAATCTCAACTATTAATTGCAGTTGCATTATAGGGTATTGCACCTGATCTCAATTCGATCTTCCTTTCTACTCACACATTGAACATTATTGATTCTGCAAGTTTCGTCTTTGGGTGCCACTGCATTAGCTCTAGGGTGACCAAGATCGGCCCTTCCACTAGGCCAATTAGGCCATTGCCTAAGGCCCCCAAGTGGAAGGGAGGCCCCAAAATTTTGAACAAGTAGGGGTAGGTAGGAAAAAAAAATTAGTTTAAGATGAATTAAAAAAAAAAAAAAGGCACATCCTTTTTATCAAAGAACAAAAATTCTAGTATATCTGGTTAAATATTAGTACTACAAAAAATTCTTTGATCTAAACAAAATCAATTGTCGAAAAAATAACATCATTATCCTTTATATAAACCAAAACAAAATCTAGTCAAAGAAATTAACCACAAACAATAACAAATCACAACAAATAAAAAATATCAAATCCCTAAAATTATTACCGTTTCTATTTTTCATTATTGCTCTTTGCTTCTCTCTCAAGTCTTAGCTCTTACTCTCCGCCTCTCTCATTCTTTCTCTTTATTGGCTTCCTCCGATCTGAATCAATAATCATCCGATCACATCTGTAGACTCTGATCTGAACTGAGGACTGACCAACTGAGGTATAGTTTTGTTCTCTTTATTTTGATTATATGCAGACGCGTTTTTGACTTTTTGTTCTCTTTCCTTTTGTCCTGTTTCTTATTTGTTGCTGGCTGGGGCTGCTGGGCCTACTTCTACATTCCATTTAGGCTGGCCGTTGGGCCTTGAAGACTTGAAGTAGTTTTTTTTTAAGCTTGCGTTTGTTTATTATTATTATTATTATTATTATTATTTATACTATTATTTAAGGGACTTTTCCTGTTTAGATTCTTCATTTTTTAATTTAAAAATGTCCCTACACCCCTATGATTAAGTAGAGACAAAATTAAAGGACAATTCGATAAAAATGCAGCTCTAACTCCTACTAAAACATTGCTTAAAAAATAAAACCACTCTTCTATTAATTTTCAAATTGATTTATTCACTTATAAATTAGATTTTCAAAATAAAAATTATATATATAATAAAAGAACACAGTTTTATTTTCGAGAAATGATATGTCCACAACATTTTTACAACAAATCCTAAGTGACAGGTTGTTATTGGTTGTTATTGTTAGGGCAAAAAAATAATCTAAGTATTAGGTTCAAATTTAAACCAATAACAACTAACCACCTATGATTTGTTGTGAAAATATTGTAAAATTGTTATGGACATAGCACCTCTTTTTATTTTCTACAAAATAGGACCACTAACCAAAAAAAAAAAAAAAAAACCTCATCGCACGTGCGAAGCGCGTGTGATGAGGCTAGTTATTATTATTGTAGGTGATACTTCCATAATAGGGTCTGTTTTGGCTGGGCTTGGTTTATTCTTGCCTGGCTGGGCTTGGACACTTGAAATTCTATATTGGCTGGGCTTGGTTTTTTTTTTTTTTTTTTTTTTTTTTTAATTTTAATCTTGCATTTTTATATATGTATATTTTAGCTATAGGTAATATAATGAGTAAATTTTTATTTTATGCAGGTGTTATTGTTTGGTGAAACTACAATAATACTTTTTATATACATCAGGCTCTATACTTGAAAGTTATTTTTTATTCTAGTCTTTATAAATATTGTTTGATTAGAAATGTTTACTATAAAATATGTATCTAGATATGAAAAATTTTAAAAAAGAAGAAAAATTAATTGAGTCTCAAAAAGGTTCAATGGATAAATTTGTTATTAGTAATAAACAAAATACAACATAAAATTTAGATGAAAATGTCACAAATAAGTAAGAGATTTACCAAAAAGAGTTATAAGATAATAAAACGAAACGATTGCCAAATGACAATGATGTTCAATTTTGCAATACAACAAATCTTGATAATGAACTTCAAGAAAATTTAGAACATAAATTAATGAAAAAGCCCCATTTTAGTTCTCACCTTAAGCCCCAAAAGGTCTAGGGCCAGCCTTGAGGGTGACATAAGTAGCCATATCAACACATGTCAGCTGGATATTGGCCACATCAGCTATCCAACACAATATCAAGTCATTATGTGACATCAACATTAATGATGATGAGGTGGTCTTACTTATGTGACTGAGGTGGTCATCTTAACTTTTACACCAAGTACTGTGAATGCGCACTTAGCAGGAAATTTTTTTTAAAATTAAATTGGACGTGTAATGCAAAATTAGATTACAAGTAGAAACTATTTTGGATTCGATATTAATTTAATTGGAAGATAAAAAATTCAAATTCAAAATTTAAATTACTAAAAACCTAAACCACAATATAATATAATATAGGATGGATGGAAATGGAATTGGATATAATAGCTTATATGCTGTTGCTTTGTCCATCTATATACACCAGGTCCATAATCAGTCACACCAAGTACCTTCTTTAGGACTTTTCTCATAATAATCACCCAAATAATGTTGGTTGGTAGGCCTGTCATTTTCTTTGTGCCTCGCTCAAAATCTCCCATCATTTCTAATCATATATCGGCTGTTATTTGTGTGAGGTGCACCAAACATTCCTTAATAAAAAAAAAAAAATTAAATAAATAAGGTTCACAGCTATCATATTTTTGGAAGTCATTTCATATACATATTAGCAACGATTACATTGACAAAATGACTTTGCCCATAGCTGAACATTTTTTTTCAATCTTAGAGCTTCGAAAGAGAACCAATTGGGTATTGTTTGAAGGACACAAGTTAAGAAGAGAATATAACTTAAAATAAGGATTTTGGCACTATCCAGATTCCGGCAGCTTAGGATGCCCCTGCCACTTCTTGACTTCTTTCAAGTCATCTGACTTTACAATGCGAAGAGCCCTGGAAACATACCAACCAACTGAGCGGTCAGTACCATTAAAAAAAATACTCGAAATGGTGATAACCAATTCGAGCTTCAAGGTCATCAATCTAACATTGGCATTAACACATGCATATTAGAAACTGTGATGCTTTTCAAACTTGTTTCCGAGTTTAATATTTTGCCAATTGAATATCATTTTACTAAAAATTAAAGTCATGTTTCTCTTAAAAGATGGTGTTTTATCATTTTGACACAAAATAATTAATAATTTATAAACAAAATGATTAGGATGGAGTAAATAAATTTACAAACTTACTCTAGTATGTCTTCAAACCATTGAAACCATGATGTGGCCTTTTCCTTAGCATTGTCCACGGCTGTTGACACAGAATTTGGTAAATCTTGTACCGTTGAGGCAGCCTGGTTTACGTGATCAATTGCAGTTTGCATTGGATTTTCATCAGCCAATACCGAGTGGATTGATAAAACAAGCACCAAAGAAAGTACCAAAACAACAACAGCTGTCTTTGCCATCGCTAATTCCTTCCACCACAATATAAACAAAATTACTTGCGCTTGCTACCTGTTGGCTTCGTGTGTGGAACGCAAACCTAAGGGTCCACGGCTCAAGTACAGAGAGAGAGAGAGAGAGAGGAAACTAAATTTGATGTTCTTCTAAAAAATTGTAACTCACGTAAAACTCTATACTATAATGATATAATGATAGGTTAGCGGAGAATGTGCTTGTATATATACACACAGTAGGATCAACAACCAAAGCCTGCTTAAAAAATGAATATGTAATTTTTGGAATATTTAGTTTTCTTTTCCTTCATTAGGGGTTTAAGTTACAAACAGATAAATACAGGTGTGGCATGATTCGGCCTTAATTTGACACGTATTGAGTGTTAGCTTAGAGGTTATAAGTATGATAATTCTGGGTCAGGTAGTCTGTTTTCTATTTCCTTAATTAGTGTTTTAGCGTTAGAAAGCAAGTTGCAAACCTGTTTAAATTGTGGTTTGCAGCCTTGCTGCTTGTTAATGTAGTTCTAGGGTAGTGGTTTGGTGATTAAATTTTCTCATTCATCGATAAAAAGAAAATAGTGGCGTAGTTAATTGGGTTTTAATTGGACCTGTCAATGGACAAAAGAAACACCTTAACAGAACAGGAAATTCATTGTTAATATTCCTGTTAAAGATACATTTGGGTTTATATTATTTAATGCCATACTTATAGTCCAATATTCAACTGTACCTAACCCTAGCTATGTTAGTCTCAATATATATACTATAATTAGGGTCCTTGTACATATACTTCATCACATGATAAAGATATCCGTTTAAGGATTTATACTGTGGATGTAGGCTTAGGGTTGGTTGGAGCATATAGGCAACTAAGACAATGACTTAAGACCCCTAAATAAAATAAGACTCTCTCTTCTAACTAATTCTATAATATAATATATTTTGTGTACACTTTAAATTACAACTTCTTTAGGACTTTACTCAGGAAAAAAAAAAAAGAAAAAGAAAAAGAAAAAGAAAAAAGAAGCCCATTTTGTTAGCCAATAAAATGCATTGTATATTAAAAACGCCCCACTCATACTCACAAAACATAGAAGATGAAGGTGTAGAGAGAAAATTAAACTTAAAAATGCCCCATTGACACACATTTACACACCTAGTCTGTAACTTTTATTTTACTAACACGAGACTACCACCATTATGGTATTATCACGTGGGTTAATATATATGACATTAACCCATTCGTTATTTTGTTAACCTTTAAAAAAAAAAATCCAGTACTTTATTTAATTTGTATTGTTTAGGAATATTTTTATTAGTTATTCTTTTAGAATAATTTACTTTATATTAGTACTAATTTATTAAGTTATGTGATAAATAAATGTTTATTTGTGGACATTTAGAGTATAAATTGTTCACATCATTTAGTAAAGTTGCAATCTTGCTTTTGATATATCAGCTAATTCTATTGTTCTATTCTTTAAATTTTATTTTAATTAAACTATAATTTTTTATTATAAATCATATTTTATTTATTTAGAAATATTTTTTAATTATATATGTCTATTAGAAAATGGATATAAAAAAACTTTAAAAACAAAGAGAAAACTTGAAAAATAAATTGAATCTAAAAAATGATCTATGAATAAATATTTTACTAGTATTAAACAAAATACAACAAAAAAATTTGAATGAAAATATAACAAATGAACAAAAAATTCATAAAAAAGAATTAGAAGATAATGAAATTATACAACAAATAAATTCATAATGAAAATAAATTTTATTTACTTAATATTTACATATAAAAAAAAAACTGCACTTAGAGTTTTTGAGCCGGCCTTGCGTAAGCACTTAGCTCGAACCGTATAACCCTCACGTTGCATCTTTGTATCTATTTTCTATTTCCTTCAATTTCTTTAATATTGTATTATAACCACTTTCTTATGGCCTCCAATTGCTTCCGTTATTTCACATATTCTTTTGTCCTTTTTGTTCCACCAGAACTAAACACAACATCATAGCCATAACCAAATTTTACACAATAATCAATCACCACTACAACACTTGAATGTTGTCGTCACAACCCACTAACAAGATTTGAAATTTGAAAATCATCCGATGAAACACCCAAAGCCAACTCCTCCATGACTCATTCTAGATCTGCTACCATCATAATTGCTAGCCAACCTTAGATGTGTCTCTCTCAAAGCCTCACATCCTCATCTCAATTACAGATCTGGGAAAACTCTCGTAAGTCGCACCTCTCATCTCATCAACCTAACGTTCCCATCCCCGTATTGACAAAAACAAAAAACCACAGAGTGCTTCTACGACCTCCGATGATAAAAACCTAGAAGTTCTATCACTAGTCACACACTGAACATTCTTGCTTCTGCATGTTTCATATTTGAGTGCCACCACGTTAGCCCTAGGGTGACATCAACAACCACATTAGGTGACATCAATGGTTTGACCCGGCCTATTCCGGTCTGTAGTACGGACCTAATTGGATCCAACTGTAGCAAAAAAAAAAAAAAAAAAAAAAAAAAACCAAATCAACCATTCACAAGCCTCTATGTGCTTTGAAGATCCTCTTACAAGTCCATATATCGGTTCCATCTTCAGTGAAATCATTCCCGACGTGACTTGCCACATGTCACTGGCATGTTAGTTCTCTTACATTAGTGAGACATCATCTTGCCATATCGCTTGCGCGCCACCTATTATGTCAGCAACGTCTCTTTGGTCCTGAATCTGACTTGACCCTACCATTCTTGATCTACAAAAGCTTATTCCAAAGTCAAGGCATCATCAAGTTTCTAACTTGAGTTTGAGGGAGAATGTTAAAAATATATTGAGATTTATATTATTTTATAGCGTACTTATACTGTAGAGCCCAATTGCACACAACCCTAGCTATATTAGTCTCGCTATATATATACCTCATTAAGGTCACGTAATAAAGATGTAGCCATTTAAGGCTTTACATTATTAATGTAGACTATCAAGCTGAACTATGAAACCCTTGTGTATCGTCTCTCTTTCTCTCTTCTTGCACCTTTGGCATCTAGTTTATGTTTCCTTTAATGTCTTTCATAGTTCGCATAGTGGTCACAAGTGGTTCTGAAAGTTGAGGTGTAAGTTGGATGTTTGTTTGGAGTTCATTATTTCCATTTTATTTGTTTGATTTTTAGATAACTAATTCTTTTTCTATTGGCTAGTTGTAACCATAAAAATGAATTGTAAATGTGTTTTTCGAATTTTGGTACATGTAGAAAATAAATAATAATATTTTTTTTTCTGTAATTTAAAACAATTATATCTACATCTCTATTCATAACAATTATATGATGTAAAAGTATATTTTGTAAGCCAACATCACAATCAATCAACCTAAAATAGTTCACAAAAATAAAAAATAAAAATCACTATATGTTCAGTTAGGTTCTAAGGCTTTAGAAACTAATGTATTAGAATTTCAATTTATATTTGTTGGCAAACCATGATTAAAACATTTAGTCTAGGTTTAGATGTGCTCAAAGTTTGGTTTGATGTAAGTTTGGAATCGAGTAATTGCAGGAAATTACTATTCAATTTCTGCAAGGCTCGATCGATTGAAAATTAGACTTGATCAATTGAAAATTGTGGATTAGCAATTTCCTGCAGAATTTCAAACCAGCCTAAGTTCATATGACGTGTATGGTTAAGTGTTTCACTCCAAGTATAAAAGGAAAAACCTTAGATACGTTTTAGATGTCTTTGTTGAGTTGTGTGTTGAATCTTTTGTGAGATCTAAGAGGTGTTTACCTTTAAATACATACATAGAGCTATCAAGAACAAGATTCACATCAAGAACTTGATGATTACTTCAGTTGCTACATAAAGAACTTTCAAGAAGATCTGAAACCTTTGAGAAGTGTCTCAAAGTCACAAGTAGGAGAACTTGTGATTGCTGTAGATCAAGGAAAGAAATAGTTCATGGACTTGGAACTGTCACGTTGTCGTGGTAGTAAGTTTTCTACACGAGGTAGCAATAGAATGTTAGTGGTCTAAGTCTTATTGTACAAATTTCAATTATTTCATAGTGGATTTATTTTACTTTGAGAATAGCTAGATTAAATTCTCCTTAGGTTTTTTATTGGTTTGGTTTTCCTAGGTCACCAAATCTGTGTGTTCTTTACTTTCTGTGTTATATTTTTTTAAGCTAGATTTAATTAATAAACTTGTTAATCCACTTGGCTTAACAGTAGGTTAAACATATTATGTTAAGGGGTCTAAAAACTAACATGTTCCATAGTGCCTAATAACCATCTTTTATTTAAAATAGTCCAACTTGCCAAAATTTTCAAATAGACAATCCCAAGTTATAACTGCAGATGTCAAAATTATCATGACATATTGAAAAGCATTCAATTGATCATGAGATCTAGCCGCATGTTAAGTCCTTTTAATTATCCCAGCTCACAAAAAAAGGGCATGCGTCACAAGTCATGTAAAGCCATGTGGCTACATCAGATAGAGATATCGGCATGGAAGGTTCTTATTGAATCAAGATCAAATTAAAATAAATGTTCAAAATTTATAAGAAACTCTTAATAAATATTGAAAGAAAAATTCCAAATTAAAAATCTAATTGAGTTTTCTATAAATAGAGGCATGTCATATGAGAAAATAGAAAAATACTTAGAGAGAAAATGCTAATGACACTTTCCCAAAATAGAGAATCATCTCTAAGTCCAAAAGAACTCTCTTGTTCGTTCAAATCAAAGAAGGAATTTTCCTTCAAGTTTTTTTTTTTTATTTAGTTTAAGATTTAGCCAACAATTCTTGATATCAAATCAAATACATGACACATCCAATTACACTTCCAACTCGAAGACATCAAGGTATGATTCAAGATTAAGTTTCATAAATCTTTGGATTGTAAAGAATCATACAAAAAATTGTGCCCACTTTTATAAAAATCAATATTTGTTGCATCATTTCGTGATTGTTAGATTTATTAATACAAAATTTGTTAAAACCTATCCCACAATATAACCTAGGATGGATGGAATTGGATAGGCTATATATGAACCAAGATGTTTGTGAAAAACTTGAGTCTAGCTCGAGAAAAATGCTTATTTTTATTTTTGTATAGAAAACAAGCTACGCTCAAGCCTAAGTTTAGGCTCGACTATTAAATGAGCCAAGCTTAAAAATAATAATGTTTTTGTGAACAATATTGTGAATATGACACTCGATTTAACTACATATAATATTATATTTTCAAATGCTTTCTTGTCTAAAAATATACTAACATCAACTTGAAATTAGATAGTATAAGTTTGTAAATATGTTTATTTGATATCAAATTATTATTTGTCATATATTGATAATTTAAATAATCTATACATAATATAATAAAGATACAAAAAATTTGTGAAGTGTAGTTTTACTATATATGAGAAAATAATAAGTTAATCAAGTAGCTCATGAACAAGATCGATCTAGTTTGACAAGAAAATGAACCAAATTTGAACATGCAATCTTATTTGGTATTGAGTTTGACAAGGGCGACTCTACATTCAGCCTAAGGGGTTTCAAATGAACCCCACTAAACTAGTAAAAAAATAGATATAAATTTTTAGTAAAAATTACACTTTGTCACCCTAAATTATACACTTAATTACACTTTGTACTCTAAAATTTTTAAATGTACATTTTACACTCTACACTATGATAATTGTTACACTTTGCATCTTAACATCAAGTTTGTTGTTAACTTGAATGGAAAAGTATGTTATAACTTGAAAAGACTCAATTGCTCTTCTTCTCAATCCCTTAAAAACAAAGGATAAATTATACTTTACCACCGTAAACTATACTCCCTATTACATTTTGCACTATAAACTTTGGAGTTCCATTCAAGTTAACAACAAGCTTGATGTTAGGGTGCAAAGTGTAACAAAGATCATAATTTAGGGTGCAAAATGTGAATTTAAAATTATTAGGGTGCAAAGTGTAATTAGGGTTATAGTTTAGGATGTAAAGTGTAATTTTTTCAAAATTTTAAAATTTTTTTTGACCTCCTAAATAAAAATTTGAATGCCCTAACCCTAAAATTTTTTAATGCTTAACTGAATTAAGTTTGAATATGATAATCTTAACTCTACTTTCACAATATTTTCATAATAAAGGTTAAGTAATATGTTGTAACTATTATTTATCTAGATCCAAAACTAACATCACTTTTTTTTTTTTAACTACAACAACTTGCTACCTAGATTTTGTTGTGAAATTTTTGTGAATTGTTGTGTTAGTAGCACTACTCTTAAAATATTTAATTTTGTAAGAAAGCAAAAAAATGTTTCAAAATTTTGCTCCTTTGTTAAAAAAGAAAAATCTTTTCTCTAGGGCTCTAGTTTACTTTGGCATTGACAGTAGAATGAAGCTTTCCCTACATTTTTCTTCTTCATTAGCAAAAAATTATACCATCGATACAACAAACAGATTTTTATCTGCATATGTGATTCTTCTATCATTCTCTCTATTTCTCTTTCTTTCTCCCTTATATGTTTTCTTAGTTTTTCTCTTTGTCCAGTCAAGTAGTTTGATAAGTGTTCTACATTTTTCCAAGTCCAAGAAGTCTTCTACTGCTTGCTTCAATTCCACGAGAGTAATCATGGGCGTGTATGTTTAGAAAGCCATACACTTTAAAAGAAAAAATTGATATCAGTTATTATTCTTTATCTTAGTTTCACGTTAATTCCTAGTTCACACCTAGATGTATCATTATTCTTCTTTATCATATATTTTAATTTAATTGATATTACATATAAATATAATAAGTTATTATTAGTTTCACAAAAATGTATGATTAGTTATTTAATTATTTGTACATAATCGTAGATGGTATGTTTGCTTTCTCTTCGCTGAAATTGCTGAACTTACGCAAGGCAAGAAAAAAGAATTCATTATTGCTGTGAATTGGGGGGACTATACCTCTAAACCGATAACTCTTGAATACTTAACGCCTTTGTCCATATGTCCAAATCGAACATTCGAATCGCCGTTTCATTTTTCTATTAATGCAACAATGGAGTCCGACCTTCCTCCCATCCTAAACGCGTTTGAGCATTTCTACTCTCTAAACTTAAGGTTTCTCTGTTGCGAGGGAGCTCAGGTTGCACCTCTAACCTTTCTTGCACTGTAGAATTAAGTGTTGCCTTCATCTGAAGGTACTGTTAGGTCCCTTCGAATACCAAGTGTACTCCACGACTAGTGCGTTTATTTTTTCAGGGGTGTGGGAAACAATATTCTATGGAGGATCTTGCACATTCCTGGACACGCCTCTCCCTATCTAAGAGAGAAGGGCCAGGATGCTGCCTAATGCTAGAAGAGAGTGTCAAAACTTTCTCCATTGCAGCAAGCTTTCTTACTAAAAGAGCTCTTAATGCTGATGCGATTGCTAGAACTTTTACCCCTTTGTGGCGAGCAAGGAGAGGGTTCAAAATTCAGCACATCGGTGATCATAAGATTTTGTTTTCTTTTGAAGACAAAGAGGATGTAGACAGAATTATGGGTAGCGAACCGTGGAGTTTCGGTAAGCACTTGGTTGTTTTACAGTGCTACGGCAACGATAGACCACTTGAGGATATCAAGTATGATCGGACTACCTTTTGGGTTCAAGTCCACGGACTGCCATTGAGGTATATGACCATTGAGGTGGCGGAAAAAGTATGCGGAGTGGTGGGTGAAGTGATCAAGCAGTTTGATTCAAAATTTTATGACGGGGGCAACTTTATTCGCGTTAAAGTGTTCGTAGATATCACAATGCCTTTATGCAGAGGTCGAATTATATCACTGAAAGATGATAAGCAAGTATGGGTCTCATTCAAGTACGAAAGATTACCAAATATTTGTTATTGGTGTGGTCGACTTACGCACGACGATAGGGACTGTGAGATTTGGATTGAAAGCGAGGGGACCCTAAAGAATGATCAAAAGGAGTTTGGTCCCAGCCTACACACTCCTCCATTCGTGGTCTCAAAAAAGAATACTATTGTGGTGCCAGGCTACTACTCTACGAGGAAGACGACCATGAAGGGTGGACAGACATCTCAACCGATGAATGAGGAGCAACCAGACTAGCAGAATCAGTCCGGTGGTGGCGCTAATACAGAGGGTGACCTAAACGACAATGACCGTTACATGCAAGGATCTGTTACGCATTCAATGTGTAACAGCCAAATTGGAATAAATCCTTGTGATCATGCATGTCCGGTATCTTCGCAGCCATTAATGTCCAATTTAAATGGGATGTCCAGCTGTCCAACGGGAATGAATCAGTCTTAAAAGAGATGAATGAAGTGCCACAAAAGTCAGAGAGGTCAGAAATGAGTCCAGATACATTTGGGGTCCCCAAGTCACGTGATTTTCTAAATGAAATAAGTCCAAATCAATCAAATGAAGCATCTCCTCCTCACGTGGTTGATAGGGTTTCAAAAAATAACTTGCAGGGGTGTGTTCTTCCTTCTTGGACCCGTAGAAGCAAACCTTCAACACTGACTAAACTCCCTCCTACTCAATTTACCATAGGAAAAAAAGACCTATTCCATCTCAGGTCTCGAATGATATTTCTAAATTGCCGGCAAAGCGGTTTCAAGCTTATCAGAAAGATGATGGAGTTTTATTTATATTGGTAGAGGTTGATCATCAGCCCTGCCAAGAACAATGAGTTGCTTAGCATGGAACTGTCGTGGGCTTGGGACCTACATACAGGAAGAGAGCTTGTGGAAATTACACGGGCAAAAGATCCCTCTGTAGTGTTTTTGGCCGAGACACTTACAGATAAAGCAAGGCTAGAAATTGTACAAAGAAGCATTGAGCATGATCATCGATGGGTGGTCCCAAGGGAGGGGAGAGGTGGTGGATTGGCTTTATTTTGGAAGTCTATGATCGATCTGACAGTTGTGGATTCTTCGGAGTATTACATTCATGCAATCATAAACAAGGATTCAGAAAATGAATGGCGTTTGACAGGCTTTTATGGTGAACTAGAGACAGCAAGAAGAAACGAAGCATGGGATCAACTTAGGTTCCTCAACGCTCAATCTAATACTCCATGGTTGTGCATTGGGGATTTCAATGAAATCATTAGGCAAGATGAGAAGGTGGGAGGTGGAGTTAGGCCTCACAATCAAATGCAACTTTTTAGAGAAGTAATTGATGAATGTGGGTTTATGGATTTGGGATTTGTGGGTCCTAAATACACATGGGCTAGGCACTTTGAGAATGGAAGTTCGATTTGGGAAAGATTAGATAGAGGTTTAGCCACAAACAGTTGGTTCTTAAAATTTCCTGGCATTAAGGTTCACCATCTAGGTTGTGACTCTTCTGATCATATCCCCCTCTACATTATTTTTTCGGGTTGGGAATCACATAATCGAAAGAAGCCATTTCGATTTAAGGAAATGTGGCTTTCCAATCCAGGCTGTAATGAAATTGTTGAAGCCGTGTGGCATAGTCCTTGTACCACCGAGTCTAATGGGAGGGATTTGAGTTGGTGGAATAGGAATGTATTTGGGAATGTGCGGAGGGAATTGGAAAAATTGAGGAATTTACTTCTCAAGGTTGAAGGTGTGGTTGTCCTTAGTGGGGATAATACTCAGGTTAGGCAATTGAAGAAGGAAATTGAAGTGCTGAGGGATAGAGAGGCAACTATGTGGGCCCAAAGGTCGAGGTTGCTATAGGCAAGACAAGGGGATAAAAATACGAAATATTTCCATAGTTGTGCCACGAAGAGGTATAGGAAAAATGTGATTGATGGTGTTAGAGATTGTGAAGGTATTTGGAGAGCCCGCCCGAAGGAGATAGCACCAGTGTTTGTAAGTTACTTTAACATACTTTTCTCTTCATCGGGACACAATGGGTTTGCAAGGGTGTTGGAGTGTGTACCAAATGTGATTTCGAATGAGATGAATGCTTCTCTAAGCCGTGCCTTTGAAGCAAGTGAAGTTCATGTGGCATTGCAACAAATGGCTCCTTTAAAAGCTCCTGGATCGGATGGAATGCCTCCTCTATTTTACAAACATTTTTGGGGAACGGTTAACCAAGATGTCACCTCCTCCATTTTGTTGTGGTTAAATTCAGGTACTCTACCTTTTCCCCTAAACCATACTTTTATTACACTTATCCCAAAAACTAATTCCCCCGAGCATGTTCACCAATACCGTCCCATCAGCCTTTGCAATGTGTTGTATAAAATTTTTTCTAAAGTGTTAGCCAACCGCTTGAAGAATACTCCCTCTCATCGTTTCAGAAAACCAATCTGCTTTTACAAAAGATAGATTAATCTCCGATAACATTATGGTGGCATTTGAGACTTTACATTGCTTGCAAAGATATAATTCTGGTAGCCATGGGTATATGGCCATTAAATTAGATATGAGCAAGGCCTATGATAGGGTGGAATGACATTTCCTAGAGGGAATTATGAAAAAGATGAGTTTAAATGAAGGGTGGATTAATCTTATTATGTTGTGTGTGAGCACAGTTACGTACTCAGTTTTGGTTAATGGGGAGCCTAGTGGATTGATTCATCCAACAAGGGGTATAAGGCAAGGAGACCCATTATCTCCTTTCTTGTTTTTACTTTGCATGGAAGGACTGAATGGGATGATTAAAAAAGTGGAGATGGATGGGGATATCCATGGCTTTTCCCTTTGCAGAAGGGGCCCAAAACTAACTCCTTTGCTTTTTACAGATGATTGTCTTCTCTTTTGCAGGGCAACTATGGATGAGTGTGGGAGGGTACTGGATATTTTGAAGGATTATGAGGAGGCATCAGGACAAAATATAAACAAAACAAAAACAGCCCTCTTCTTTAGTAAAGCAACTGATGCTGCAATAAAGAATAATATTAAAGAAGCTTGGGGAGTACCGGAAATTATGCAATATGAGAAATATTTGGGACTTCCTTCATTTGTTGGGAAAGGGAAAAAAGCTAGCTTTAACTACATCAAGCAGAGGGTGTGGAGAAAAATACATGGATGGGAAGGGAAGTTACTTTCACAAGCAGGTAGGGAAGTGTTGATAAAGTCAGTCATCCAAGCCATCCCAACACACACAATGGGTTGCTTCAAAATTCCTTTGGGCCTTTGCAACGAGATTGAAGCTATGATAAAAAAGTTTTGGTGGGGACAACGAGTTAATCGAAGAAAAATTCATTGGGTAAAATGGAACGATTTGACAAAATCAAAAGTAGTGGGTGGTATGGGTTTCAGAGATCTTGCCATGTTCAACGACTCACTCCTAGCTAAGCAAGCTTGGCGGCTCTTGCATGACCATAATTCTCTCTTCTACAAGGTTTTCAAGGCAAGGTTTTTTCCAAATACTTCGATCATGGAGGCTAGGGATTTAAGATTGGGCTCTTATGCATGGAGGAGTATTCTCATTGGGAGGGATGTTATTCAGAGGGGAGAGAGGTGGAGGGTTGGCGATGGGAAAAAAAATCAAAATTTGGCAGGATTACTGGCTGCCAAGGAAGCACCCTACTCTATTATCAGTTTGTCCAATAGCTGATTTGGAAGACTCATCCGTGGATATTCTTATTGATCCACAAACCAAGCAGTGGAATGTAGAGATGGTGGAGGGTTTATTCCATGAGGAAGAAGTGGAGTTAATTAAGCAGATTCCATTGAGTCGTGTTGCCTCGGAAGACATCTTGTATTGGCCCTATTCAAGCAACGGTGTGTACATCAGCAAGTCAGGTTATAAGTTCTTAAAAATGGAGGATGAGCTGATGGACAGAGCTCATGATTCGGCAGTTGATGATGATTCTCAGGTTTGGAAGAGGATATGGTCCATGAATGCTCCACAAAAGGTTAAGATGCTGCTGTGGAGGGCATGCCGTGAAGCCATACCAACGAAATGCTCTATGTTTCGGTGAAAAATTACAGAGGAGGATTTATGTGTGAGATGCCGTGCTGCAACAGAGAAATCTCTACATGCTTTGTGGTCGTGTTCTGAGCTCGATTTGGTGTGGGGAGAACCGGAGCTGTGGAGTTTCAAAGGTGAAGTTCAGTTCTTAACCTTCAAAGAGCTTTTATCATGGATTATCAAACACACACAGTTGCTAGAATTATTTGCAGTCACGGTTTGGTCTATATGGAACCAACGAAACCGTGCGCGACTTAACCAACCTGCAGATGCCATCCATCAAATTGCTTACCTCTCCAAAAATTGGTTAGTTGAATATCAAGCACGACAGGTCAGCCTTGGTCCATCTCCGATTCACACTCAACCAATGAGGTGTAGGTGGTTGCCTCCCCTATCAGGTGCTGTTAAAATTAACTTTGATGGTGTGACCTTTCTAAAGGAGAAGAAATCTGGTATCGGAGTGGTTATTAGAGACACCAAAGGCCTTGTTATCGCTTCATGTTCGAAGGAGGTGCATCAGGTGCTCAGCATTTCCGATATCGAAGCTTTGGCTGCGGCGTGGGCTCTTTCTTTCGCATCTGATGTTGGTGTGAGGCGGGCTATTTTAGAGGGTGATTCTTTGGTAGTCATTTCGGATTTAAGGGAGGATGGGAAGGTATTGGCACCATACGGGTTATTACTGGAGGATGCAAAGTTTTTGTCTCAACATTTCGAAGAGCTGCGTTACTCTCATACAAAGAGGGAAGGCAACGGTTTAGCACATAGTCTGGTTAAATATGCACTAATTATACCAGATCTTTTAGTTTGGATAGAGGATGTTCCACCACAATTTTATTATGTATTTCAAACCGATTTACCGAGTTTTTCTTAATAAAGTACGTTGAAGTGGTTCTCAAAAAAAAAAAAAAAAAATTTGTACATGCATTCAATAGTTGTTGTCATTTTGGTCTTTAAATTATTAATAATATTTTTAGACTGTTAGTGTACAATATAGTAATTGTATTGTATACTAAATTGTATTAGAATGAGTCCAAATTTGGTAAGGATATAGTGTAAAATTGATGTTTTACACCATCCAATAAGAGATTGCCACATCAATTTTTTACTTGAATACTAAATACATCATGCCATATCTAATAACACAACATCAATCTTTTACTTAAAACCTGAAATATAGTATTTATTGAGATATTATCCTATGTGATTAGATGTATTTATGTTTTAGAAATATGATGATGTAGCATGTCTGTATTGAAAAATGTAAACCAAAGGGTTTGCACCAAGTCCTTATAGAATTTAATCTCATTTAGAATATATAATACTTTAGATTATTGTGTGTGTGTGTGTGTGTGTGTGTGTGTGTGTGTGTGTGTACTATGGAAGTTGTATATACCAAAAAAAAAAAAAAATTTAATCACTTTATTTTTTACTCGCCCCCCTCCTCCATGACAAATTCCAAACTCCACCACTATTGAATCACCTAGGGAAAAAAAAAAAAAAAACCTGGCGCTGCCACTAGAGCTTAAAATCACATTTAAAATAAAATTAACTGAATAAATTTAAACATCTAATACTTAGTTTGGCTCGTTTACCATCTTAGAATTTGATATGTCACCTTATATGCTATAGCATTGTCCATCTATAATTCTATAAACGCCAGGTACATAATCAGTCACACCAAGTGCCTTCTTTAGGACTTTTCTCATGATAATCACCCAAATAATGTCGGCTGCTAGGACTATCATTTTCTTTGTGCTGCGCTCAAAATCTCCCATAATTTTTTCATAAAAAAAATCTCTCATTATTTATAATCATGTGTCGGATGTTATGTGTGTAAGTTGCACCAACCATTCTTTTATTTATTTGTTTATTTTATTTTATTTTTTTTAAAGAAAAAAAAAAAAAAAAGGTTATAGCTATGATAGTTTTGAAAGTCATTACATGTGTATATATATTAGCGACAATTACATTGACACACTGACTTTGCCCATGGCTGAACATATTTCTCAATTTTGGAGCTATGAGGGAGAACCAATTGGGTATATATTATATATTGCACTATCCAGATTCTCGCAGCTTAGGATGCCCCTGCTAGTTCTTTCTAGTCATCTGACTTTATAATGCGAAGAGCCCTGCAAACATATCAACCAAATGAGAGGTCAGTACCATAAGAAAAAAATTTCTTACGAAATTGGAGATAGCCAATTCGAACTTCAAGCGGTAATCAAGGTCATCAATTTTATATATGTTGGCATTAACACATTAACACATGCATTGCTTGAAATTGTGATGTTTTTTTTTAAATCATTTTATTGTTGAGATTATCAACGTGAAACCAAATTCATTTTAAAGTCATGTTTCATTGTTTCTCATGGTGTTTTGTCATTTTTGCACAAAATAATTAATAATTTAAAAACGAAATAGGCAGGATGGAATAAATTTATTTAAAAACTTACTCTAAGAGCATTCCCATCAAGAGAAGTAAAATTTTTAGCATATACAACCTCAAAACCCAAAATTTTAGCTTTTAATGTCTCACTTTATAATATATCATACATCAAAGATTCTAATTTTTTTAGCACTTTATTTAAATATTGTTTTTTTTTTAATTCTCTATTTCTTTCTCTCTGTCTCTCCTTTTCTCTGAAAACCCACCCCTTTCTTTGCAAACCCACACCCATGACTAGCCGTTAATTACCGGCCACCACCACCATCGAAAATGTACGTTTTTAGACCCCTTACAACATAAGTTGATTAACCTAGTTATTTAGCTAAGTGATTACTTAGATAAATTATTCAGATCTAAGTTAAAAAAATAACAATCGTATCATGTAAAACAGCGGAAAATATAAAGATCACAAAGATCTGATGACCTAGGAAAACCAAACCGGTAAAAAACCTGAGAAGGATTTAACCTAATTATTCTCAAGGTAAAACAACAAATCCATTATGAAAAAATTGAAGTCTGTACAATAGAACATAGACCACTAACATCCTATTATTACATCGAGTAGAAAACTTACTATCACGACCACATCATAGCTCCGAGTCTACGGACTACTTCTTTCTTGGATTCACAGCAACCACAAGTACTCCTACTTGTGTTTTCGTTAAGCTCTTTATGCAGTAACTGAAGTGATCACCAAGCTCTCAACATCAATTTTGATCTTGATAACCCTAAGTGTGTACGAAGACAAACACCTCTAGATCTCACAAGAGATTCACACACACAGCATAAAACTCACCTCTAAAACGTGGCTAGGGTTTTTCCTTTTATACCGGAAGAAAAATATAAAACCCTACACGTCATATGAGCTTGAGCTGAGTTGAAAATTTTGTAGAAAAAACAATCTGCACAAGATTCGATCGATCGAGCCTAATTTTTGATCGATCAAGCCATGTAGATTTATCCAATAAATCATGCAGTACACTCAATTCCAACTATACAAATAAACACACTTTGAACAAGTCTAAACTTAGACTAAATGTTTTGACATGGTTTGCCAACATAATACAAATTGAAGTTCTAATATATTTAGTTCCTAAAGTCTTAGCACCTAACAAACTCTCCCTTTGGTAATCTGTGACAAAACACATAACAAAACTGAAATGCTCAAAGTTACAAATAGCCCATTTTAAAAATTAACATGCCCAAAAACAAATTTAATCTAATTACTATCTATCAGTTGCCAATGTAGACAGCAACATGACTGAATAAACCTATAACCCGTATCTTCCTGAAATATTCAACAAACACGTAAACGTATGTGTGAAAAATACAAATAAAACAAAATAAAATTCTTGATTTCATAATACAGAAAATAAAAAACATATACCATGAATAACCTCATAATATAAATCAATAACCAATATATCACATGTGAATCAAGAGACAATAAAACATAAAATATAAAATAAAGTATCTCCCCCTAACATATACAACTCATAACCAATAAAAACATCACAAGCCAAAAAACACATACATAAAAAGTTAACAGATACAATCTAAAGCTCCAAATACTCCAAAACTCAAAGTCTCCCCCTATCTCCATCAACGTGTATTAATATGTACTCCCTTTTTTGTGGCAAATTGCCAAAGAGCAATCAAGGCTCATCATCAAAAGGAGGTAGAGAAGATCGCCTAACACACGCCAAATCAACTCGTAAAGCCTGAAGCTCCGTGAGCACATCCACCAAAATCTGTCCCTGAGCCGCCTGAACGGTCATGATAGTCTCCAGCATACTCTGTAGATAAGCATCATCACTCGATGAAGAAGGTGGAGGATCAAAAGCAGCGGTAGGATCGACATACTCCTCAGCAGTGGGATCACCTGAAGCAGGAGGATGACAATTTCAATTTATTACAATTTAGACAAATGTGATAGGAGATACCACAAAAGTGACAAATAGGAACAAAATTAGGAACATCAGTATTCCTAACAACAAATCTAGTCTCAAATTTTGATTTTTGCCTCAACAAAGAACAGTTTGGTCTAATATGACCAACAACACCACAAAGGTGACAGGTAGGCACAAAAACAGATTTTTTATGCTCTCTAACAGTAGGTTTAGACTTAGGTTTAGCAACACAAACTCTCTTGTTTGTGACTCCAAGACCACCCTTGAAGGTTTAGATCATTAGCACCTTTGATAACTAGAAAAGGCAGCAACTTCTATAACACCGTATCTTGAGATTCTTCAAGGAATAATACCAGTAGAAAACATGAGAGAGTTTTTGGGTACAAAACCCTAGATACAAAAGAGGCACACTCTTCTCTCTTTGAAAAACCTTATAAAAACGTGTTTATGGTTTTCTTTATATACTAGAAGAAGTAGATTTGAAACCCTAATTCTTAATGGGCTTGAACTGCTATTTCGGTTTAATTAAAATTCTGCAGATACGACTTTCGATTGATCGAGCTTGTCTTTCGATCGATCGAATCAGGCAGTTTTTGAACTCTTCTTTCTGCAGCTTGCTTGTTCTTGAATCTTGACTTGAATCACCTTGAGCATTGTCTAATAATACCTATAAATTTTAAGATTTATATCTAGACAAGTTTTTGTTCACGATTTGCTAATAAAAAAACCACCCGTTGGCGCCACCACAATTACAACAACTGCCACTGTCACCATCACCCATAACCACGACCACCAACCACCAAAATCATAACCAAATCACAAACCCACAACTTCATCACCATTCACCACTAACAACCAGAAAAAGAAAAAGAAAAACAACCCTCCAATATCACAACTAAATCACAAACCCACAACCTCATCACCACCAACAATTAGAAAAGGAAAAAGAAAAACAACCACCGAGAGAGACCCACGCGATCAGAGACCCACGCTGAACTATTAGCCAATGACCCATGTCGATCTACCCTCAACGCCAATGCCCACGCCGGTCAAAGACCCACACCAATGCCCATGCTGGTCAAATCCAAAACGCCAAATCCATAACCCACACAACCCTGCCGAGGCGGAGAGGGAGGCAGAGACAACGAGTAGAGGGAGAGAGAGAGAGAGAGAGAGAAAGAAAGAGGAGAGAAATGGTTGTATTCTATTCTATGGTTGGAGTGTTGGGTATCTATGGCTCTCAGAGCAAGAATGAGAGACAGAATAAAACAAGGAGAGAAATGGTTGTATTCTATTCTATGGTTGGAGTGTTGGGTATCTATGGCTCTTAGAGCAAGAATGAGACACAGAATTTGGTAAATCTGGCACTGTTGAGGCAACCTGGTATATGTGATCAATTTCTGTTTGCACCGGGTTTTCATCAGCAAACACCAAGTGGATTGATAAAACAAGCACCAAAGAAAGTAACAAAGCAACATCTCTGCTATCTTTGCCATCTCTAACTCCTTCCTCCGCACTAGAAACAAAATTGCTCGTCCTTGTTTCAGGTGGGCTTTGTGTGCGGAGCGCAAAACTAAAGAGGTCTAAGGCTCGAGTAGCAAGAGAGAGAGAGAGAGAGAGAAAAGAAAGCAAATTTGATGTTCTTATAAAAATTGTAACTCACGAATATAAACTCTATTCTACAATTGAAATGAGTTGTTGAATAATATAATAATAGGTGAGCCAAGAATGGGCATATATATACACAGTGTAGGATCAACAGCTGAGCCTGTTAGAAACGAATGTGTAATTTTCAGAATAGTCTGCTATCTTTTTCCTTCATTAGGGGTTTAAGTTAGAAACAAAGAAAGACAGGTGTGTCATGGTTCGGTCTTAATTTGACATGTATTGGGGTTTTAGCTTAGAGGTTACACGTAGTCTGTTTTCTATTTTCTTGATTAGTGTTTTAGAGTTAGAAACCAAGTTGCATCCTTGTCTAAATTGTTGTTTGCAGCCTGGCTACTTGTTGATGTAGTTCTAGAGTTATGGTTTGGTGATTAAATATCCTCTCTCATTGGTAAAAAGAAACCAGTGGCATGGCTGGGTTTTAATTGGACTTGTCAATGGACAGAAGAAACAACTTAATAGAAAAGGCAATTCATTGCTAATATTCATGCTAATACCGTGTGTTGGTCCCCTTCTCTAGTCAAGCACTGGACATTATTCGTTCCACAAGTTTAGTCTTTAAGTAGCCATGTCAATACATGTCAGTTGGATTGGCCACATCAGCTATCAAACTCAATACCACATAATTTGATGACATCAATTTTCTGACTCAGCAAATTTTAATCTGTGGGTTAGACCTGATTGAATCTACTGTAGCTAGTGGGTTCTAGTTAGCTCAACTGATAAAATCTGTGATAGTTGTATAAGAGATATGGGGTTCAATTCCCGCCTACACTAAAAATTAATTGGTGTCTTGGTCTGATGATAAAGAGCTATTATCAGGAGCAGACGCCATAGATTGAAACTCTCTCAAAAAAATCCACTGAAGCCACACAAAGAAGAAGAAGAAAAAAAAAAAAAAAAATCTCAAATCAACAATTCACAAGCCTCCATGTGCCTTTGAAGATTCTCTTACATGTCCACATGTCGGTTCGATCATTGACATCATTCATGATGTGACTTGTCACAAGTCACCTAGAGGTCACTGGCACATTAGTTCTCTTACACTAGTCGCAAATCCGTGCGATGCATGGGATATTTTTAAATTAATTGTTAACATGTTTAAATTTAAACATCTCTCTAATTTCAATTATTGAAAGCTAAATTGACTCTAATATAAGTAGAAACATGTAATATTATGAAGTAATATTAAAAATGAGATAAATACAAATATTATGAAGTAATATATTATAATAATCATAATATGCTCTTACATTTGGTTTAATAAGTATTACAAAAGAACATCGCATGGGAATGCTACTAATTTTTTTAATTAAAAAAATTATATCTATAAAAGGACTTGAAATATCATTACTGTCCAAAAGATGACACATAGAACACAGTTTTAAGCTAAAGCTCCTCCCAACAGTTTTTAATTTGCACATAAGTCCCAATACCATGTATTTTTGCTATGGTTTTTTTTTTTTTTTAATTTCATTTATTTCATGACTTCCACTAAATATTCAATGTATTCATTATATTTAAAAAACGTTGAAGTAAAGTTGTATCCTCAAAAAACTAAATGGACGAGTTTAATTCCTCTGTGTTTCAATTTAAAACCAAATTGTGCATAAAAGCAAAAAAATTTCATTTGTTTCAATATGTCTTTAGTACCAAAATCACAAATCCATTAAAACCAAATTGTGCATAGAAAATCTTAGAGATTGAAAGACAACTTTAAAGTGTTTTTGTATCTTTTTCCTCTGTTGATTTGTAGTAGTCCCTAAATATGCCCTTTTGTTTTCCTTGAGTATAGATGTTGGTGTGAGTTGCACATTGCCCTTTTTTGAAATTTTGTACAATTACCATCTTCTTCAGTTGATAAGTTGTTGCTACATTCATTTGAAGTATCACTGATGTAAGCCTGGCAATAGAATAGGTTAAGGAATATATTACAACATATACATCTTAAATATCATGTTTGTAATTTTGCTAAATTAAAGAATACGTACTTCTGTCATTTTATTAAGCTAAATTTTTTTGTCAGTTTCTTCAAAAGAGTCAAAGTTTCTTGACGGTGTAGAATTCCCATCCATACTTGAGATTATAGTCATTATTTGTATTTTTCTTTTTAAGACCGATAAATACCTGACTTTTCTCGTCTTGTAGTTGTATTACCAAATAAGCCAGATATCAAAATGCTAAATCCCTACCTGCAAAACAGTAAGAATCCAATTTTCAACCAAGAAACATTAATAGAAGAGAAATAGTGCAGTGCAGGAAGTTTAAAACAGTGCAGTGTAGTGCAAATTTTTCTTTTTTAATCTCATTCATATCATGAAACAATTTGATTGTGAGAGCAGGCAACTTACCCTCATAAAAAAAATGAGAACTATTCCTATATATGTTATTTTCTTCAAGAATTAAATAGATTAGCATAAAAATTTCAATGATTTTATCCAATGAAAAAACAATCACATACATCACCATTGTTGCTGCTGTTAGCTAACTTTAACTCATTTTTTCCATAGTGACCAGTAATTTATAGAGGCAAAGGAACCCAGATATTAAAAGCAAAAGCCTAAACTAAATCATCTAATTGATTTAAGAAGTCCATTTTGTTTTATGCAGTTACTTTCTGTTATAGTCGTGCAGCCTTGCATGCATTTGAATGTATCTTATCTAATCAATATGTCAGTTGCATCATACCTTGCATGTCCATACGTTCATATGTTTGAAGACAAAAATAATGTTGTTGAGCAACACAATATTCAAATCTGAAAAACTAAACAACACTGAAAAACTAACCTCAACGTACTTCACACCAATTTCGCTAAGATTATCAGGAATGTTGTGTGATAAAAGCAAGCTGATAATTCCACCTCACTCAGTTTCCACTAAACAAATTCAAACCCATAGCTCAATTTCCACACACAAAAAAAAAAAAGATCAAATTGTATCACCATTTTAATATCTATTTAAAATATTGAAGATGTAACTCACTTCAAAAAAATATTATCATCAAAACACACTACTAAAATCAGTTACAAAGTTCCAAACGTAAGACTTATCTATGTGTGTGCATAAACTCAATTACAGAAACAAAAGAAACATAGCTAAAACAAAACATATTAAAATAATAAGCCAACAGTAAACCATTGTAGTTACAGAAACCAATAACTGTCACATAAATAGTTGAATAAATCCCTCTAGAATTACAAAACAGTTGACTTCACCATCTATTGCAAATGCAATTCACAGAGTTCTATCTTTGGGATAGCCCAAGGCAACAAAGCCCCACATTCTAATATTGGTTATAACGTATCGCACCACTTAATTCCAAGATACATCTTTCAATTTATGATACAGAAAAGAAAATAAAGCTCAATACAGAAAATTTTATCAATATATACTCAAAAACATTTTGCAAAAAATAGTAAATTGACCCAAAACCACCTATTCAAATCCATAAGGCATCCACAAAAGAAAATTCCCAAGTATATGTATAATGGTGTTTTAGTTAAGGAGTGAAAAGAAGTGGAGCAACTATTATGACAAAGAATTCCATTAGTGTAATCATATTTGTAATGAAAGTGGCAGAACACAAAGAGCTTTAGAAAATACCAGGTATTGACACATAGGTGGTTAACAAAGTGAGTCCACATTAGTAAAACGATTAGATGGTTGAGATGGTGTGACAATCCATGAGTATAGTCACACAATAGTACCAAAACACAACAGCTGATGCTAGGCGATACTTTCAACCCATCCTAGGTCCAAAACACTATCTTAATGAGAGGAAAATACTTCATATTTCAGCAAAAGATGCAACAGAAGTAGAAGATCTTAATAAACCAGGAGAGAGGGGGAGGGGGAGAGAGAGAGAGAAACTGACACCTTGCAGGCAGGTTCATCCCAACATGGAAAGCATTGCCTAGCATCAGCTGGTTCAAACTACGTAACTGCCATATTCTTTTTATCACCATTATGCTCATATATACTACGTAGCAGAAGAAGAACTCAATTAAATAGATGTAACTAATAAAAGAAGAAGCAAATAGAAACTTCAAATATTGTGTAGTACATGTTTCTAAACAAAAGAAAGAAAAAAAAAATTGTATAGTAGATTAAGAAAAATTCCATGGACATGGACACGGACCCAATGAAATCTCCTCCCCCATAAGGTAAACGGTGGATGGTGAAGTCATAGATTCAATCCTATAATAGATATACACATATGTAGGATATTATCTTTAAATTTTTATGGTTCGAAAATCCAAACTTGAAAATTGGAATGATTTAAAAACGATGTAATTGAATTGAATTGAGAAAGAATGTTTGTATGTATAAAGCTTATACCTTCTATAGAAGCCGTTCATTTTATCTTTCAAAGTTCCTTGAAAAGTGATTTTGAGAACTCCGATTCCAAGGGGAAGCGTGTGAGGGAACTCCAGAACCAAAATCTCATCCGCTTCAACCAATTCAATTTTTGAAGGCTTCAAAACCTAAACGAATAAACATAATATCAAATCAATCTAAAGATGAAAAGAAAGGTCACAGATGAAGATGATGATGATTACCTTAGAAGAAGAAGAAAGATAAGAAGAAGAAGAAGAAGAAGAGTCGAAGGATGGGTTGAATCTGAGAGGGTTTAGTTTGCATATTGTAGTGAGAATCTGATCAGGATGATTTCAAATTAGTCAAAGGCTGGGGTCTCTGTGACTCAATCGAGGAAAGAGGTTAGCGTTTTGTGATAAAAATTCCTCAAGAAGACTTTTGGTTGTTGAAGAGGCTGCGTCTGAAGGTGTGTAGGGTTTTAAACTAATTAGGCTAAACATTATTAGAGTTTGAAATAGGAAAAGAGTCCTAAACGTGTCTCTTAAGCTCGGTTTTTTTTTTAATAGGAAAAGAGTTTAAAATTAAAAAAAATTTTGATTTTATTTTTTTTATTGTGCTGATGTGGAAAATTGTGGGAGCTTTAGAGGCTTTGGTTTTATATATATATATATATATATATAGATTAGCATGATATCATCATGCCTTGTCACTTGCACGCCACCTGCCATGTTAGTAGAGTCTCTATTGGGCTTTTGTCCAGCTTAACTATCCGTCAACATGACCCAAATCTTTGTCCGACTTAACTATCCATCAACATGACCCAAATCTGACTCTCTTCTTTGAACCACTTACCTAGACTGTTCCAAATCTTCATAAGCTTAGAGCATCAATATCAGTTAGTGCAAAATTTTCAATTATTTTGCAAGAAAAAATTTATTTATTTTTTTAATTTTATACATCTATTTTTATAAAACACCCATATCAGTTTATCTATTCTACACATTTATTTAGTAAAATATTCATTTCTTTAACAGAGTCATTTGACTCATCTCTCTCATAGATCTAACACAACCCACATAGTGTCATCTTTCTCATAGACTCAACACAACCCAAACAACAACACAACCACCATCAGAACCTACAAAAGATCGACACCAGAACCAATCGAAATCCATTGAGCAACAAGATCAACACTAGCAACCAATCAGAACCCACACAACCCAACAAAAATAGCCCACCACAACAAGAAAAAAAAAAAAAAAAAACTAGCAACCAACAGATCGGCGATGAGGAAAAAATCAGAAAAAAAAAAAACCCAGTAACCAACAGATTGACGATGGGAAAAAACCAAAAAAAAAAAAAAAAAAAAACCTAGCAACCAACAGAACAGCGATGGGGCTTGGGTCGGCAACGTGAGTCGGCAGGAGAGTTGATTTGATGAAATGAGAGAGAGTTGATCGGTGAGAGTGAGGTGAGAAAGGAAATGAGAAAAAGAGAGTGAGGTGAGTCAGAGGTATAGAGAGGAGAGATAAACAATGGTACATAAATACACAATTTTACACCCACTAATGTGGGTGTTTTTTTGCTCAAAATATGTAAAATGGGCACCTTTTTTTATTTTAGAAGAATATACATATGCTGATGTGGTTGTTCTTATTCCAAACATAAGGCATCATTAAGCCTCTACCTTTAGTTTATGGGCATTGTTAAAGATATATTGGATTTATATTAGTTTATACTTTATAGCCCGCTTATAGAGCATCCACATTAGTATGTGGAAAAATTTTTCCATTTAGCACATTTAAAATCTACTTTTTTTATTTTATACACCTATTTTTACAAAATACTCACATCAGTTTGTCTATTCTACACATTTATTTAAATAAAATATTCATTTCTTTACACGGTGAATAGTGTAAAATATACAAATAAAATATTATACACATTTCTTTACATGGTGAGGTGAGTTAGAGGCAGAGAGAGGAGAGAGAAAAAAAGAATAAAAAGGTCATTTACACGGTAAACAGTAACCGTGCATATATGTACGATTTTTGTTCTACTATTCATTTACACGATCATGGTGTATATTTGCACATTTTTACAAAGACTGATGTAGGTGTTTTTTAGGTTAGAATGTGTAAAATTGGTACTTTTTCTATTGTAGAAGATTATAGATAAGCTGATGTAGTTGCTCTTATAATGTAAAGCCCAATTGCACCTAACCCTGATCTCTATATATACCCTATTAGGGTCATTGTACATGTACTTAATCGCGTAATAAAAATGTGGCTATTTAAGGTTTGACACCATGAATGTAGATCATTAGGCTAAATCATGCTTCCCTCATGCATCCTCTTTCTTTCTCTATTCTCACGCTTTTACATCTATTTTATGTTTCCTTCAATGTCTTTAACAGTTCGGATAAAGGTCACAAGTGGTTTTGAAATTTGATGTGTAAGTGATTCATGTGTTGCATGTTTGTTTGGAGCTCATTATTTGTTTGTTTGATTTTCTAGATAACCAATTCTTTTTTTGGTGGTTAGTTGCAACCATAAAAATGAGTTGGAAATGCGGTTTTTTTTTTTTTTAAATATTTGGTATATGTAGAAAATAAGATATAATTTTTTTTTTTGAGTAATTTAATACAATTATATGATGTACATCTCTTATTCATATTATGTATTTGGAAAATTCATAATTTACATTGTACTAGCAACATAAACTATATTGTAGACACAAAATGTGTATAATATTGTACACATTTGCAAAAGTGTGTATATGAAAATTTCTTTGTTTACATTGTACTAGCAATATAAAATTACTCTGTAGACATAGAGAATGTGTATAATGTTATACACATTTGCAAAAAGTGTGCACAATTTTGCAATTGTGTAAAATATTTTACACATTTTGTATCTACAATGTAAATAATTTACATTGCTAGTACAGTTTAAACTTATAAAAGTCATACGTATATTGTGTAAGCCAAAAACACAGTCAACCAACAGTAAAATAGGTCACAAATTTTTTTTAAGAAAACAAAAAAAAAAAAAATTGAAAATCAACTATACCTTCCATTGTGTCTAATAACCATCTTTTATTTAAAATAGTCCAACTTTTCAAAATTTTCAAATAGACAATACGTCAAAATTTTCATCATGTATTGGCAATCGTTCGATTGATCATCAAACCGAGCCACATATCAAGTCCTTTAAGTTGTCTTAACTCAAAACAAAATGACATGCGTCACAAGTCACGTAAAGTCATAGGGCCGCATTAGATGAAGAGATTCACATGGATGGTTCTTATTAAATGCAAGATCAAATTTAAATAAATATTCAAAATTTATAATCAACTCTTAATAAATACTGAGAGAAACTTCCAAATAAAAAACCATTGAGTTTTCTATAAATGGAGGCTTCTTACATGAGAAAATCGATAGATACGTGAAGAGAAAATTCTGTTGACACTACCAAAATAAAGAGTAATCTCTAAGTCAAGAAGAGCTCTCTTCCTCATTCAAAATCAAGGGTCATTTGTACTCTCCAAATCAAAGTAAGCATTTTCCTTCAAGTTCTATTTAATTTAGTTCAAGATGAAGCCAACAGCCTTTGATATCAAGTCAAATACATGATACATCCAACTCAAAGGCATCAAGGCACAATTCAAGATTAAGCTTCATAGGCTTTTGAGTTGTAAAGTTATAAAGAATCATATAGAGAATTGTGCCCACTTTTATAAGAATAAATACAAATTGATATTTGTTGCTTTATTCCGTGACCGTATGATTTATTAATAATTTGTGAAAACCTAAACCATGATGAAATTTGATAAGCTATGAATGAACTGTTTGTAAAAAGGTCAAGCTTGGCTTGGGAAAAAACTTGTTTTTGTTTGTTTGTTTGTATACCAACACGCACGAGCGCGCGCGCACACACACACACACACGCACACGTACCCCTTTCAATTTTCTCACAAATTGAGAATATCTTCAAGGCTTTCAACATATATTTCTCATTTCAAACATTTTCTGAGAATCCAAACATAGACCCAAGAAAAGCAGACATTATTTATTCATGACTAGAAAAAGTAAAAGTAAAAAAAGAAGCATTACCGGTTTCAATATTTGTGATGGTTGGGTTTTGTAGTGGTGGCGGCTAGTGGTGGGTTGATTTTGGGTTGGGGTTTATGGTGGTGGCAGGTGGGTGGGTGATAGAGGCTAGTGGTGACTGTGGTTTTGCTGGGTTGGGTTTATTGGTGGTGACTGTGGGTTTACAGTGGTTTGTTTTTGTTTGTGATTTGGTGGTTGGGGGTTGGGTGGTGGTGGTGGCTGCTGTGGCGGCGGGTTTGTGGGTAGAGATAAGATAGTGAAGAGATTTTCGAAGTGTGTGTGTGTGTGTGTGTGTGTGTGTGTGTGACTAATGAAAAGGCTAAAAACGAAAAGGCACTAAAAATGAAAAGGGACAAAAAAAAAAAAACAGAGGGAAAATTTAGGGCTATGGGCAATCTAAGGGTCTATTGCGGCGGGTCACTGATGCGCCGCTATATCCAAGCTTAACGCCGTTAATATAGGTTTATTGCGGCCGGCAAATGACCTGCTACTATAGTATGCCGCAAAATACTAGAACTATAATGACCCGCCGCAATAGATTTCATATATAGCGGCAGGCCAAAAATGCACCGCAATAGGCAACATATAGCGGCGGTTTTCGCACCCGCTACAATAGCTCGTTTTTCTTGTAGTGCCACTGCTGCAACAACGGCCACCAACAATCATTGCCACAACAAAACCAACAACCACCATCGGCACAAACCCATATCCACCAATGCCAACTAAAAAAAAAAAACACAACTGAAAAAGAGAAAGAGAATGAACATTAAAAAAAAAAAAAAGACAAAGAGGCGCAGAGAAAGTGATAGAAAAAAGAAAAAAGGAAAAAAAAAAAGAGAGAAAAAAAGAAAAAGAAAAAAAAAATAGAAGTGAAGCTTTTGGAGAAAGAAGAAGAAAAGAGGAAGAAGAAAAAAGGAAAAGAGAGTGACAGAGATGGAGTGGCGAGAGAGAGAGAGAGAGAGAGAGAGAGAGTCAAAAAGGATGAGAGAGAAATGAGTAAAAAACTATTTTTTTAGCAAAAATTATGAGATTTGAATTATCTCATAAAGGGAGTTTTTTGGTGTTTGGTATGTCAAATGTGTCAAATATTTGGCATTTGGCACATCTACTGTGGATGTTCTTACAATGTTAAAAGAAAATTTTGTAATAAATACACTTACACCAATAAATCACATAAAAATCTGAACTACAACCAAAGAAAAAGAGAGAGAATTAAAATTCCATATAGTAACAAAATTCTTTTACAATACAACAGAACCACGAGCAAGTATAAAAATAACAAAACAACAGCTACATTACCAAAAAGCGAAAAGCTTAGGGCATTGCATAACCCTGTAATACAATGCAAAACTATACACTAAACCCTCTAAACCTTAGGAGTAAAACGAAATCAAGCCTACTCTAATGATCAAAAATTGAGTCTGAGAACTTTTAAGTAGCTCTGCAACCTACTCTAATGACGCAACTTCGATATGTATAGATTAACACCTTTTGTTCTATTTTGGGAAAGAAGTCAAAGGACCCTTACTATAACACAAAAAACAGAAAATCAAACATACCATATTCTTTTCAGCACATCTAGCATTTTTTTTCAACCAAGAATAGTAACCAAATAGCTCTAAAAAAAAAAATTGCAACCAAACGAACTATAGTAGAAAAATATTGGGATGGTCTGAAGCATAAAAAAGTAGTTCTGAAGCATTTTTCTAACAAATGGCAATATCCTCCTAGACAACCTTTGGGGATGTTCTTGTGATTTAAGATCTCAAAGTTTATCTCTACTACTGTACCTTATTGTTCTGAAAACATGCCAAATGATAGGATCAAAGTGGTTGAAATGGGTGAAAATTTGTTAAAGTAGACTTAAAGAAAAATATAATCTTTTTATAATTTTCTTTTCTGTTATGCAGTGCAGAAATAGTACTTATTATGAGAACTGTGATGGATACTTCAAAGGGAATGAAGAATGCCGTGATTTTAAGAGGGGTTTGTAAATCTGTTACTTTGTTTTGGTTCTTGTAGATTCAGAAGCTTTCTTGTTGTCTTTTGGGTGTCACTTTTGCGTCTATATATTAAAGAACAAAATGATGACTGCTTAGTGCTCTTAAGATGGGTTGATTTTTTTAATTTTATTCAAGAAAATCTATAATCTTATTTCTCATAAACAAAATTTTTTATTTGCATGATTTACATACAAGTCTAGAAGGAAAACAAAGAAAAGTCATTTATAAAGGATTGATTTCAAGGTGTCGTAATTCAGTCTAATACATGTTTTGATCCATCAAATAGTGAAATGCCAAGTTCAAAAATAAAAAAATAATAATAATAATCTGTGAGGGAAGAGGTGTTCCTAGGAATTGCACAAGTAGTTTACCCCTGTTTTTTTTTTTTTTTTTGGTGGTCTATCATTCCTGATAGTTAGATTAACCAATTTATATATAAACAATGGATAAAGGTTTATTTTTTATAAGAGTTTTTTTTCTTTTTTGGGGGGTGGCGTTGGTCAAGTTGGTCTCGTGCTTTGTTGTTCAACTTGCGATAGCTAGGCTAAGATGTTAAGGGAAAATAATAGAGGGCCCCTGGATCATATCTTACAGGTGGCATGCATATTATAGCTAGAGAAGGAGTCTTACGTTATTCAAGAATAGTTTTGGAATGTAGGACTACCATATTTCATGTTGAATATTTGAAAAGAAAAGAAAGAAATAGGCGGACTTTCTAAGGGCAAGAGCTTTTGTTGATACTTATCGAATAAGCGGGTCGCATAAATTTAGTTGTCAACTTGATTATGATTTATCTATGGTGATGGATAGGTAAATAAAAACCATTCAAAAAGTGGCAAAAAGTGATTGCAACCCTTATGCACGGGAAGTACTCATAGGGGGGAAAAAAAACAAAAAGGAGGATTAGAATCTAAAATTGATCAATCTCTAAAATTTTCAAAAGAGTTGTTGAAGTTGAAGGGTATGCAGCCTACTCCCACTCATAAAGAGAGCATAGGAACAAGAAGATCAACTTCAATAATTGGAGTTCATTCCCTTTAAATGAGTGTGTATTCTCGGCCCCTCCAAATGCTCCAATCTTCCAGGTTGCAGCATTGTACCTCTTGTTAAAATGTCCCTTCCAACATGCTAATAATTCTAGCACTAATCTTAAAATAACCGAACTCGTCCCACACAAACAAAAAATAAGAGACCACAATTCCTTAGCACTCATAATAAATGAAATCCTAAAGATCTAGTGATTCACAAGGAGATTAGTGATGTACACAGAGAACCAAACATCTAGAACGTTTCCTGAATCTAAGAAATGGGAAGAAGGCATTTTTTTTTCCATGTTGAATTGAAATCCTGTAAGTATCCTTGAAGAGAGTCTGAGAGTGAGATGATGTATGGGTCACGCATCATTGGACGGGGGACTAATAGCATGAATAATATCATTTTAGGGAGGGAAGGAGCCAGTGGTTAAGCTCATTGTTGGCGAGAGTAATTACACTGCCTCTGGACTATAGTTTTATCATGTCATGCTGGGAAGTTCGAAAGGTGTTTTGTATTCAAAATAATAGAAATTCACGGGGTGGTATATTGTGGTAAAATAGTTCTGAGGCATCTTCCACAATTACTATGTAAGACTATCAGCCGTTGCAAAATTATGTCATTTTAACACATCGAAATACTTACTTTATTATTTTACCACATCATTTTACAATACGTCATTTATCACATGTTTTATTCTTCAATTCTATATATTAAAATAATATTTCAACATATTAAAATAATATTTACAACTCATCAAACACAATCAACAGCCACCACATAGCTGCCAACAACCAATAGCCACCACCACACAACCACCACATCCTCCACAACCCAAAACACAATTCAAAACAAGCCCATAGCCCACCAATACCAAATCAGAAGCCCCACCACCTCAACCACAAACCCCGACAAAATTGAGCTTTCGGCTATGGCCATGGGTTTGAGACAACAACAACAACAACAACAACAACAATCAAAAAAAAAAAAAAAAAAAAAAAAGGAGGAGGAGGAGGAGGAAGAAAAAAATATAGAATAGAGAGATGGCGAACCTCACTACCTCCACACCCTCACCCTCACCCACACCCACTTCCAAACCCAAAACCTTCATAATCCAAGTCAACCCAGACTCCAAACCCACCATCTTCCCCACTCACACTCACTGTTACACCAACACCAACACCACCACCACTTAAACCCCCACCATTCTCCACACCTACTCCACCATCTTCCACGGCTTCTCTGCCACACTCTCTCCAGCCTAAGTCACTTGCCTCAGCTCCCACCCCCACATCCTCTCTCTCTTCCTCGACACTTTCTACTACCTCCACACCACTTGCTCCCCTCAATTCCTCAGCCTCAAAACCACCGGCAACTCCGACCTCGTCATCGCCGTCATTGACACCGGAATTACTCCCAACCACAAAAGCTTCAATGACCAAGACCTTGGACCCATATCCACCCACCACCGACCCATCCATCGGAACCCATAGCCTAACCAACCCGAATCCACCTACAACCTAACCAACCCACCACCGATTTGCCCATTCGAACCCACCCACCTCCGTCGGAATCGAACCCAACCAACACAATCTGAACCCACACATTACTATCTAAACCCACCCATTGCCCAACCCACCCATCAAACCACAACCAAAAAAAGAAAAAAAAAGAAAAACCATTGCTAGAGAGAGATCAGCATGGAAGTGATCGTCAGCGTTGGCATCGGCGTGGAAGAGCAATGAGGATGAGAGAAGAAAAGATGAGAGGTTGAGAGAGAGGAGAGGATTGGGGTTTGAGAAAAAAAAGAGAGGAAGAGACTGACGGAGAGATGAGAGAGAAAAGGAATAAAAAAAAATAATAAACACATATGCCATATTCATCCGTACCGTTCCGAGGATGAAAGCGTACTGTAGCATATTTCAAAATTTTTTGGCATTTAACATGCCTCATGATGCTCTGTTTTTGATGTTTGGTGTGCCAAATGCCAAATAATGCTCTAACTATTTTCCTATTCTTCTGGAGTGTAGGTTTTGCAATGGGGTTAGAGCCTATTAGATTTGAAAACATGTGAGTAAAAGCTGAAGGACTTATTGATAGGATGAGGGGGTTGTGGGAATCTTATCATTTTTAAGGCTCGCCTAGCTTTGTTTTGCCCTATAAGTTGAAGGCTCAAAAGTTAGATTTGCAAAGGTGGAATGAAACGGAGTTTGGAAATGTAACAAGAAGGAAAAATGCATAGCTAGCTTGCATATAGTCATTGGATGTGATCAAGGAGGATAGACTGATCATGAAAAGATGCAATGGAAATTGGCCATCGCAGAACTCGAGAAAACTTGTTGTTTGAGGAAATAAGCTAGAGGCAAAAGTCTCAGATGCTTTGGCTAAAGGAAGAGGATAAATATACCAAGTTTTTCCAAATGCTTCATGAACTCGCATTGTAGAAGTAACACTATAGGGCGGTTAGATTTGAATGGAGCGGCATTTATAAACGAAGTTGAGAATAGGATACTCTAATTCTAATTGAAAACCTAATTCTAAATGACAGGTAAATTCCAATTATTAAATTACCAAAATAGTCCTAACTCTATGAACGGCTTAGGGTCACACCACTGCTTATCGAAGGGCTTAGAGAGTGGCTTAGGGCGTTTTTTTTTTTTTCTTGGATTGGAGTGGCCTAGGGATGTTCGAAGAACTCAAGGGTTTTTAAGTTTTTTATTTATACTGGGTCCTGAAGCTGCGTTTACAAAAACGCTGGACAGACATAGTTGAAGCCGCGCTTATATAACACAGCTTCAGGACAGACCTATTGCCGTGTTGTGTAAACACGGCTTTAGGACATAAATAAAAAAAATTAAAAAAAAAATTTCAAATGGGCCTGAGGCCGCGTTTTTAAAACGCGGCTTCAACAGAACGCAGCTCAACCCACAAGAAACGCGGCTCCAACGCTGACCTCGGGCTACGTTCGCTGCACGCAACTATACTCAGGGGCTGTAGCTGTGTTTTTTGTAAAACGCAGCTCAAAGATGGTACTGTAGCTGCGTTCTCTGTAAACGCAGCTTCAAAAACGCAGCTTCCACCCACGTTTTTTGTAGTGTACTAAATACTGAAAATAACTATACAATTGACTCTAAAAGCAAATAAATTCTAAATTAAAATATTTTTTCTTTTCTTTTTTCCACTTCAATACATTAATAAGATTGTAACTTCCTTTGAGTTCCTTCTTCCTTCTACAATACGTGGACGCTCAACTTAGTTTAGGGACAGAGCTTGCTATAGGGCGGTTAGCTATGGATGGAGAGGTATTTAAAAACCAAGCTGAGAATAGGATACTCTAATTCTAATTGAAAACCCAACTATAAATGACACAAAAATCCCAATTATTAAATTACCATAATACCCCTAACTCTATGAAATTAAATAAAAATATTAATAAACATAATTGACTACTAATACTGAAAATAAGTATACAATTGGCTCTAAAAACAAATAAATTCTAAATTAAAATATTTTTTCCTTTCTGCTTTCCACATCAATACATTAATAAGATTGTAACTTCCTTTGAGTGCCTTATTCCTACAACAATTTGTGGACACTCAACTTAGTTTAAGGACAGAGCTTGAAGTTGATAAACGAATTATTCCTGGTGAATTATCTTTTTATGGATTCTAAAGACGGTTCCACTAGAATTTTTTGTTATTGTCTAGCACAAGACAAATGAAAGCTTAATTCAATTCTTAATTTTTTGTTCAATCATGGTTTATTAATTTCAAGAATGAGCCGTGTAGTTTAGTTTATGTAAATTAGCCCAATATAATTCAATTCTTCATTGTCACATATTAACAGCCAACAAGCTCTAGCCATTGGAATTTCTCATGGTCTGGTTATTCACTAATATCTACTTAGCAAAACAGTTATTCATTGATATTTATTTGATGCAGAAGACACCTAATGCGTTACCATTTGATCTTTATATAGCCGTCTTAGTTTAGTTTTCTACAGTTCAACTTATCTTTTCTCATGCATCATTTCTGCAGACCCAAAACATCGACCCTTGGCTGAATTACGGAAGGGTAAGTCTGGCCTTTTTAATGCTGGTGTTTGTTTCTTTCTCCAATTGAAGCTGTCAAACCTTCTATCTTAATGTTTAATTTTCATTTATGTATTTTTATTTTCATTTTAAAATGTTTTTGTTGCATATGTGGATGGGGGCGTGCTGGTTCTTACCTTTTATTTCAGAGTGGAAGAAATCTATCAATGATCAAGGTTTTGCCAATGCGCGTGGTTGATTACATAAAGCATTTACATGAACAAGACCCAGCGATGTGCAGGATAATTTATAAGTCATACAAAGAGGTAAACTGTGTTTATTTAAGAAACTTCTAAATATTCTGTTTCTATGATATAACTGAGTTCTAAGGAATTCATAGTTTATGGCTTGAAAGGTGTGGTTTAAATTAATTCTTAATCGGAGTCCTATTATAAAATTCCTGTCTATTGAGTTTTCTGATAAAAATTTTTTTTCCGTTTTAAATCTGATGAATAAAGAATCAAGTTAACAGCAGCGTCAATGTTGGACTCCAAATGAATTATCACACTAATAATTTATTTGTCTTCTTTGCTTTATTATTAATTGTAAATAATAACAATGGTATAGTTTGGGTATTTTTGGATGGCATGGAACCTCACCAAGGCATAGCTCTTTGGACCTGAAAGCTCGAAAATGTGTTAAAAACACAAGAGCTTGTTTAGACTCCCAATTAAAAATTACGGTTAGATCGCTTTTACTCTTACTTAATCAAAGTGCGGAAACAAGAGTAAATGATGCGCAATAAACCGATAACTACTCTAGTGCATAAACATGAAAAACAAACAATAAAATATAAGCACAAGAGTAAGGGAAGAGAGATGCAAACATAAGATAACACCACGATGTGTTATCGGAGAGGAAACCGAAGATCTCGGCAAAAAACCTCTCCGCCGCCCTCCAAGCAGTAAATCGATCCATTAGAGAATAAAGTTGGAGTACACGAATAACAAAAGACCCTTCAAGCCTAGTCTACCCAATGTACTTGAGTCTCTCAAGCTCCTGCTACCAACTGACTTCACCAAGCCTTGTTTTCTCTAACTCTCCAGATCCCGCAATACGCCCGATTGCATCCGCCAAGTCTCACCGGCTTTTTTTGGCAAATTTTTAATGCTGTTCAGCTCCAAAACACTCTCTACACTCTGAAAATGTGTGAGTTGTGTTTGAGTACAAATCTCCTTTCAAGGTATGACAATGGGAGAGGGAGGGAGAAAATGCTAGAATGATTTCTCACTAAGGATGAGTAGTTCTCTCACAAAAAGATGGGTGTGTGTGTTGTAGAAAACCTATCTAGGGTTTTTCCCTCTGAAATAGCCTTCTTTACATTTGTGGATAATGAGGGTATATATAGTTTGGGTGAAGGATAAGAAAGTCACACTTAGAAATCCTCCAGGCAGAGAGTCTCGTGGATATCTCGCGGAAAGGCCTTACCCGCGAAATACTTGCGAAATTGACAGCCTGATACGACTCTTTAGCTTCTAGTCATGTGCTTCTCATATGCCCTTTTCGCGGGAATCCTTCTCGCGAACTTCTTGCGAGCTAATTGCGAAATGCACTTATCTTTATTTCATGCTCGATTCTTCACCAACTTAATACTAAACCCAATACAATAAAATCCCACAAAATACAATGGACAAAATTAAAGCAATTACGACACTTTTTGTCATGGAATAAGCCAATACTAATGTTATGATAAAAATCATAACTTAACAGGACCCACCCCTAGGGAGTAAACCAAGGATACACAACCCCACCCTCCAAAACCGCGTATCTAAAGGAACTCCTAGTGGGATTGAACCTACAATATCTAGGTTTATAGCTCATCCATGCCTCTAGCCACTGGGCTGCAACTTGACGGGTGGTATATATTATGAGTATTGATTTGGCTAAAATATAGGGTCGGAGGACAGATTGGAGAAATTCTTCTCCTTGAGGATTTAGGTTTTAATGTTATAGAAGAAAATGGGGAATTTTTTTTATAAGATTTTTTACTTTAGCCCCCAATGGAAGGGAGAAGGGGAGATCCAAACCAATAATTTTCGCATGAGGCATGGTCCCCAATCAATTTTATAAATAGAAGAAATTAGGGGATAGGCTTTGTAGAATGAATTGGAGTTTGTAAAATTTGAATTTTGATGACTATTTGACAAGGAATATATGTGGGGCATTTAGGTTTTGATTAGGGTTGTTTGAGTAGTAACATTAACGACAGTTTGCCAAGAGTTTGGTCTATCTTAAGTAGCATCTCCTCTGCTTGTATAAGCAAAAGGTGGAATCACGAGTATGAGATTCATTGGATGCATGTGAAATATATCAAAAAAAAAAAAAGAAAAGAGAGAGAGAGAGAGAGAGAAGTGCCAACCTTTGTAAGAAGAGTATCTGGGTGCAATGCTTGCCAATTGGGTGGGAAAACTTTGGCCTTATATACCTATCAGGAATTTCATGCTATCACTATTCTCAATTTCTTGCAGCATTTTATCTATCTTGCATTAACATGTTCGATTGAAAAAAAATTTGATGTCCTAGATTAGCTTGTTTAGCTGATAAATACTTTTTCAAATCCTTGCCATTAAATGAACATATGTAGGCAACTTTTCAAATTTGGCTACATCATCTTGTGTTAAAATCAATGCTGAATTATGAAATTTTGGGGTTACAAGGGCTAAAAGGGCTATCTTCACACACGCACGCATAATTTTCAAATGGCTTAACATATAATAAATATCTTTGCAAATGTGTGTAAAAGTACCGAGAAGCTTATTTTTTTTGTGAAGAGATGGAGAGAGAAGAAGAAGGAGAAGAAGTTATGGGTTTGGAAGAGAACAAAAAAAAAAAAAAAACATTCATGTGGAGAGAGAGCGTAAGGGGAGGGAGGGGGGGAGTAGGTAATGCCAGTTACACATCATATTTTCATCTCGTGTCGAAATGACGAAAATTTGGCATCATGGGGACTAAAAGAATGATCTTGATGGAGAAACTAATGTATTGGGTGGCTAACTATGCTATATATATTTTACCAAAAAAAAACTATGCTATATATATATATATATAAAAGGTGTGAAAGAGAAGGGCGTAGGTGATGTCACCCTTTAACTGAGTTGCATATTTGATATGTTGTTCCCCTAAAATGTGTGTTCTTATTGCACTATAGTATGCAATAAATGTGATTTTTTTTTATAGCAATTTTATGGTAAAAGATCTTGATGGAATACCTCTTGGACTATGCTCCTTAAGTCTATTTGGACTTGAGTTGAAATGATGTATCTCTGAATTCCATATTAATATGTCAATTGCATCCTCTTCTTCAGTTGCTAATGAGAAAGGATAATATATGTGACGCTCATGAGCTAATGAAATGTATGTATTTAGGCTTGTACTGTTTTGAGCTTCTTTTCCCTTTGCTCTGTTGTACTCCCTTTTCTTTTGGCAATGATAATCCAGTTTATTTTCCCACCAAAAAAAAAAAAAAAAAAAATCATAACTTCAAGTGGGAATTGACCCTATATATTCTTCATATTTTGCTTTTAAGTGAAAGGTAAATCTTTAATTTGTTTGCTAGAAAGATGAACCAAAACTCGTTTGCTTATGATTATTATGCGTGGATTATTGGAACTCTCCGTTATGTCATGTGGGGATATTTTTTTATGTGAATCTTGATCAACTAATGGATGTGGTTTTGTTGTTTTTGTCATATTCAAGTTCGTTTGGTTTGTTTCCTTCCTTATAAAGAACAAGATTCAATCTTGAAATTGAGAACTATAATTGTAATGAATTTGGTAAATCTGTTGTGTGCTTTTATCATTGCCTTCTTTTTATACATAATGAAAAAAAAATTCGACACTATGCTACAAGACTTCATAAATTACAAAAAAAGAAAACCTAGAATTAGAGACAGATAAGGTGTGGTACTTACATTTTTAGGGTTAAAAACATTATTTTTAATATGACTAAATAAAACTAAGAAGCTAGAAGCAATGTGAGTTGCAAATTAGAATTCGCATTTTCTTTTTTCCTTGAAGTAAGATTCGGAATGGTATATAGTCTAGAGTAATTATATGCTATCCCCTAAGATTGCATATTGTGATGGTTGCTACTGAGATATCTATCAAAAAGCTATTAGTTTCTTCTAAAAAAAAAAGAAACACTTACCATTGCTTTTGTACCAAACAAGTTAGTGTTACATATTCATGAGATCGTACAAGTTTATAACAATTGTTTTTCCCTTTTCAATCATGCAGTGCATTAGCAAAGGTTATGATAATCGTGAGAGATACCGCGAGTACAAGTGTCCCCAATTCAAATAGCCTTTTAACTGTGGTAGTGTTGTTCACTACATGAATGTTAGCAGAAGATTGAAATCTATAAATTATGCCATTGCTTAGAGATTTTGTAAGCAATTATCTCGTTAGAACAATGCTTCATCTACAGTTGCTTTTTTGGTAAAAAATTTGGTTGGACATATTTATAAATGTTTGGCCTCGTACTTTGCTTTTAACTTACAAATTTACAATAGTTAGAATTAGGGCGTTTACATTGATGGTGGTATTTGAGCAAACAGGTTATTTTACTACTCAAAACGCCGAAAAGCATGCTTTATTAAGTGATGGATGTATGATATCAGATAATCGGTCTTCTTTAAATATATATATATATATATATATATGTGTGTGTGTGTGTGTGTGTGTGTGTGTGTGTGTGTGTGTGTGTGTTACAAAGCGTACGGTGCTAGTTATTTTTTCTGGGCTTTAAATGGTTTTGCAAGTCGAACTTTGTTTGGACTATCGTGCCATTTATTTGTAAACGTTCTTGATGTATCAATTAATTTGGATTTGGGATAGCTTTGTGGGTTGGTATGAGTTTTTCTAGGGTCACAGCATCAAATGCACAACACTCTCTACTTTGCTTATCACATCAGACAATCATTAAAAAAAAAAAAATTGCATATTGTAGTGGGTTTCCATTCTCAATGCCCAAGTGTTATTTAGTTAAATTGTATAAGGTGAATTTCTTTTCTGATCCTGTATATCTTTATTGATTTGAAGGGCTAAAAAAATCAATTTCTATCGTTTTGTCTGAACCGCATTGAATATCCTATCCTAATTCTTACATATTATTTCATAACTGTCAACTACAATAGTCATTTCTTTAGTAAACAATAAAAAATTAAAAAAAAAAAAAAAAAAAACACAGGTGTTTAGTGCGGGAAAAATCCCCCTACTTTTTGTCAGATGTCATACTGCATTGCATATTTTTATTCATAAGAGAACCGCTCACAATCGCAGTAGTCTATAGTCTGTTGATGCGGCTCAACTGGACTGAACTTGTACTAAAATAGCCCAACCCTCTGCTTCCGTACACCTTATATGGCAACACGCCCATTTTATTTTTTTCTTTGGTTGTCTTTTCTGTCGCTTCCCTTTTAACGTCAACGAATACACGAAACCCAAACTAGAAAATGATTACTTTTACTTCTAACTTGTAATATGATCTGATACGCTCTTCTCTTAATATGAAATATGATTAAGGTTAATTTTTATTTTATTTTTTATGATTCAAAAGTGGAGATTAATACTAATTTTTAATCTTCAACTCTGGAACGATAATTGCACGGCTCTCAATTCATTAAACTAGATGTGAATCACTGTATATGTGGCATATTTTTCACATATTTAAGTTTTTTTTATTAATTAGCTAAATGCTATAAGAATCAAGTTTGGTTCTTTTGGTCTGAATTGTTGCCCTAGCTCTTTTTGTATTGTGTTTTGCGTGTTTCAGCTGTTTGTTTGTTTGTTTGTTTGTTTTTTTTTTTTTTTTTTTTCTCTTCAACTCAATGTGTATGGCACTGTTCATTGGTCATAAATAGTAAAAATAGGCCAATGAACAATGCAGTATAGTAATATTAACAGTAACAAAATATTTTTTATTCTTTTCAGTTTTCAGCAAAATAAGTAATATTTAAACACATACCTAGTGTGTATACTATATAGTTACATAGAAAGTGAAATTGTCTATTTTGTTTCCTTATAATTTTCTTTTTGTTAAATACAAATTTCAATTCATCAAAAAAAAAAAAAAAATGAAACACTGTTGAAAATCAACAAAAATAACTTATCAAATCAACCTAGGAAAAATGATTGTATTTTTTTTTTCATTCTAAATATGAGGAATCTATTTTACTACTAATGAATTATTTATTGATTTGAAAGAATACAAGGTATCACCCCATTTGAAATTTTAAGTGATGTGATACTTGATACACTTTTGCATTTGTAATGTTTAATTAGAACAATCAAAATAAATTTATTTCAAATGAAGAGAATCCTTATATATTGAGATCAAATAATGTTATATCAACCATGTAGTGATTGTTAAGATTGGCATTTGGCTCTTTTAAATTGCCTCTTAATGAAACCATTTTCCCATTAAATATGGAAGAAACCAAATTTCAAAGTTCAAAGGTGCCTTTAGAGGTGACAATATTTTTGATATGATTCATGAATACGATACAAGTTTTTGAGAGTTAAAGATTAGCCTGAAAGGGTTGTGTCAGACATGATAAAAAAAACATGCCAATTGCAAGTTATTCTGCTTAACATGCATTTGATACAATAAGATATGATTATTCATTCGTGTCGACACAAAATAACCTATTTTAACATGACTCATTTAACTTGTAGATTGTATGTTTTAAGTATTTGATGTTATTATGAACTTCTAAATTGCATGCTTTATAAGTACTTTGATGTTATATTTTGACCTTTAAAATTTTTTTCTATATAGGTATTTTGATGTTATGATTTTGTATGTAATTAGTTGTTTATTTAAATTTAAAAAAATATTAATAAGGTCATACAGGTTGAAATGTGTCATGTTTGATGCTGGTAAAATGAGTTGTAATTGGGTTACATAGCTTGATTAATATTAAAATTGAATCCTTTTATAAAAGATCAGAGAAATATGGATTTAAACCGCTTGCAAGAATGATTTTTAAAATGAGTAATGTTGTATTTGTGTCAACTCAACGTGACATGTTTATTAACTATGTCAAGTGAATTGTGTCTTAATAAACATATGTCATGTTTGTGCCAATTTATTTAACTAGATGCCCTTATCTCAACATGAGTCGCAACCCCTAGGTGCTTTGTGATGGATTTTTTGTTAGGCAGGCCCCTTTTGCGCTTGTTATTTTGTTCACATAAATAGAGAAAAACTTAAAAACCTAAGGTGATAAAAAGTTGAGTTCTTAAGTTAAAAAAAAAAAAAAAAAAAGTTTACTCTTCAGTTTTTTCCTTTCTACCTTTCTACCTTAACTGAACAAAGGAACTATCTACTTTTGACTTCACTTCCTAATCAATTAAGCGCAATATTAATCAATTAAACATACATTTTTGGATGTATTTAGTTGAATAAAATATTCAAGTCATTAAGTAGCTTATAATGAGCCGTGAAATGAATGTTTTCGGTAACAAAGTTGGGCTTGAAACAAATTGAAACATAAGTATCAAAATCAATTAATGATTGATATACATACCTTTTCTTTATGATCATTTTCCTAAATAAGTGAACAGTAAGCCATATACTTCTAGTCATAGGAGGAATAAAATTAGGTTAAAGCTAATTTGAGGCAAACACACAAATGAAGAAGCAGAAGTGCAGAATTAAGGATTAGTTAAACGATTTTGAGTAATAAGGCCGACCTATTGGATATTAATCTTACCACTTTAAAAAAATAATAATAATTACAAAAGAAAGTTATCATATATCAGCACCAAACAAGTTTTTTGCTCCAAAAACATTAAACTAAAAAAAAAAAAACTTTAAATTACTCCTAAAACAAACCTAATCGCAACCCTAATCCCAACCATTACCATCACCGTCACTGCCATTTTCATCATCACCGCCACCGCCACCGCTACCGCCGGAGCTTGGTGGTTTGGGAGGAACAACGACAGCTTTCACCTCCCTCACGTCATTTTTCACCTCTATCAACTGGTTTCTCGCTTCCCTCAGGTCCTTTTTCACCTCCATCAATTCCTTCCTCAGGTCGTTTTTCACCTCCATCAATTCCTTTCTTGCTTCGTCTAACGCTTCCTTCAGTCCCTTCACCTCACCAAGTGTCACTTCGGTTACTTGAGCAGTTGTATTTGCCGTTAATATTAATTTTGTTGCGTCCAATCCTGTCACGGAATCCCATGTTGTTTTGGCAGCTTCCTCCAAACTCTTGTCATGAACACTTATGGCATGGCCGACTCCTTTCAGTGCCATGTCCAGCACAGTTTGACCCACGGCAATGGCTGATACGTTTCTTAGTAGTGCGCCTCCTTGAGCACCTAGCAAATTTAACATACACAAAAAGTAAGTTAATGGCATATAAAATCAACTAAACACTAACATACTTAAAAAAAAATACCTTCCCGATTTTCTTTGGCACCATTTCCATTGTGTGGTGTGCTCTGAGACTGAGTTTCTCTCTTCTTCGAACCATTTTCTTCTTTTGGTGAGCATTGTGGGGGAGCTCCCTCAACACCTAGCAAATTTAACACACAAAAAGCAAGTTAATGGCATATAAAATCAGCTAAACACAAACATACTAAAAAGAAAAAAATGAAAAAAAAAAAAAGAAAGAAAAATACCTTCCCCATTTTCTTTGGCACCATTTCCCTTGTGTGGTGTGCTCTGAGGCTGAGTTTCTCGCTTCTTCAAACCATTTTCTTCTTGTGGTGAGCATTGTGGGGGAACACCTAGCAAATATAACACACACAAAAAGTTAGTCAATGACATATAAATCAGCTAAAAAAAAAGAAAAAGAAAAAAAAAAAGAAGAAGATAGAAAGAGAGAAAAATACCTTCCCGATTTTCTTTGGCACCATTTCCTGTGCTCTGAGGCTGAGTTTCTCGCTTCTTCGAATCATTTTCTTCTTGCGGTGAGCATTGTGGGGGAGCTCCCTCAACTTTAAGCTTTTCCCCGAACAACTTAGCTTTCCTTCCCAACCTTTCAAGTAAGCATTCTTAAACCCAAAAACGAAAAAAAACAATAACAAAACAAAAACACAAAAAGAGATATTTCAGCAAACATTCTTAACAAAAAAAAAAAAACAAAAAAGAAGAAGAAGAAGAACTTGAGATTTAATATACCATATGTTTTGTCACCATAGAGAACCTTCTTCAGGTTCAATCGGCATCCATCTAATAGAAAATAAAAAGAGTGGAGTAAGGACGTAGCAGAAAACTATTGAAATGAGAGTGAAAGACAGAAAGAAAGACAAAACACAGATTTATAAAGAAGAAAAAATGAATAGGTCTAGTACTTACCTTTCCTCAATATATATAGAGCAGCCGCTAGTTTTGATCCAAAATGAGTCATCTTATGAAATGACTGAGAGAGTTGACGGGACTGTGAGAGAGAATGAGAAGAAGGAGCTTGAGAAAGAGAGAGGAATGAGCTTTCTGTTTAGGCAAAAAAGAAAGAAGAGAGGGTATTTGTAATATTTGTCACTTTTCTGTGTGTCATATAAGGGGAGACTGCGTGTCCAACAAGCATGCCTTATTTCTTTTTCTTTTTATTGTTTAATATTTTTATTTCCTTAGCTCCTTACCTGTTAAAACCATGTGGCCTTATTTAAGTGATTGAAAATATTTTTCTTTAAAAAAAAAACATCAACAACAACCACCGAATGCACACCAAGTCCTCTCTCACTAAACTTTTGCTCAAAAAGAAAAAACGAAGCAAAAAAAATTCTATGAGTCCATCCCATAACGCTTTTTGGCTTGTCAATTTTTCAAAAAAGGAGCACAGTAGGAGTCTAGCTGCTTTGGAGGGTATTTTGCAATACAACGATTCCATTGGCCTGTAGGCTATGTTAGACAAAAGAATATATATTCATTAAAATTGATTGAGCTAAAAGAAAATGGTACTTCTAGTAAAAATGGACATATCTTACCATTTTTCAGTATTCTGTCTTGTTTTTATTATTGATTTGTTTTAATCATGTTATTGGCCTGTAGGGTTTTGTATTGTTCTGCTCAATGTTGAAATCATCAGTACGCGCCGTAAAAAACCAAGAAAATTAGGAATTAATTCTTTTCCACAACTCAAGAAATTTTTTTTAATCTTAAAAAGCAGGTTATGGAATTCGTATAGAGAACTGTTGGTACATACAAACCTCTTCTTAAAGAAACTTACATTTGTGGCAATTTTCTATTTGTAAAGGTAAATTGAACGTACATATATAACATTGTCTTATATAATTTCCTCACCATTCACTTAACTATTTTTGCTATTTAAAAAATGTACAGTCTAAAAGCATAGCTCTTTTTCCTTGGAATCATTAATGCTAAAATACAGACTGTGAGGGATGTCGAAAATTGTTAATGCTGAAAGAAGCTTCGGCAAATTCCAAAATTTAAGAATTTATAAGTAGAGAAAATTGCATGATGCAAATAACTTAAAGTGAAAAATCCTTATAAAGTCAAATGTGATATGAAATGGCTATTTATGTCTTATTAAACACTTAAGTAAAGTTCAATCTGTCTTTATTAAATTTTTTTTAAAAAATTATAATATTATTTGTGATGCCTTTGATCACTACAATCCCATAGTTTAATTTGATCGAAGAACTCAAAATAGTGCACATAAGTATTTCCCTTTAATTTGTAGTCCCAATTCGGGATTATAAATTTATTGAGACATATTTAAATTTTAAAAAAAAAAGTATGATACAAATAAGTTGTATAGAGCTTAAAAAATTGTGCCTATTATAAAGCTGGAAAATAAAAAAGAAACTCCAATTAAATATATAAGTATTTCAATGTTATGTGAGATTTTATACTTGTTAGAGAAATATATTATTCAGTCAGTATTAATATAATTTGGCTGCAAAAATTACATACTTTAGTAATACCGAGACAGATTAGGCAGAGATCAGAGAGAGAGTTTGGAATGGACTGAGACGTGGTGATTATGATGTATAGAAATACAAAGCAAGGAAGGAGAGCTAAGACTCTACTGTGCTTTTAGTCTTTTCAAAAAACGTTTCTTTGATTTCTGGCAACTGCCTGTAAGATGCATTTCGCTACTCTAGAGAGAGACCGTGTGTGATCCAAAATGGCAAATCAAGTAGATAATGATGTCATATTCGTGGGTCAGTATATTATAAAAAACGGCCGAATATTGTGCCAGAGCCTAGAGGGTCTTTATCAGGTGCAGAGAAAATAAAAAGAGTGGACTTCAAATTCAAACGCGCGCACCATCGTCTGTAGCGTCCACAACCACAACATACACGTACGGAAACTGTGAGAAGAGATGGCAGGGGAGAAGGGGAAAAGTTAGGCAATAAAGTGGTTTTTTATTTTCTTTGAAAATGCTCCCAAAAGATAAAAACATTTTATTACCTAACTTTTCCCTTCAGTCATGCCATGCCGTACCATTGTACCATCCTATACAACCTCCTCCTTCCAAACCACCGGGTCTTGTAGTCTGGTGGTACCCGGTACTATGTTTATTTATGAGCTTAAAGGTCTTATTTCTCATAATTAAAAAAACAAAACAATGTTGTTGATACTGTATAGAGACTTTTGTTTCCGCTGAACAATTAAACTTTATTGACGAAATTAAAAACATTAGAGAGACATTATTTAGTTTTTGAATTATGAATTTCTTAATTTGACATTATATTGTGATTTAATTATTAACAAGTTTAGTTAAAATCTTCATTAACTAATATAAAATTTATGTTAGATTGTTAATTAATTTAATAGAAAAATGAGATGATATTGTTGGAACTTGAAAGAGTTGAATGGATCTTTCAAGGGAAAACCAATATAAGAGCAAACACCATCTGTTCAAGAAATTCTTAATCATAGTATTGAACAACACTGTTCAAACTTGAAAGCAAAACGGTGTTGAAGTTGACTTGGAAAAAATTTCCCCCACTTCTTCGGCTATAAATCAAAATTTTAGATTTCCCACAAAGTGATCAAATGGCGCATAAATTACAAAAAAAAAAAAAAGAAAAAAAAGAAAAGAAAAAGAAAAGAAAGGTTGTTGTTAATATCGTATCAACAGCATTCTACAAAGAAAAGTTTGAAACTTTTCACAAAAATGAACGGTGCTTGGTTTAATAGTATGAATATTGGTGTTAGTATTATAGCATTCTCATTAGCTTCTTCCAAAAAAATATTTATTTTACATTACCAAAATCCAATTTACTTATTTGATATAATCACTTTAAAAATACAACTTATATTCTATACTTTATTTTACACTCCATCATAATAAAGTAATCTATGTTTTTACACCAATAACTATAGCAACAACAAAAAAATGCCACAACCACCACAATACCAACCACTCGCCATAACCCTAGCCACCCAACACCACAAATTTGCATTGGATCGCTGAGTCCAACCCACCCAAGCTAGACTACCACCAACATCACACTACAAAAAACGGGGTCTAAAGCCGCGTTTCAAAAACGCGGCTTTAGACCCCAAAAACGCGGCTATAGGATATAGCCGCGTTTCCTATAGCCGCGTTTACGACCCCAGCTTATGCCACGCAGCAACAGCCCCCAGCGGGTCTGTAGCCGCGTTTTTAAACCGCGGCTATAGACCCACATAAAGCCGCGTTTCAAAAACGCGGCTATAAGCTCCGTGCCTATAGCCGCATTTCATAAAACGCGGCTAAAACCCCTCTTTAAGCCGCGTTTAAAACCGTGGCTATAGACCCTTTCATTTCACCGTCTGGCTATAGCCGCGGTTCTAAAACGCGGCTATAGACCAAGCTAGAGTTGCGTTTCTAACCGCGGCTCGTACCTATAGCCGCGTTTTGAAAACGCGGCTATAGACCAAGTTAGAGCTGCGTCCAAAACGCGGCTACAGGTCAGGTCTATAGCCGCGTTTCGATAAACGCAGCTGTAGACATGCTTTCAGTAGCGATTTCTTCGGCTGCCAGGAACCTTAGCAAGGACCTATAGCCGCGTTTTAAAAACGCGGCTATAGGTATTAATTTTTTTTTTTTTCTTTCTATTTTCCCTGCTATCACAACATCCTGCTATTACAAAATATTCCTGCTTTTACAAGATTTCTGCCTTGAAATTACATCCTGCTATCACAACATCCTGCTTTCACATTTTTTTCACAGCCAACATTACAACTCATGCAACCAGCCAATTAACCTCCAAACATAACAACTTCTTGCTATTACAAAATATTCCTGATATTACAAAATATTCCTCCTATCACAAGGTTTCTGCCTTTTTTTCACATCCAAAACTTACAACATCACAACTTCATGATAAATTACAACACACCAGCCAAAAATTACAACTTCACATTTTTTTCACATCCAACATCACAACTCATGCAACAAGCCAACCTCCCAACAGCTGCCTCATCAACATCACAAATTCACAAGCATCACAAATTCATACATAACCAGCTCTATTCATCACAAGTTCACAACATCACAAGTTCCATACACAAAAGGCATGATCAAGTTCCCAACAAAAAGATAATTATAAGGTATAAACAAGATTTTTGTTCATCACAAAAGAACTGTACAACATGCTTAGAATGTCCACTAGGTTGTGAGGCCTCAGTTTCATTTGTTTCCATTGTCCACTTCATGGTTAAACTGCACAAATTATTCTTTGTCATGTTACAAATTATTCTTTATATCAAAAGGCATGATCATGAAGCAATTTGGCAGAATAATATTATAAGGAAAAGTGAGCTCATTTGGATTAAAGAAAACAAAACAAATAAAATATAAGCAAGGATCTATCTCTGCCATATCAGTTATGTTTCACACTATTTTTCTTTCCCTTGAATAAATAGTTTCTTAAACCAATATGTTATTTGATAATCACCATATTTTCACTCATCAAACACAAAATCCAATTTACTTTATGTTAAAGAGTATTTGTAATGTACTAGTCATCCTGTTAAACTGTAAGTTTGATATAGCTAACCCAAAAACATTAAGTGTCAACAATGAACTAGCACTGCAGCTTTCTTCTCACACTCTTCTGCATTCCCATTTGCAAGACCTAAAAATAAGTATAAACTTATTTCACAAAATTTTCCAGTATACATTATGAAAAACGGACGATAGATCTTTTTGTACAATATATGCTTCGCCATCTCCAACTTTCCCTCACTTCCAACATATACATATAATTTATGCAATTCTCCACAATATATATATATATATATATATATAAAACTTATACATACTAACACTTCAGCATTAACTTCCTCAAAAAAAAAACACTTCAGCATTAAGTTATAATACCGATCAAATTTAATAATTCCAGAACGACACGGCACTATCCGTTTCCATGTTTTCTCCATCATCCAGTTTATCAAAAATAAATAAACTGGATGATGATTCCACTTGAACCCAAGTGGAATCATCATCCAATTTAATTTCCCTCTATATAAAGAGGCATAGTTTGCCTTCATTTTTGTTCCCTCATCCTCTAGCTTCCCTTATTACTTATCACTAGCAGTAAAGAAATGTTGGGGCAAAACACATGTTACAGTACAGTACCATTCTTCCTAGTCAATATAGAACAACACAGAAAGGAGGAAAGTCTACACAACCGAGTTGTTTATTGCCAAGTCCTACATATGCAATGGGCTATAATGTTCAATGTCACAAAGCTTATGGCAATCAAGGTAAAGAGATGTAAACCCCTTGAGGACCAAAATGCTTTTTATTATTATTTCTCAAGAGTCAAAAGCAAAAGAAAGTTTTATTAGTGTTAGTTGACTCTGCAAAAATGTCGATGCTTCAATATGACACTTGAAACAAAGATGTTTAAAGCCGAGTTGTTGTCTAATGTAAACACTTAAATTTGAGAAATAGTAACAAATAGACATAATTATTTTAGCAGTCACAAATTTTTTTGTTTATTTGCCAATTAGACCATTACCTTTAGTGTTTACATATATGGACCCGCATTCCTTATTGAAACAGCTCATAATATATATATTAAACCCTGAGATTTTACTTACCAAGCACTGCCACCCATCAAAATATGCCACCCTAAAACATATTAAAAGCCTCGTATTAATATCACATAACATGTAATATAAAAAGTAGTATTATGCTAAATATCATTTGTTTGCTACCTGAGTCGAAACACCACGTGCACCCTGGCTCATTTGGTTGAGCATGTCTCTCACCGACGTCATCACGTCGACCATCTGTTGTTGGTGCCTTGCCTCAGATGCAGCTAGTTCCTCCCTATGCCTCGCCTCAGATTGAGCTAGTTCCTCCCTATGCCTCGCCTCAGATTGAGCCACTTGCTCCCTAAGCTGTTCATGACTCGTCTCCAACTCTGAAATTCTTAGGGTCGTTCGGCTTGATGACGGAGTTGAGGCAAACTGCGAAAGGGTTGTCGCATTTCTTCCTGATGGGGTGATTCCAAAACCTACCCCACGCACACGTCCTGGGCGCTCTGGACGACCCATCACCCGAGCATACACATCGTCGTTGGACCAAAGGATTCCCCTACCAATCTCTCCTTGTAATCGTATGCTCGGATCATTCAAAAGTTCTGTCATCCTACTCTGTTTCCCCACAAGAACCAAACAATGTATTACACACCATACACCATACAAACACAAAATACATTAAAATTCCATTCGATCAAATTGTGGTTACCATGTTCTCTTCTGCCTGGCTACTAATAGGAACCCCATCTTTGGTGCGGTATACTCGTTGATACACCTCAGCACGCTCAACTGCCGACCCTTTAGCTTTTGCCTACAGGATTAACAAAACCGCAATGACATAGTCATAACATAGCGAAGTTAGTCAAATAAAGATAAAGCTGAGAGAGTAGTAAATAACATAGATGAGCACCTCAACTTAAACTGTAGTAAATAGTCATTGCATGTACATTAATATGACTAATCTACAAGTTGGTTTATACTATAGATAGATGGTGGGGTTCATGAAATGAACCGCATGGTAATTTATATATATTTCAACTAATTAAGGATATGTATGCTTTTTCTATAAAGCATAGAAAATTATGAGAATTTAAACAATGATGGATAAACTGTGTTAATGTTAATATTGAAGTCTAAAATGTGATAATGCAAAACCCATAGAAAATTTAATTTTGGATAAGATTGAGATGCCCACTTTGCACACAACAAAGGAAACAAATTACCCATGGGTGAACCTGTCAGGAATGAGCTTATATATGCAGTAGATGTTTGCCCATGGGTGATCTAAAATGTTAGAACGTCGTAAACTAAGCATGTTTCTCTATGATTTGCAATGAAAAAGTTATGTTGGATGCTCACCAAATTGCTAAAAAATATGTGCACCAACGTAGTAAATGAATCAATTCACAACATTCCCAAATAACACCCAAATTCTTGCTCAAACCAATTCAGAAAATTTCCAAATAAATACCATATTTAATCGATTACAAATCTTCCCCTTAGCTTTAATTCCTATTCTGCAAATCCTTTTTATTTCATTCTTTAAATGCTTCTCGTCGCTATAATGAATAGCATGCTTGTGTGATTGCCATTTAACCATGTTTGGATGACAATGGCTAAATATTTATAGATGCATAATTATTCTCCTTAAGTGGCTGCTTAATATCTATATATTAAGAGGATTATGACAGTCATCCCTGTATACTAAGAGGATGTATAAAGTTATTTATTGTCGTTTTTACTTACAAAATTACCTATAATTTAACTAACTTATCTTTATTCCTAAAACAAATGCAATGAGGTTAAAACCAGAAATAGGTAAACAAAATCTGAAAAAATTAATGTAGGTGTTCATGAATTCTAAGTTTAGTCATTACCATTTCATCAGATATTTGTGCCAAACTTTTGGCCCCAGACCTTGATATTTCCTCTTGTTTATCTCGACTCGCCTTGTTTTTGTCACTTAATGTCTGCAACCACATTACCGTAAAAAAAAAAAAAAAAAAAATTAATTACTTCACATAGCATCTCTTCACTAAATTACCACGAATATGAGATAGCTGAAGAAAGTAACAGTACCACTGTTTTTTGATTGAACCAATAGTCAACCATCTCTATCCATTGCGCTTTCATAACCGTTGTCGGATGGCTAGCCAATACCTGTTCACGTGTCAACCCAATTTTTACGTGCTCCTTCTTCAACTTCGTCCTCCGATTTCTCCTTAGTTCCCCTAGTAGATGCATTGCCCATGCCATTTGGTTGGGTGGTGCGACAATGTTAGGGTCAATTATATACCGCATCTGAAATCAAAAGGCGAGTTAGCAAACTGTAGTAACTTCATTAGGCCAGCAGTGTGTGTGTAACATTTAATTAACTCCAAAGTTGCTGTAAACGTAGTAACTTATATGTTAGTCAAATACTACCTCAATCTCCGCCCAACAATCTTCTTTAAACTTGGCATCGACCCTTGGCCACGCGGCAGGTGTAAGCGGGCATAGCATGCCATTCTCACAAAACGTGCCCAACCACCGAACGAACAATGACCCGTCCTTGCCAATAGGTTGGCCTTCATCATTTAATGGCAGCTGGATTTTGTACTCACCAGTCATTGCCCATATGTCAGCCAACTTGGTTTTCCCACGGCTTTTGCGCCTATTTTCTGGTGTTGGATTTTGTACCGGAGCTGAATTTTGTATCGGAGCTGGATTTTGTACCAATGCTGGGGTTTGAACATAATCATCTGTATATACAAAACCACCAATATTCAGTAGATTTATCAAAGCTCACAACTAATGAAAAACTTTATGGCCACGCAAATATTATGCATCTACAAACTTAAATAATAAAGTTTATGATTTCATTTAAACAAACCTATAGCTAAATTGAATGGTTGTAAGTTGGCCTACGAAGAAGAGCATTTTACCAAAACATGCACTAATCCCTTATAAACAAACAGAAAGAGAGATCAAATTAATTAGACCCCTTCCTATGACAAGATTTTGTGAGTGTATTTTGATTTCGGTTAATTTTAAATCTTTAAACAAGCATGCACTTACCTAGCTTTTGAAAAGATGAGCAACCTCACTTCGTTTGGGTTGCCTAAACAATGAAGTTAATAAATTTTGATTTAGAATATATAATTTCAAGCCAAACTTATCTTCATCATTCTTAAGTGCATTGAATGGACCAAAGTGGACGGAATTGGACCAAAGTGATTGAATGGACCATAGTGGACCTAAAGGACCGACATAGACCAAATTGGAGTCAAGGGAATGAATGGACTGAGTAGACCAAATTGGACCGAATAGACCAAAGTCAACCATATTCGACCCAAGGGATATGAATGGACCAAACGGACCGAAGTGGAATAAATATACTGACATGACCAAAGTGGACCGAAATGCTATACATAGTTTAGCTCAATAAGAGCATAGTAACAACAAATTTTAAATACTATTTAGGTACTATAGATTATTTGAGGTCCAAATTTCAATTGCCTAGTTTGTGGGGTAAATACTTGAGAAAAAACTATATTACACTAATTACTTTTTCAAAACTTATTACATAACAAGTTACCAAAAATACTTTTAGTAATAGGCTCATGTAAACTACGTTACACAAATTAGAACCTTTATCGCATAAATAAATTGTGACTAATACGCTAAACACTAGTGTCATTCTCCCATGAAATAGTTTATACCCCTCCACCATATTATAACGCATGCATTATCTGCGCACCTTTTCACAATTATAAAAAAAAATTTATAAAGGAGCTTCTGTAGGTTTCCCCTACTACTACGTATATGCTAATACTTTTCCAAATACTGATTGTGAACCCAATGACTTCCTATAGCTATAGCTATTAGAACTAAATTACACATCTAGTAATAAACATCAAACTTTACATTTGAAGACATATTAACTACCTGGGGCCTGTGTCTCATCATCATCACTTGGCACCGGTCTTGTCTCCTCAGAAATATGGGCTTCCTCATCTGCTGCCTCCACCCTTGGTCGGGAATGCGACGATCCTTGCCCAACCTTAACAAATGGCAATCGACGTTTCCTCGCCATTGTTGTGTCCACTACCTTTACAACACAAACAAAAAGATAATTATAGCCTTTAAAATGCAATCACATCAAGAAATAAGAACATGAAGAACTAACAGTGTTAAAGATAATTATACACATTAAAACTGTTATTTGTTAACAGCATATACTACTAATAGTTGTAACATATATATGCAACATTGTCAAACTTTGCCCGTAATAGACCCTTACAAAATATACTTATAATTGCATTATTATTGACTATAAAATAATTACACATACAATAGCAGTATCCTATTACACTACTCATCATTGATGTACTCCACTTCATTGTCATCTTCATCGCTCGACTCATCATCAATGAACTCACAATCATCGAAGTTGTCCATTTCATGAAGATGTCTTTCGCCAATGATAGAGGCATCAATTGTCATGCCCTCCACATCATCTCGACCCCAACGAAGGTCATCCCTACCAACATCATTACCAGTTATATTGTATGGAATGTTCTCATAAAACCCATCCGTGTCATCCTTGTCACAAGGGGGGCCAATACCGGCGTCAAACACATCTCTAGCTTTTGTTTTAACGACGACATACCAATCTTTCTGCCTTTTATCTTCAACGTAAAAAACTTGTGTAGCTTGAGACGCTAAGACATATGGTTCATGCACCATTTCCTCCCCACCATGTATGGAGTAAGTAAAATTCACCATAGGAAACCCAAACTCATCAATCTTATATCCCCTCCTATTTTGATCATCAACCCATATACACTTGAATAACACATGTTTGATATTGCCTGAATAATTCAACTCAATAATATCTGTCAACACACCATAGTACGTAATGCCACCTTCAGTGGCGACACTAACTCCACTATTCTGTGTTTTTCTATTTGCCTCGACATTCGAACTCCTAAATTTTAACCCATTTATGACATAATGTTTCAGCCGATTTACTGATGTATATGGCCCTTTCGAAAGTGTGATAAGTGTATCAGTAAGTGCAGCACTTTCTCGATCAGCATCAGTCATTGACATCACCTAATATAACCAAACAAACTTATTTTAATTAGTACAGTCATTCTACTTATGGGAAAGTTGCAAGCTTAATCAGTACTTAAAGATGTGACACGTACGTGAGATCTAAACCAGCCACAGAACTTCTCCATGTGATGCTTATGAATAATAGCATTGGATATGCGACAATGGCCCCTTCGAAGTTCGTCCTCCATCAAACTTTTATGCATCCTACATGCAATGACAATTGTAGTCGTCTTAATACACATAGTGAACATTGGACCGGAAAACAAAATATTGGTGTCTGTAATACTTACTCACGAAACTGGTAAATGTTCTCGGAATTGAATAGCACGTAGCGATGAGCTTGGGTTAACTCCCTATTGTCTAGTACCACACTTGAGACCGCCCCTGTTGACTCCTCCATCATCCTTGTGGGTCGATTGAATATAGTTTCAACTCCTTCCATATACCGTGAACAAAACGTTAAGCATTCATCCACTATGTATCCTTCGGCAATACACCCTTCTGGAGCAGCCCTATTTCTTACGTAAGACTTAAGGCGTGAGAGATACCTTCAATGCACATGAAAAGGTTAGTACTTGACACTAAGCTCATATTGTACATGTATTACACAAGACTTACCTCTCAATGGGGTACATCCAACGATACTGAACTGGACCACCAATCTTGGCTTCAGTAGCCAAGTGCATGACCAAATGTACCATCACAGTGAAGAAAGATGGAGGAAATATCATTTCCAATTCACACATCGTCACTGCAATGTCTGCCTCAGCACTTGCAATCTCTGAAACCGTAAGAGTTTTCGAACAAATTATCCTAAAGAAAGAAGCTAACTTTATCAAAGGTCTAGTAACGTGCGATGGCAAAGATCCTCGTAAAGCAATTGGAAGGAGTTGTTGCATCAGGATGTGATTATCGTGACTCTTTAAACCAAAAATCTTACGTTCTTTCAGATTGACACAGCGTGAGATGTTGGAAGCATATCCATCAGGCACTCTTACGTCCCGCAAAACTTGCAAGAAACCGTCTTTCTCCAATGCAGTCATATGAAAACACGCAGGCGGTATCGTATACTTATCATCACCTTTTTGCCGTAGGTGGAGTTCACTTCTTATTCCCATGTCCGCCAAGTCAAGTCGTGCCTTGTAATTGTCCTTTGTCCAGTCCTTCAAGTTCAACACCGTGCCAAGTATATTGTCCATCACATTCTTCTCTATATGCATCACATCAAGATTGTGTCGCAACTTGTGATCCTCCCAATAAGGCAAGCTGAAAAAAATACTTCTCTTCTTCCAAACACACTGGTGTGCCTCACCTCTCTTTCTTTTGTTGTATTTTTCTTGACATTTCTTTCCTAGACAACGTCCAACTATACTTTTTGTGTCCACAATTATGTCTGACGCAACTGGTTGCACAGGAGCCACTCGTAAATCAGTAGATCCATCAAATAATGTATCTTCTCTTCGAAATTCATGGTCACTACCCAACCATCGCCTATGTCCCATGTAACAAAATTTGTGGCCATTTTTTAAATATCGAGAGTCAGTCTCCAAGGCACAACAAGGACACGCATACTTACCCTTCGTACTCCAACCCGACACATCTGCGTATGCTGGAAAATCATGCACAGTCCACATCAATGCTGCACGCAATTGGAATACATTTTTCGAAGATGCATCGTATGCTTCTACTCCAACATCCCATAATTCCCTCAATTCTTCTACTAGGGGTTGCAAGTACACATCTATCGCAGCCCCTGGCGATTTAGGACCAGGAATAACTAGTGATAGAATCAAAGATGACCGTTTCATGCACAGCCAAGGAGGAAGATTGTAAGGGATGAGCATGACAGGCCAAGTGCTGTGAGTAGTACTTAGAATTCCGAAGGGGTTGAACCCATCCGTAGCTAATCCAAGTCTGACATTACGAGGCTCAGACGAGAACTGTAAATGCGTTGTGTCAAACATTTTCCATGCATCCGAGTCAGCAGGATGCCGCATTACCCCGTCATCTGTACGCCCATTAACATGCCATTTCATAGAACTAGCCAAGTCGGGTGACAGAAATAATCGCTGCAGTCTTGGCTTTAAAGGGAACCACCGTAGGATCTTTGCAGCTTTCTTCTTTCCCTTACTGGATGAGACATTATTACTTGTAACAGATGCCTCATTCGTTTTCCACCTTGAAACTTTGCAACAAGGACACGCCTCGAGGGTATCATTCTCCTTCCAAAATAGAATACAATCATTGGGACAAGCATGGATCTTCTCATAACCCAAACCCAAATCTCGGACTATCTTCTTAGCCTCATAATGGTCCTTTGGCAACTTGGCGTCCGAAGGAAGCATATCCATCAGGACTTGTAGCAACATAGTAAATGACTTGTTCGTCCAACCACAAAGAGTCTTCAACTGGAACAACACAACGATGGCTGAGAATATGCTAAATTTTGTACAACCAGCATATAAAGGTTTGTCCACATCATCTATCATTTTGTAAAACTTTTGTGCACCATCGTTCGGACCTTCAGCCGGTTGTTGCACAGTTTCACCTTGGTCCATTGGTTCGGGTGGCATTTCATGCGTGGGACACAAATCATGCAACATCCCACGAAAGTCACCGTATTGTTCTAAGGAGTCTTGCACATGACTACTCCCACATTCGGTGGCCGTTGGCGCAGCTGCCGATTCTCCGTGCCATTTCCAATGTGTGTAACTTTGAAGCATCCCCTTCCTCCACAGATGTTCACGTGCCACCCCTGGCGGTACCAAACTCAAATTCACACATTTGGTACAAGGACAAAAGATTTTCCCATCCTGTGCATGTAAAGATGCAAATTCCACAAATTGAAGTACCCCTTCAATATATTCCTTCGAACCCCTCCGCATCTTCATCCAACTTTTATCCATTGCTATACAAGATTTCCAAAATCTGACCTACAACATTTGGTAATGCATAGGCAATAAACCTTCAAATTACTATCATAGGTGATTTGAGACCTATATACAACCCTACTCAGGCACTTCAATCTACAAGCCAGTTATTACTACAAATAAAGAGTTCAAGGATCCAACTATTGCATTATCTTGATTATCTTGTTTATTGAGTGATACCTATTCGAACTTAACATTTCGAAGCAAGATTTTACAGCGAAAACATGGTGGTGAATTTAGGTTATTGTCAAATTGTTATATAGAATGTGATATTGGAATACTATGTTTGCAATAAACATAGTATTATAAAGTTTATTCTCACGTGGTTGAGAAAGATCGAGGATGTTTCGTTTGTGAGTTCATGTTCTAGCTACAAAATAGTAAACGCCTAACCGATTTCTCCTCATATTCTAAGGTAGTTATTTAAACAAATTTGTTTAAGATTAGAATGTAAATTGATTTTCACCAACAAAAGATGTAAGGTTTTTAAAGACTCGCTTATTGTAACTAGAGTTGTATTTTTAAACAAGACAGTCAAAATAAATGCAGCTATGATCATGTGAAACTTAGTACTTCTTACAGAGGGGACCTATAGCTACGTTTTGAAAAACACAATATAGGTGGTGGGTTTTAGCGGCATATATAACAAACGTGGCTATAGAGCAACTATAGCTAGATTAGGGACTCCTCTTTCTAATATTTGTAATCATATATTACACCCAAGTGCATTTCACATAAGGAGAGAGCTGAAAAGGAAGCTACCTTATCTTTAGCAAGCAGTGGAAGATGATGAATCACAAGTGGCTCAGTGTCTTCCTACTTGAAACCCCCATTACGAAGCAAAAGTAAACAAAAAGTACGATCAGATGTAGAAGATTTTTTAACATGTACACAATGTAGTACAATCATGTACACATGTAAGATGTATAAGAAAAGTAAATATTATATTACACACAAACTATTGAGTAATTTTATTGTAGAATGTAATCAAAAGATGCAACTACGTACATACTTATGTCACCGCTGACCTCAACAAGAATCAGTAATAGTTATTTCAGTGGAACTCATTTTTAGGGTTGTCATTTTTGGTTAATGACAAAATAGAATACAAAAAGGGTTATCTTGCTTACTCAATTGAGGCTCTATAGAATTTTAAAAGAGCACATGGACAATAATACTATGTATGATGATATTTCATTTCCAAAATAAGTAAAGACGTTGCCTATGTTGTAAAAGGTTTGAGGGAACTCATATGTAGTTCAGAAGAAAATGATGTAAGAAAATAGTTATCACAAGCGTAGCCAGTACGTAATGCCGAACAAAATCTACTGCCCACACCAAATGGATTGAAAGCCTCTACTTTGGCTTTTAAATATTCTTTACAAGAAAAATAACAAATTAGTTATTTCAAGAAACAGATTTGAGGGGTGGACCACTTCTTTCAGTTTCCAAAAGTTGGTCTAAGTTGCCTCGAAAAATCGATAAGATTTGTTGATTCTATTAGCGTGGAAGAACCTAATGCATCCATGTAAATAGGAAGTGGCCTCGAGTCAATTGTCACATTTTCTTATGGAGTATAAGAAGGAAGTTGTATGAAGGGTTAAAATGAATTTAATTTATGAAACTTTATTTTATTTATGAAATAAGTTAGTCAAAAGAGAAGATGTATGAAGTGATAAACAATTTAGGTATACTATAGTCTATACACAGACACACACTGAAGCTCAGGCGTTGCTTCATGCAATTTGAAGAGCGAGAAATTCACCCTTTGTCAAATATAACACACCTTACTATTTCCAATACAGTACTGCAGTTTGGGTATGTCCCAACTGTGTTTGGTTTACAAAATTTTTTTGAAAATAGGTCGATTGATACGGCCTACATATGTCTTAGAAAAAAAGGAGAGCCATCAAATTATGATATAACCTATGATACAAATCCGAATGTATGTAATTAAAAGGAAAAAAAAAATAGGACTTACAAAGATGCTAGTATGCATCAAATGAAGAAAGATAGTAAACACAACATAGGAAAGGCATGGGAATTGGGGTACCAAGACAATATGATAGAAAATGAAGATGAGTAGCTTTTGAGGGCTGTCTGTATTTTCTTGCACAGTGACCGGGAATCTTTCTGCCTGCAATTTCAAAGCTTTGAGAACAAAATCACCTGTGAAAGATATGTAAGGAACATGTTAACTGGATACAAAAGTCTTTTACTTCATAAACAGAATTAATCATCACTGTTAATTTTTTAATATAAGTTTATATATTATATTGAAAATATATAAATAACCCATCATATAGCACATGGAATACACAATAGGTGTACCACACTACCCCTTAACTGTGTTTACAGCGTCGTTTAAATATTACACTCGTTAGGCCAAGCCGCATAGGGTTGATTTTCTCTAAATATTAAATATGAAAAAGTATATATTTTTTAAAAATGTTCAGCATACTAAACACTAATATTCAGAAAAACACTGCCCTTATTTGAGAAGAGGGCAGTGTTTCCTTTGTAAAAACAAGAACTGTAATTCTGTAACTTCTATAAGCTTCATTAGACTTGATTTTCTTTTGGTTCTTAATATGAACCAGCAGATTTTGTAAATATCACGTAGTTTTCGGTAGCAGTTTTCTTTTTATCTTATGTTAAAAAAAAAAAAAAAAAAAACTGAATAAGAATTTCTGAAATTAAGCTAGAAAGTACATAAACATTTAAACATTTAACATAAACTATATATTTTGTCAAATATTTAACATATAAGCTAAAAACTATGGGAACCCAAAGTTCTGTCATTTGTATTTCATACCGGGCCCAAAGCTTTGTTTAACAAATTTCAAGTCCAAGCCCATTAACCAATATCACCAATCAGATCCAACACAGTTACAAGTTTTACTCAAACTATGTAGTTTCTAACTTAGTTAACTCGGGCCATTCTAAAATCAAGCAATAAATCAAGTATCATATGAACAAAGACTCAAAAAACAAAGTTAAGAATGAGTTTAGAAACATACCCAACCCATAGTAAACGAGTTTAGGAAAATTAACCTGTCCTAAGAGCAGTTGTAACTCTCCAAAAAGGTTTTACCTGGTCTAAAACATAACATGAAAACAAGTGAATGTTCCATTCCCTTACTCATAAGTAGAAAGATTATAACCCATGTTTCTTTTTTATTGTTCAAGTACTCACTAATTCATTGTAGCAATAATAACGATAAATCCAAAGTACTCACTAATGCATTGTATCAATAAAAATTCTCTTTAGTACTTAGTGGAGTTGTCAAGAACATCTTATTGTTGACGGCGTTTCATTGCAGTAAAAAAATTAAGAATGCGAATCTGACTTGTAATGGATAGTTACAATCTGGACTTGACACGTCCAGTGCCTAAATCGAAAGGTGACTCAGCTCACAGGTAAAAGTAGTGGTGTAACTAGTCCTACAGTACCATATACGTTTTTTAAAATCAAGAAATATTGTTGTGAAAAGCATGTTTTATTCGGACCATTGGTCCATATAGCAATCTCTATCTCTCTCTCCCTATCTCTCACGTGAGTGTCATGGGTTCTCAATCTCAGTCAGTGCAGTATGTTTGACATATACACATCGTATAATTACAAGGAGGAATGGTCTAAGGTATTGATTAGAAGATTTGAGCCCGGTACTCTATGGATTACATGAAGCAGAGAACCATTAAGTAGACCAATCACTTGATCTTGGTCAATAGAAGCTTATTGATGCAAAAATTTTCCTGGCCACATAACAAAGTATACATGCTTTAATTGATGATCATTTTTTCTTTAAACTTTACCTGTTTTAGAGTCTCCAACAAGGTTCCGGACTTCTAATCTGCAATGCACATCAACAATGGGAGCTTTGATGGTACTGATCAGTTCTGCGAAAAAAGTAAAGAATATTAAAATTTCAGCAAATGTTGGTTAGTGATATGCAAGAGGGTGAACTTCAAAGATATGGGCTAGATGAAGAGTGAAAGATTACTTGCATGGCAATATACAAAGATGAAGACGTGGACTTGTACTTTTTTTTAAAAAACTATGAGTAAAGCTTATCTCTCTAACATTGTTGACTACAATGATGAAGGAAACAAAAGCATGAGAATGGGTAGCGTCCTCAAGTTCAGGTCCTCTTTGTCTAACGCCACCGCACTAAGCAACTGGAAGCCCTCCATCAGTTTGTGCAATGGTAACAAAAGTGACTGGGCTGGCGTGCTTTGCCGCAATGATGTCTTCTATGGGTTGCGCCTAGAGAGCATGTCTCTTTCGGGCATGATTGACACAGACACATTGGCTGAGATACCAACTTTGCGTAGTTTAAGTTTCATGAACAATAGCTTCAAAGGTCCAATGCCTACTGTGAAGAAACTTAGTTTAACAAGGGTATTGTATTTGTCTTTAAACGGCTTCTCAGGTGATATTCCAGATGATGCTTTTGATGGAATGAATGGTTTGTGGAAAGTTTATTTGGAAAGAAATAAATTGACGGGTAAAATCCCCAAGTCCCTTGTTGCATTGCCTTCGCTTTGGGAGTAGAGCCTTTTGGGTAACCAATTTGAAGGAAACATACCAGATTTTCAACGAAGTCAATGGAGAATATTCAATCTATCTTACAACAACTTTGTGGGTCCGATTCCGGAAAAACAAAGCAATTTGGTGAACTCAAGCTCATTTTTGGGTAAGTTGTTTCGGTCACATTATGTATTTTCATTTCATTTTTTCAATATTCATTTACACGTTCTTAATCATAGATTTCCAAAATAACAAGAAGTGTTTCAACTTCAACTATCAAAATCATTACTTTCACATCCTCTTTTGAAAGCAAATAGAAAGAATTCTTTTCTTCTCTTGATATGGTGATACTTTTGTGGAGTTGATATTTGCCAATAATAATTTCTATGTTCAAGCATGGACTAGCTAGTTTCCAATTGAATTTGAATATTCAAGTTTTACTGTTTTGACATATATTTGCTTCCCTTCCCCATTAAATATTTTTTCCATTTCATTTGTTCATAGGCATGGTACTATAAGGCTAGGTACAATTAGAGAAGATCAGATTACATGGCCAAATGGGTTGTGCTACATACCACCCCTCCCTTCATGGCCCATATCCCACTAATTTCAACAATGTAATAATCATCTATCTCTCTCTCTCTCTTGTCTCATTGCTTTGACTACTATGGTTGTTTACTGAAGTTTATTTGGATCTGTAAGAATTTTTTACTTATGGAGTTATGGTTTTGTTGACCATGCAGCAAGAGGATATGAGAATGCAATCTGCAACTTATTCTTCAATACCATCATCATCATCTTTTTCTTATTCATCCTCATCATCATCATCCTCAACTTCTTATGGTTTCCACCCCAACATCATGGTATGTGCAACTCTTGCTTTTAGACACTCCTACAAAATAAGGTTTTTACGTATATAATTACTACAATTTTGTATTTTGTTGATGGCCCATCATATGCACACACACCTACTTTTGTTTTTTATTTTTTGAAAATGAAATGAATACAACAATGAATAGATTGTCAAACAAGTATTTTATTTAGTATGCGTTTGGATACCGCTTATTTTGCTGAAAACTGAGAACTGAAAACTGAAAACTGAAAAAAAAAAATAAAAAAAAAAATAATTTTTTTTACTGCTGCTACAGTATTTTGCACTGTTCACTGGCCTAAAATCACTGTTCACGGCCAGTGAACAGTGCTCAACACGCTGTGTAAAAAAAAAAAAAAAAAAAAAGCAAAACGCGGAAACGCAAACGCGTTTCCGCGCAATGCAAACAGACACTTAATCATTACTGTCACCAGTAACAAGTTCTAAACCGTTCTAGAAGCTTCACTGGGAGAGATTTATTGAATTCATTCCATATAAGTTGATTTTTCTTTTGGCTGAAACAATGTTGGAAATTTTTTCAGGCTTCTAAATTTGCTAAAATTTCCTTTTAATACAGATGGGGCTAGGCGAATGTGAAAGAATAAATATCAGATATGGTGATTCCCTACCTGCTACAACAGCAAGGTGCTATAATTGAGTTTTCCTAATTGATAAGCAAGAACCACATGTGGTTTACTACATTGTGTTTCAACTTTTAAATTCTTGGAAGTTTATACCTGACCATGCTGTGTTCATATCAATACGTACTGAAATCCCTTGCAGATGGGACCCCAGCAGTGCAACCTTAGAGACTCAACATTTTGAGCAGCCAAGCATGACTAGACACCTTCTAAATCTACCAGTAGAGGTTGTTATAAATTTTCTCAAATACAATACTTAAATATTCTGAAACAAATCTAGCACTTAATTAAAGCTGCTGTATATTGATACCAATTATCTATTTCTTTTATGATTCATCTTATAGGACTCACAGCATATAAACAGCAAGATACATTGGAGTAATTCGAGGGGCTCAAGCAGTCAGAATTCTGATTCAAGCGACAATCAGGAACTAGATTTGGAGCTCAGACTGTCACTTTAATCAGCTATTATCTGCCACTCAATTGCATGGCTTCTCAATGCTAATTAAATTGCAAAATGGCACACAGAGTTGGCAAGACAATGTAACTTGTTAGAGGTATCATTGAGTGTGACTCTTGTGTAATGAAAGGTAGATTGACTTTCTGTACAAGACAATGAAAATTTTCTCCTTGTTCATGACTTGTCAAAGAAATGGACCGCCTTTTTATTATTGGGGATAGAATTTTTGGTAAGTACACAAAGTTAGCTATTACATGAATTCTAAATTCTTAAAAAAGAAATCATGGTTAAATGAGTAAATTCATTATGTTTAACAACTTAAATTTTTTGAATAATTGATTTATAGTTTGCTAGTGTAGGGGATTATATGATTATCCAGAGGTTGGCCCCTATCCTTGAGCACTTGCTTTCCAAACACGGGGATATTAGTGCCAGGTCCATGTTAAGGCCAACATGCTTAGAATGTATTTATATTACATGTTATGTGAGAGTATATATAGAATGATGAACACTAAGGTTGTGGATATCACAAAAGATTTGCTTCTCAATTGGTGGACAAGCTTAAGGATATTACAATTTGCAGAATTTAATATTCAATTTGCCTTTGATCATTTGAAGAGAGTTGTACAAGCTTACCTTGGTCTTAGAAAGGAAGTAGACGATGCTCTTGATAAAATTCATCGAGATATCCTGGAACTTAAAGAAAAACGCAAGCACGTAATTGCTGCAAAAACAAAAGAATCCAGCTTAAAGGAGGAATGCTTGAAAGAGGCTTCAATATTGAAGCATTGGACAGCAGGTACCTTATTCTTTTACAAGTGAGGTTTTGACTCAAAAGGGAGGGAGAAATTAAGGGAGATTCAAACTAGCAGATTGGACTACCAAATGCTTCATGTTATGATGAGTTAAATGTTAGTACGCATGCATGTTTTTCTTCTTGTATTAGGCTACCTAATTTATGTACGTATCATGAAATTTACACCATTTATGTACGTATCATGTTTTTTGAATAATTGATTTATAGTTTGTAAACTAAAATTATAAAGACAAATGTTTTAATTTATGAATTGCAATGCATAATCAGTGTGTTATTTATTCATTTTCTTATTGTGGTAATCAGGTTAACACAAACGATGCAAAGGAGATTCTCAAGCTTTCCCATTCCAAATTCTAAATACTAGATAGATAGGATCATATGGCCATACACTCAAACTGGCTCATACCAGGTTAGGAAAGGGTATAGGCGCCTAAAAACCTAATCCAAAATCATTTTTAGTAGAACTTAAAAAGACTTGCAAATGCATGAGTTGAAAGGAAAATATGAGAAGCAATTATATATACAAAACAAATTTCAACCAAAAGCTCACCTCAAACAGATGTTCAATCACAGCACATTCACTCTCTGACTCTAACCCGTAAACTATGAAAAGGAGTACATGAATTTTTCCACAGACATCGAGCACCGATCCCAAAGCATTAGGCACCGTGAGTCTGGGTTAGTTAGGGGAAGGAGTAGACTGGACAGACCTTGATCTCTAAGGTCATTCTCTCTCCTGTGCTTCCAGTCATCCAATCAAGAACGGAGTTAGGATTACGAGGAAGAAGTGCGAGATACACTCAAACTCGGGGCAGCTCTAATAACGTAGTTGGTATTTTTTAGAAATACGGGTAATAAAAAAATATGTAAAAACATGAATAATATTGTTTAAAAACTAAAAATATATATTTAAACTTCTATACCAAAGGGTCACTGAAATACTTAAAAAATTTGTTATAACCTAAACTTTCAATTTGTAGCTCTAGATTAATCCAAAGACAACCATATTTTTTATCCAAGATTATTATATTGTAGCTCCATGTTTATTATATTGTAGCTCTAGAATAATATGTATAAGTGTGTGTGTTTTTCTTTCTCAAGCTTTTTTGGGAAACTTCATCAAACTCTTAAACTGCAATTATCAGATGCCAATACTTTAAGATAAATTTCATAAATCATTTAGATCGCAGACAGAAACCCACAAAAAGAATCAAATTTTAATGAAAATTTGAATAAAAAAAGTGTACTTTTTCTGAAAGCATAGAAGTATTGAACAAAAATGGAGCATGAAAATTCAAAATCAAGCTTTATATATTTTATATTGTGCTTTTTCTCATTAAGCCAGAGGGGGCCATTGCCCCCCTTAGTCCAAGCATAGCTTCGTCCAAGCATCCAATACACATATACCACATCAACGTTTGTTGAGGTCATCGTTTTAAAAACCGAAAAGGTCAAAAGACCGAAAAGGACTCAATTTTTGGTTTTTATTGGTTGATCCATCGATTCTGGCCATTTTTATCAGACCAGTTTAGGATATGGTTCCCAGTTGAACAGTCTAATCCAATTTTCTTTTTTGCAACATTCAGCAAAAAAAAATTGAAAAAAAAAACAAAAACAAAAATTTTATTTCTATCCATTATGTAAAAATTTGTATTTCTGACATTCATTTCGTGATAATTATTTTTTATTATTATATCATAATACAATTAGTCTTTATTATTGTTCTCTATATAAAAGAGAAGTAATAAAAAAAAAAAAGTAAAAAAAGAATGTATATTGAGTATTAGAGTTATCCATGCTTAGTTTAAAATTCTTATGAGTTTCAAGTTTACTAATAATTAGCTTATTATGTGTTGGATATAATCGTCCTCTTTTTCATAGTTTACGGGTTAGAGTCAGAAGAGTCATGTTGAAGAGAATAATAGAATATACCCAAAACCTTCCCTTAATAGTCTATAGTATTATAGCACAGAGTCTATAGTCTTAAAGGAAAGGCTGAGATTAAAAGTTAGTGACTCGGTGCTGCTCTTCTTTCAACTCTATTGAAAAATCAAAAATAAAAAAGCATTGAGAATCCAACCCAAGCGTGAGAATTGAGAATTTTTGAAAAATTGAAATGACTGACGCAAAACAGCATCGAGTTTAGGCAAACTGGAGATAAGAGTGAAAGAGCGAGGAGAGAAAAGAGAGGAGAAAAATCGAACCGAAATTCAATCAAAGCATCTTCCGTTTTTATTCTATGCTCTCTATTCCACAGATACCCTAACCTACTCACCATCAGATGTTACAGCGACCGCCTAATTAAACTAAATGCAACACTCTACAGTAGGCCCACCTTCACTTTCCCTTTGGAGGAACGAGAATCTTCCTTTCAATATATACCCAAAACCCCCATTTTGCAAACCCAAATAACTCATACAATTCTAGTCATCAAAATAATTAAAACTGAAAAAAAAAAAAATAAGAGAAGAGAGAGAGCTACGAGATAACCTTGAAAGAGGAGAAGACTAGACCCGGAAGCATCACCGGTGGCGGCGGCGCTGGCGTCGAGCAGAGGCGGCGATGGCGATGGCGAGCTCGAGGGTTTGTGGTGAGAGTGATAGCTAGAGAGAGAGCCCGAGGGTTTGTGGTGAGAGTGATAGAGAGAGAGCCCGAGGGTTTGTGGTTTGAGAGTGAGAGTAAAAGTGAGCTGGTGAGTTAGGGATTTTTTATATATACCAAGCCTGAAGCCGCGTTTTTTACGTAAAAACGCGGCTTCAGGCTTCTGGCCGTGTTTGGAAAACACGGCTTTAGGTCCTTTCTTTGGCCGGGTTTGCCAAACGCGGCTTTAGGAGAAGTCCTGAAGCCGCGTTTTTTTATATAAACGCGGCTTTAGGGCCTGTTTGGCTGTGTCAGCTTTACGACTTCTTTTAAAAAATATAAATATATATGTAATGGGGCTAGAGCTGCGTTTTTAGTCCGACAAACGCGGCTTTAGCACCAATCTGGAGCCGCGTGTAATAAACGCGGCTCAAAGAGTCCTAGAGCTGCGTTTTCCAAAACGCAGCTCCAAAAAACGCAGCTCAAACCTGCGTTTTTTGTAGTGTCAGTAACATCGCTAAAATCCACACACAAAAAAAAATAATTAAAAAAACTAAAATCCATCCATGTCGTCAACTTGATCCATCAGATCTGTATTGGATCACCACCCTGAAAACCAAATTAAAATAATGGGAAAATAGCAACATTAGTGATCCAACAGCAGCTCGTCTACGAAGACGACAACAACAATTTGACGGCGAGAATGCAGTGATGGGGGCAAAGAGAGTACAGAGCAAAAAGATGAAGTTTGGAGAGAGAGAGAGAGTAGAGAATGAATAAATAAGTAAGATAAAAGAATGCATGTTCATTTAGAGTAACATCTATATTTAAATGTTAATGTAGCAACACGTAAAGTTTGCCACATAACCCAGGTGTTTTTTTTTTAGCTACAACAACATCTAAAATGCATTCAGATGATCAACTGCATTACCAATGAGAATGCTCTTGACAAAAACCGAATTTTCATTTTTCATTTTAATTTTTTTATATTAAAAAGTAAGAACAAATATCAAAAGCAAATTTGCAAAAGTAGATAATTCCTTAATTTGTTCGGTTACTTCGGTAGAAAGGAAAAAACTAAAGAGTAAAAAGAAGAGGCAGGGCAAATCCTTTTTAAAAGAACTAACAATTTTTTTTTTTTTTTATCAGAAGAACTCACAACTTTTTATCACCTTTGGTTTTTAAGTTTGTCTCTATTTATGTGAACACAATTACAAGCGCAAAAGCGCAGGTTACTGCCTTACAAAAAATCCATCACAAAGCACCTAGGGATTGCGATTCATGTTGGCTTGTCTTATTTGCGTTGTGCCATGTCGAGTTAAGGGCATCGGCACAAACATGACATGTTTATTATGCGTGTTGACACAACACAATTCACTTGACATGATTAATAAACATGTTATGTCGAGTTGACATAAATACAACATTACTCATTTCAAATATCATTTGTGCAGGCAGTTCAAATCCATTTTTCTCTGGTCCTTTTATAAAAGGGGACCTTCTTAATATTAAACAAACTATGTAGCCCAAATACAACTCAATTTACCCACTTCAAACATGACACATTTCAACCTATATGACCTTATTAATATATTTTTAAATTTAAATAACAATTAATTACATACAAAATCATAACATCAAAATACCTATAAACAAAAAAATTTAAAAGGTCAAAATATAACATCAAAGTACTTATAAAGCGGTTTCTCAAAAAAAAAAAAAAAAAAAGTACTTATAAAGCATGCAATCTAGAAATTCATAATAACATCAAATACGCATACAATCTAAAAGGTAATAGATTAATCTAAAATAAATAAATATATGATTATTTTACCGGTTAAATGAGTCATGTTAAAATGGATTATTTTGTGTCGACACAAATGAATAATCATATCTTATCGAATCAAATGCAAGTTAAGCAAATTAACTTGCAATCGACATGTTTCTTATCATGTCAATTACAAGTTGACTCAATTCCGACACAACACGTTAAGGCTAAACTTTAACTCTCAAAAACTTGTATCGTATTCACAAATCGTGTCAAACATTGTCACCTCTAAAGGTGCCTTTAAACTTTAAAATTTGGTTTCTTCTAGCAAAGGCAGAATAATCAATAATGGGAAAATGATCAAGTTTAAGCACCAGATTTTTTTTATGGTGGGTATGAAGGGGATTTCGGCTGAAAGGAATTTCATTTGACTTTTGGATCCTTGGTTTTGTGAAAGGTGCAAAAGGGTTATAGGATTTTGTCCAAGTAGGGATTTTGTTTGGGCTTGGTTAAGCTCCTCAACAATCTAATTTTGTGCCTTTTATTTTTTGGGATAAAATTTGGTTACAAACTTAGTTAATGGTTAATGATTTTAGTTAATGGTTACAACTTTATGTAAAATAGTTTGAATGTATGTAACAGGAGTTATAAATAGATCAATAAATAATAATTTCTCAAAGTTTCACCACTAACTTCACAATTTCCGTATGTGTAATGTTGAATGGACGCTACCAACAATGGTGGGTTTGAATTTGAAGTCCACTCTTTTTATTTTCTCTGCACCTAATTACTAAAGTATAATTTGGCTGCATACTTTAGTGATACTCTGAGAGAGAGAGAGAGAGAGAGAGAGAGAGAGAGAGAGAGAGAGAGAGAGAGAGAGAGAGAGAGAGAGAGAGAGAGAGAGAGAGGAGAGAGAGAGAGAGAGAGAGGAGAGAGAGAGAGAGAGAGAGAGGTGTGTTTGGAATGGACTGAGACGTGGTGATTAAGAGGTTTAGAAATACAAAGCAAGGAAGGAGATCGAGCTAAGACTAGCTTTCAGTGTGCAACTCTAGTGTGATTTTTTTTTTTTTGAAAAGAGAAACTTCGTTCAAACAACAAACTAGAAAAAGCAATACAACAGAGGAGAGCAACATGGACTCAAAATTACAAAGTCTATGGGGGGTCTGGGAAGAGAAGAGAATGTGGCAATGGGGGAGTAGTTCCTTTCCAAACTTGAGCAATACCAACTGATTTAGCTAGTTAGGGGAGCTCGTGGGCTGCTCTGTTGTTATCCTGTTTCAGGTGATGGAGACTCCAGCTACAAAAATGAAGCAGAGAACTACGGATTCCACTAAGTATATGGCCAAGTGGTCCACCTGATTCCATTGCATTCACAGATTGTACCATTGCAAGGGAGTCCAATTCAAAAATAACCCAAGAAATGTTCATCTCATGAGCCAGAGTAAGACCAATTTCCAGGGCGAGGACTTCAACAGTTTCAGGGGGATAATGGGCTAGCAGAGGTTTGCACATTGTCGTTGTAACATGTCCGCTTAAGTCGCAAATAATTACTCCAATACAGGAGCTTGTGCCATCGGGGCTGGTAGCACCATCCACGTTTACTTTATGGAATCTAGGTGGGGGAAGAGACCAGTGAGAAGCTTGGCTACCTTGCTGATTGCTTTGAGGAGATAAAGCACCCTTAAAATCCTTAGCAAGCCTCATGGCCGAGTCCCATATCTGACCAAGGGAGATGGAAAAGGATTCATGCACAACCTGATTTTGGTTGAACTAGATATACCAAGCAATGACAAAGAGCGTTTCCAAGTCCTTTTGAGTGCCATTTCTAATTACTTGGAAAGCCACCTTTATTATATCCATTGCCCGACCATCCAAAATAGCAGTTCTCCCTGCCCAAAAGTTCTATACCAGCTTAGGAATGTCACAACTTAAGAGGGAGTGCATGGTGTTTTTAGTCCATTGGTCACATAGAGGACACCTACCCTCTGTATTGGCCCCCCTTACCTTTAGGTTCTGCATTGTAGGAAGTGCGTTCATGCATGCCCGCCAAGCAAAAATTCTAATCTTTTCAGGAAGGTTGAGATGCCACACTTTCTTCCATAGTAGAGTCTGGGGGTCACTAGCCGAGCTTTCACCCTCATTGTTTGTCTCGACCAGTGGGAGGGCCATATAATATGCACTCCTAACTGAGAACTCTCCTCTCTTGTTCCCCAACCATATAAGCTTGTCATCCAGGGTGGAATAGCTAAGGGGAATGTTGAGAATGGAGTCAGCTTCAAAAGGGAGGAAGGTTTCCTTAACAAGGTCAGCTTTCTATCGCTTTGTATCTTGATCAATGAGGGCAGAGACCATGGGGAAGTCATCAATGCAGCGGGGTGGGCTGATTGCCTTGTAGGTCATGAGTTTAAGGAGCCATTTATCCTCCTAAATGTGAATTGTTTTGCCATTTCCAACTTGCTACCTTGTGTCCTTCCTAATTACTTCAAGACTACTATAAATACTCCGCCAAGCATACGAGGGATTGCAACCCAATTGGTCATTGAGGACATCTGAAAACGAAAAATATCTTGCCTTGTATATTCTTGAAATCAGAGAGTCCAGCCTAGTGAGAAGTCTCCATGCTTGCTTAGCTAGCATGGCCAAATTGAAAGCATGAAGGTTTCGAAAGCCCATACCCCCATGGATTTTGGATTTGCACATTTTTTTCCAAGCAACCCAAGCAATTTTTTGCTCTTAGTGTGCTGCCCCCACCAAAAGTTATGCATCATGCTTTCAAGATCATCACATAGGCCTTTCGGAAGAAGAAAACAGCTCATTGTGTATGTGGGCACGGCTTAAGCAACTGCCTTGATAAGAATTTCTTTACCACCCATAAAGAACATTTTTTCTTTCCATTTTGAAAGCTTCCTTCCCACCTTCTCTTTTATTTCCGCAAAAACCTCATTCTTGGATTTTCCAATGATGGATGGGAGACCAAGGTACCTGGAGTGCCTAGAGTCTTGCATTGGGCCGAGAATGTCTAGAACCGCATCCTTTGTTTCCTTAGTTGCATTGTGGCTGAAAAACAAGGATGATTTGTCCATGTTAATTTTTTGACCTGATGTGGCTTCATACTCAGCAAGAATCTCAATGAGCTTGTGGCATTCTTGGCTGTTTGCACGGCAAAATAGTAAGCTGTCATCGGCAAAGAACAAGTGGCTCACTTGGGGACACCCCCCGACTAATAGAAATACCATTTAACTCCCTGTTTCAAGCGGCCTGATTAATGAGAGAGGAGAGACCTTCAGCACAGTGTTTAAAAAGGTAGGGGGGAAGAGGGTCCCCCTACCTTAGGCCTCTTGTGGGACTAATATAGCCATAAGCCTTACCATTAATGAGAATGGAGTACATGACTGTAGTAATACAATGCATGATTAGACTGATCCACCGCTTATGAAACCCAAGCTTTTACATTATTGCTTCTATGAAACCTCATTCAACACGGTCAAAAGTTTTGCACATATATAATTTTACGGCCATATAACTCTCCTTCCCTTCTCGCTTGTTGTTGAGATAATGCATAATTTCAAATGCTACCAAAATGTTGTCAGTAATGAGGCACTTGGTAAGGAAAGTACTCTAATTTTCAGTGATAATCGGAGGAAGAACAACCTTGAGCCTGTTGGAAAGGACTTTGGCAATGATTTTATAAACAATGTTGCTTAAGCTGATCGGCCTGAAATCAGTCATTTTTGTTGGAGGTTTTTTCTTTGGGATAAGAGCAATATTAGTTTTATTAAGCTCGGCAATAGGCATATTAGAATTAAGCACATTTAAAGCCATGTCAGTGACACTATTGCCAACAAGAACCCAATATTTATGAAAGAAAGTTGCTGACATACCATTGGGTTCAGAAGCCTTAGTTGGGTGCATTTGCTTGAGGGCAGTGAGAATTTCGTCTTTGGAGAACTCCTTGATCAACTCTCTGTTCATTTCATCAGTGACTCGGGATGGTATTGCTGCTGTTACATCATCAAAGCTAGCTGGCTGGGACGATGTATAGATATTCCCAAAATATTGGACAGCGACATCAGCAATAGTATCATTTGTATCATACCAAGTTCCATTATTATCCCAGAGTCCCAAAATAGTATTCTTCCTCTTCCTTTCTGATGCTCGAAAATGGAAAAATTTTGTGTTGCGATCCCCCTCCTTTAGCCATTGAACTCTTGACCTTTGGTTCTAGTAAATCTCCTCACTGTCAAGAAGGTTATTTATATCCTTCCTCAAACTATTAATTTCGGCCCCATGACTGCCATCAAAATCTCGAAGGACGAGGGATTGGAGGGCTGTTCTCTTTGCTTGTATTTGTTTAGGTAATATGACCAAAGACTGAATGACTCCAGCTTGATAGGTCCGCAGCACATTTCCTAAGGCTAAGGGCAAGACCCTCGGGAGTGCTTGTGTCAAGCCATGCATTCCAAGCATCTTGAACAACTTTGCACTCCTCCTTGTGTGTCCACATTGCCTCAAAACTCCACCGTGATTTTAGTCTTTTCATAAAACGTTTCTCTGATTTCTGGCAACTGGCTTTGTATGATTTCATTTCGCGTGTGTGATCAAATATGGAAAATCGAGTAGAAATGAATTACATATTCATGTGTCAGTATTATAAAAAACGGCCGAATATTGTGCCAGACCCTAGAGGGTCTTTATTAGGTGCAGAGAAAATAAAAAGAGTGGACTTCAAATACAAACCCACCGCTGTTGGTAGCTTCCACAACATACACCACACGTACGGAAATTGTGACGTTAGCAGTGAAACTTTGAGAGATTATTATTTATTGATCTATCTATAACTCCTATTATACTATCAGTCTGTACTGATTTGCTTTTTGCTACTTTCAGCAATTTCATTTTTTTAAAAATCGTTTTAATAATAATTAATGTTTATTTTCCGATCATAATCATGCTATCTTGGGATTTTGTCATTTACGTTTATGGTTCTTTTCTCATTAGTGTTTTGTTGTTCTATGGTTCGTAAAATTTTAAACATGAGAAAAATATAAGTATTGTGTATTTGCTTTATCTTATAAAAAAGTTACATTTTGATTTTTTTTTTTTTTTTAACATGTATAGTTGTTTAAAATTGTAAATATTAATTTTCATCTATTTTTACTAGCATTGGACATAGTGAGGGCATATAACCGATCTTTAACAAATTGGTGTATCACATGAGTTATCATCAACTAGTTATATAGTAAAAGTTGGGCTTAGAAATAGTAATTTTGCTAAATAATTGCATTAAATTGCAACAATTTGAAAGATAAAAACAACATAATTATTCTTATCAACTTTTTTCTATTGCATTATCAATTGTTTAGACAAAACACCAAAACTAATTATATATTAACAACTCTCTCTTTTCTTTTTCTATTTTTTGATTTCCAAGCTTGTCAAATCAAATTAAAAAAAAAAAGGTTTAAATTTCTATCATATTTCCTTACAAGAATAATTTTGATTCTATTTCTCTCTTTTAAAAAATAAGAATAAAATAAAATTCTATGTTTTGTTTTGTTGATACTAACTTCTTCTTTTTTTCTTTTTCTTTTTTCATTTCATCATATTTGGTTCTCTCAAGCTCATAAAGATAACTTGCTCCCTACTCTCTCTCCATCCAAACTAGCCATTTTGTCAATTATGTTTTTCAAATGATTTTCTTTTATTAATTTTCCCCTTTCACTGCTTCTTTAATTTTATTCTATCCTAAAAAGTATAACTACATTGAAGAAATTTAAAATTTTACTACCAAAAAATTCTATTTGTCATCAAAATCATATCTCTAAGCACAATCAAGATAATATGTCCTCCTAATCCATATACATATAGTTATTTACTATAAATTAACTTCTCTCGTCTTAAAAATAAAAAAATAAAAAAAATAACTATTTTCTCTCCCTGCGGAATCTATTGCTTCAAAAGATGATTACAAGACCAATTTGTGATACAGATTAGTTTAGAGGAATTAAGTTATTTGGCATCTTTCACATGATGGCGATGCTACAATAAAAAATTCAATGACCAATTTTTTTTTGGTAAATATGACCAATTTTCGTACTACTAGACCAACTACAATCATCCAGCCCTTTCAAAAAAAAAAAAAAAAAAACTACAATCATCCAGCAAAAAATAAATTATTTGTTTATGTGTGTACGTGGAAGTTTGGCTCTTGGGACAATTTGGAGAAATAGTCAGAAATTTTCGACCTCTATATATGTCTGATTTCGTGTCGCTGAGAGAGATCAAAAGTGGCAGATCAAGCCGTATATTGTAAGAAGAAGACAATGCAAGACACGAAAAATAAATAAATTTTGCCACAATTTGACACGTGTCAAGTTGAGAATGGGAAGATGTGAACCTATCATTTGATCTCTACCCTTCGCCATATGCCACGTGTCGATTGTAACAAAAATTGTAAACTTTTTTTGTATTTTAGCATTGCTCTAAAGAAGTGGCAGACTCCAAAGTTCCAAACCCACCATTGCTGGTGGGGTCCACAACATATACGGACATATGATTCCAATTGTCACCTCTTGGAAGCTTGGAGCGTGTTGTAGGAGTGAGACCTCTAGGACTTAGGTGAGACACTGCTAAAATGATTACTTTTACTTGTAACTTGTAATATGATCAGATACGCTCTTCTTTTAATATGAGATATGATTAAGGTTAATTTTAGGTAAATATGATCAATTTTCATACTACAGTACTACTAGACTAACTATCATTCAGCAAAAAATAAATTATTTGTTTATGTGTGTTCGTGGAAGTTTGGCTCTTGGGGCAATTTGGAGAAATAGTCAGATATTTTCGTGTCGCTGAGAGAGATCAAAAGTGGCATATCAAGCCATATATTGTAAGAAGAAGAAAATGCAAGACACGAAAAATACATAACTTTTGCCATAATTTGAAATGTGTCAAGTTGTGAATGGGAAGATGTGAACCTATTATTTGATCTCTACCATTCACAATATGCTACATGTCAATTTGTAACAAAAAATTTCAACTTTTTTGTATTTTAGCATCTCTAAAGAAGTGGCAAACTCCATAGTTCCTCACCCACCATTGCTGGTGGGTCCACAACATACACGGACATATGATTCCAATTGTCACCCCTTGGAACTTCAATTGTCACCCTTTGGAAATTGGAAGCTTGGAGCATTGTTGTAGGAGTGAGGGGAATTCTAGCCTTTTACTCCTATTTTTTAAAATATTTGGTAATATGCTCTTGTTTCCAAACTATTTAGATTCTTCCTTTTGTTTTGAAACTCGATTTTCTCAGAATCGAGTTATGCCTAATCACACTTAAAAAAAAAATTGCATGGAACTCAAGTTCATGAAGCTCAAGTTCCATTTAAAATGCCACTGTAGGGCTTGAAAACGCCACTTTAGGGCTCCCTGAACCTAGTAAAGGACGATCAAACCTAAAAAAAAAATTGTATGAAAACGTCACTATAGGGCTTTAAGACGCCACTATAGGTCTTTCTGAACGCCGTTATAAGTATGGAACTCGAGCTCCATCAACTTGAGTTCCATGCAATTTATTTATTTAAGTTTGATCGTCCTATACTCGATTTTCTACCAATCGAGGTTTTTGATTAAAACTCGATTTTAATAAAATCGAGTTTCGAAACAGGGGCACGATCCTAAATAGTTTCAAAATAAGGGCATATTGCCAAATATTTTAAAAAATAGGAGTAAAAGGCTAGAATCTCCTAGGAGTAAGACCTCTAGCACTTGAGACACTGATAAGACTCAAATTTTTAATATATATATATATATATATATATGATTTATCATTTATCTATCCATTATATTTTGCTAATTTGCTTTTGATATTTGTTTTTTACTTTTAATATATAAAAAATGAAAAATAAAAAATCGGTTTTTATCAAGAACATTCTCATTTGGTAATGCAGTTGATCATCTAAATGCAGTTTAGTTGTTATTCTAGCTAAAAAAAACACCTCCATTGGGTTATGTATTACTGTAGCAAACTTTACATGTTATTGCAGTAACATTTAAAAATAAATGCTATTTTAGATGAACATGCATTATTTTATCTTATTTATTTATTCATTCTCGATTCTTTCTTCAAACTTCATCCTCTCTACTCTTTGTTCTCTCTCCCCATCACCAAAATCTCGCTGTTAAATTGCCATTGTTGCCTTCATAGACTAGCTGCTGTTGGATCACTAGTGTTACTATTTTCACATTGCTTCAATTTGGTTTTTAGAGCAGCAATCCAATATAGATTCAGTGGATCAAATTGACGATATGGGTGGATTTTGGTTTTTATTATTTTTATTTTGGATTTTAGCGATGCTACTGGTGCAAATCTAGTTTCGGGTGGGCTTGGACAGTGATCCATTGCGAATCTGTGGTGTTGGTAGGCTAGGGTTATGGTGGGGTTGTGGTAGTTGTGGCGTTGTGGCTTTTTTGTTGTTGTTGCTATTATTGGTGGTGTAAAAATATAGATTATTTTATTATGATGGAGTTGAAAATAAAGAATAGAATATAGGGAGTATGTTAAAGTGATAATATAAAATAAATAAATTAGATTTTGGTATAGAGATGGAATTTTTTGCACAACTGAAGTGAATATTTATACTATTAACCAAGCACCATTCATTTATGTGAAAACTTACAAAATTTTCTTTCGTAGAATGTTGTGGATACGATATTGACAAGAACCTTTTTGTAATTTATGCGACCTTTGATCACTTGGTTGGAAATTTAAAATTTTGATTTATAGCTTAAGAAGGGGGGGAAATTTTTCCAAGTCAATTTCAACACCGTTTTGCTTCGAAGTTTGAAAAGTATTGTTCAATACCATGATTAAGAATTTCTTGGGCAAATGGTGTTTGCTTTTTATATTGGTTTTCCCTTGAAAGATATCCATTCAAGTCTTTCAAGTTCCAACAATATCATCTCATATTTCTATTAAATTAACATCCTAACATAAATTTTATACTAATTAATGAAGAACTTAACTATACTTGTCAATAATTAAATCAATATGATGTCAAATTAAGAAATTCATAATTCAAAAAACTAAATAATTTAGAAGGTGTTTGGATTGGCCTGTTTTCAGTTTCATAACTCAAAAACCTTAACTCAAAACTCAAAATCTATGGAGCCCACTAGCTGAAATGTTGTTTGGTTCAGTTTCCAGTTTGTGTTTCCGTAACTCATATCTTAAAATTTTGTATTTTAAGAATGAGAAATGAGAACTCCTCAGAAGTTGTTTTCACTTTCTGAGAAATGAGTTTTGTGGCATTTTGAGTAAATAATTGCAAATATGTGGGACCCTCTTTAGTGTATTGTCACATCACCCTCAGAGCCGTTGGAAGCTTTTGCTGTGCCAAATGCTCCAGCTTCAGTTATGGCCTCTGTTTTCCACTATTTTTTACTCCTCTAACTTCTCCTATGTAGGCTGTGGGCTCCACCAAAAAATGAAAAAATTGAATACTGAGATGTGGGGCACGGTTTTGAGATATTGGAGCCAAACAAAAATTTTCAGTTTTGGGTTTTGAGTGAGATAGAGTTTTGAGAAATGAGTGATGTTTTTGAGTTATGAGTTACGAGTTTTGAGATACTTTCAATTCAAACACTCTCTAAGTCTCTCTAATGTTCTGTTTCGTCAATAAAGTTTATTCGTTCAGCAAGAAAAGTAGTCTCCATACCTGCCTGCCAAATTGAAAATTTAAGGGTGTTTTTTTTTTGGGGGGAGGGAGCATGGGAGTTAAAACCATACCGTACTGGCACAAGTAAACCTCTATTTCGTACCGAAAAAAATACCGGCCATACCTGCCTCATATCGATGAATTCCGACAATACTGGCCTTGTATCGGTCGTACCGGACCGGAACACAAAATGCTGTTTTTTTTTTTTTTTTTTTTTTTTTTTTTGTAATTGTGAAAATTTTTTAAGGGCAGGATGGTTACTCATGTATATTATGGTCCAAAAGCAGATTCTTTTGATGGATGGGAGTAGATGATCCTATGTAGTTTGTGTTAACTTAATTATTTGTATTATTTGTTTTCTTTGTATGCAATGAACAATTAAGTTTTTTGTTTTTTTTTTATTGTGTTTTTTTTTTTTTTTTTGTGCAATGAACAATTGAAGTAATGTTTTATTGTAAATAGGAGGTAATGTTTTATGGTAAATAAAGATTGTGTGTGTGTATATTAAATATATAAAATAGCGGTAAACCCGAAACGGTACACCGGTATTAACCGGTAGCCGAAATATATCGTACTAATGGTCAAACCGGTACAGCCTCTAATACGATATTGACTTCCTGAGGAGGGAGGGGGGGGGGGTTTATATGGCATGGCATGGCATGGCATGGGAGAGGGGAAAAGTTAGGTAATATGTTTTACCTTTTGGGAGCATTTTCAAGAAAATAAAAAACCACTATGTATTACAGCATTAGGATCAAATCTTTCAAAAAGGTCCTCATGATTGACCCCATAAATATTATTTATTTATTTTATTGGATGCAATTTTTCAAAATCATTTTAATATATTTTAGCGTTTTATATGTACTTTAAAAAATAAAAATTCGTGGGATGCAACCGTGAAATAACACCCACTCAAGTTTATACGGCTTTGTTGCTGCATGTAAGTTATTAGGGGATGCAAATATATATATATATATATATATATATATATATATATAAAATAACTATTGTAACTTTTTATTTGTGCGATATTTTTTATATAATATTTCATGAAGTATAAGTATAATATAAAGTTTGTAGATTAAACTTCCATGTGTATTATTTGAAGTTTCTTTTTTAATTTATGCAAGTTTTCTTCAGTTGAAGACACTTTTTATTGTATAAATATGACATCTTTCCACAAATAATCTTTGTAATCTAACTAATTAACATTTTTTGATGCTTATAGTAAAGACATCTAGAGTTTAAATTTTCCAACCCAATTATTGATGTAAAAAACAAACAATAACTGTCATTCTTCTTTCCCATTACAGTCATTCAACTTTAATTGGAATACACACTACAAAAAAAAAAGACTTTAGGCCGCGTTTGAAAAACGCGGCCTAAGGTCCTAAAAACGCGGCTATAGGCTATGGCCGCGCTTTTTTAGGCCGCGTTTTTAAATGTGGCCTAAACCCCGCGACTATAGGCATCCGGGGTCTATGACCGCACTTTTAAAAACGCGGCCTAAAACCAAGGTCTATGGCCGCGTTTAAAACGCGGCTATTGCCAAAAATATTAAAAAAAAATAATTCTGAATTATTTTTTTTTCTGGAAAAAAAACTAATAACACAGCAAATTTAAAAAAAAATTGAAATAAATTTGAAACAAACAAACACATAACCCAGCAAAAAATTAAAACACAGCAAATTTAAACATAAACAAGAACAAGAACAAGCAAATTAAAACATAGCAAATTTAAGCATGAACACAAGAACAAGAACAAGAACAAGCAAATTAAAGCACAACAAATTTAAGCATGAACACAAGAACAAGAACAAGAACAAGAACAAGCAAATTAAAACACAGCAAATTTAAGCATGAACACACAGTAAATTTAAGAATGAAAACAAGAACAAGAACAAGAACAAGAACAAGCAAATTAAAACACAGCAAATTTAAGCATGAACACAAGAACAAGAACAAGAACAAGAAAATTAAAACACAGCAGATCTGTCTCTACACAAGAACAAGAAAATTAAAACACAAAGAACAAGAAAATTAAAACACAGCTCTTCTTCTTCAGTCTTCAAATCTAATAAAACACAAACACACACAGATCTGTCTCTCTCTCTCTCAAACCCAAAAAAATGGCACCCAAAGACCCACACTCATTCACGGACTCGACCCACCCAGTGACCACCCACATCTCTCTCTCTCTCTACCGCCCAGTGACCACCCAGTGACCACCCATGGACTCGACTTCCCTTCCTCCACCATCCACGCCACCGCTCTCCTCTCTCTCTCTAACCCCCACACCGACCCACAGTCCCAAGCTCCCATCCCCTTCTCTCTCTCCTTCGAGCAGGACCCAATCAGAGGCCGCCACCTCACCCTCTCCCTCTCCCTCTCCAACCAATCCTCCATCTCCAATCGGATCGGAGATGGAGGCTTGGAGATCCAAGCTTGGATCTCCGAGCCTCGATCTCGGATCGAAGATCGGAGATGGAGGCTTGGAGCTCCAAGCCTCCATCTCCGATCTCCGATCGGTTCGGAGAACGAGGCTTGGAGATCCAAGCCTCCATCTCCAATCTCCGATCGGTTCGGAGAACCAGGCTTGGAGATCCAAGCCTCCATCTCCGAGCCTCCATCTCCGATGTGTGTGGGAGACTCGGAGATGGAGATGCAGCTCTGGACATGGAGGCTAGGGTTGAGCAAAAATTTTGCTCAACCCGGTGAAAATATGTATATATACGAAGGAGATGGAATGGGGCCGCGTTTTATTAAAACGCGGCCCCATTCCAACTGAAGCCGCATTTTATTAACGCGGCTTCAGAAAAACGCTTGAGGCCACGTCTAAAAACGCGGCCTCAAGCTATTATTTTGGGCCGCGTTCGCAAAATGCGGCCTATTGAACGGGGCCTAAAGGCCCCGTTTTTTGTAGTGACATAATGAAGTATTGAAGTCTTCTGTCTCAATGGCAACTAAAAATATAATTTCCATTAATTCAACTAATTATATGGTGAATATGATTTTGTATAATTATATTGAAAAATACCTTGAAGCATTTTCTTTTACCAAGAAAAGAATTAGAAAGCTTAGTCTAGACTTCCAGTCTGGTTTCTCAAAAAGAATTGGAAAAAAAAAAAAAAGAATCAAAAAGTCAAACTTGCAACTTGAAAAATTTTCAAAAAAAAAAAAAATTACTAAGATGGATGACTAATGTATACCCTAAGGAGCATACATTAACCGAATTCAAAATCAAATATAGAAAGGGTTCTCATTCGTGCTGAATAATGCACAGGCAACTTTGTGCAAAAAACAAAATTCCGCTTTGCCTAACCTCCAACTCCGAGCGGACAACCCAAGGTGGCAGTTAATCCAACAGTTCAATTGTTTGTAAAGACAAAGAAAATGTATATTGGAGACTCAAAAAGACAATTTTCTTGACCTTTTCTAAATATGAACTTATTATATGTATCATACACCCAATCCGAACCAGCATCTTGAATTGCATCAGGTAACATACACACACATGAACCAACCTTTTCTAAAATGCTGCACCTATGTATTTGGGAGGGGGGGGGGGGGATATTTAAAAAGTCAGGTTTGCAATACAACAAAATTTCACAATAATTACAAAATATTTGAGATTACAAAATCTAACGCTAACCCATACAGTCTTACAAATTAAATTTATTTACAGGAGCTAAAGAATGGCTCTTGGCACTCGTTCATCAATCTATTTTACCCAAAATCATACTCTTTGATACTTCTAAAAATACCATATCTTTCTTAATACCCTTTCAAGTTGGACAGTATCCACCCCTGCCTTAAATTTTGGAACCATTAATCCATGGTATCTACTGTTGTTAGGTGCCCCTTTCCCACGGCAAATCTGTAAACAAACAAATTTTTTTAATTATTTCAAACATAAAAGCAACAACGTACACTAAGTGTGCATTTGGATTTGGATGAAAAATATAAATTATTTTACTATTTAGCTTATTTTTGCTATTATTCATAGGTATCACTGCACTTTTTAGTACTGTTTATGGGCCTCGCTGTACTATTTTAACTAACTTTTACCTTTATTTACAGTATTTTTAACAATAAGTTTTCAGTTTCAGCAAAATAAGTTGTATCTAAATAAACCATAAGAGAACAATAGTAGTCTAGAAGAAAAACGATTTCATCTAATAAAACAAACAAAAACTTCAGTTATTTTATTTTTAAATTTTGAATTATTTGAAATTAAAAGGCAAGATAAAAGTAAAAATAGACCCAGAAAATGAAGCAAAAGGAAGAAGTAGAGAAATTGTATATTGTTTGGAGCACAAGCATTAGGGATATAAAGGTCCCCTTGTTGCTATTTTAACCACCAAACTAAAAAAAAAAAAAAAAAAAAAAAAAAAAAAAAAACATGTTTTAGCTAGGTTGCTATATCTAAAAATTTGCAACCCAGCTACAGTATGTTGGTACATTCACATCCTCACTGGAACTGGTTGCAAAATTAGTTTAATATATTTTATTTCTGTCTCTGGACCCACATCTCTCTTTCCCCATAGTCTTTTCTCTCATATCTTAGCCTCCCTTTCTCTCTCTCTTCTCTCATCTCATCCTCTCTCCCCACTCTTTGTTTCATTCTCTCCTTTCTCTATCTCGGTCCATTGGAGTGATCAACATGGAGCAGTGGACATCGGATTTTGTGTGGACACCGGCATCTGTGGTGGAGCCATGGAGGTGGTGGGTCACAGTAGTTGCTGGATTTATGGTTGGCTTTGTTGGTTAGGATTATGGTGGTGGTGGTGGTGGTGCCGATTGTGGTGGTTTCTATGATGGCTGGGTTTGTTGTGAAGTAGTGTTTTGGTCATGGTGGTGTTGACTGTGGAGTGTAGTGGTATGTTATGATCCTAGTATCCTACATGAATTAAGTATAAATTTATCCATGTGTTTATAAACTATTGGGCACCCCCTCTTACAAGCCAGGTTTCAAGAGTGAGTTCTACCCATGGATTCCTAACATTTGGTATCAAAGCCAACCACCACTCCGAGTAATTGGACGTAACTCATTGAGTATGGGATCAAATGAGTTGTGGTTTTGTGGTTGGATCTCGAAGGGGGTGACTTAGAGGCTAGATTAAAGATATTGATAGATGAGTGAAGCCACCAAAAGAGAAAGAGATACCATCGGGTCAGTGTCACTAGAGTGAGTCGTCGTAGACATCAACTTCGGAGCGTGGTGGTATATTATGATCCTAGTGTCCCATATGGATTAAGTATAAGTTTAATCATATGTTTATAAGCTTTTGGGTACCCTCCCCTCGCATGTCAGTTTTTAAGGATGAGTTCTATCCATGAGTTCCTAACATTGCCGATGGTGGTATGGGTTTAATGGGTTTGATGGGAATGGGTTGTGGGATGTGTGGGTTTGATGGGTTTTACTTTGATTTTTTGTTATGGGTATTGGTGCATCTGCAAGTTCATGGTGGTGGCAGTGGGGGTTGTTGTGGTGGTGGTAGGGATGGGTTCATTATGGGTTTACAGTGGGGATGGGTTCATTGTGGTGGAGGTGGCTACAGTTTGGGTCGAATTCAGGTGGCATTTGGGTCTATGGGTGTTTGGGTCGGATTTGGATGGTGTTTGGATCAGATTTGGTGGCATTTAGGTGGCGATTGGGTGGCGTTTTGGGTGGCGCAATGTGGCTGAGTTTTGGTGGAAGGTGCTGTGTGTGTTTGCTAAAGAAAGAGACAAAAAGGAAAAGAGGAATGAGAGATGGAAGAGTAGAGAGAGAAACTTAATTATTTATATTATTTGTTAGTATAGTTTATATTATTTTAATGAGTTGTATCTAAAAATAAAAATTAAGATGTAAGGTGGGTAGTAACATAAAATGGTAAAAATAGATCAAATGTGTGTTTGAAAGAATAAAAAAACATATATAAAATGAAAAAAAAATAAAAAACCAAGAAAAACATATATAATATGAAAAAGAAGAGAAAACTATCGAAAACAAAAGAATTGAGCAGGCTACTTTTGCTACACAATCAATTATCTTGAAATTTGAAATGGCTAATAACACTAGACTAGACTATTGAAGCTTAGAAAGAGGAGGAAGTATACCCCGTATGCTTCATCTCTCTCATAAGTTGGTAGGACCCACAGCTGATGGGTCTCACTAGCTGTGAGAGGAGAGAAACATACACCCATAATAGGGTGTATTATCTCCAGAAAGAGGAAGAGTGAAAGAGGGTTGATAAATTTTTTAAGAAGATGCATCACGTACACTGCGGCTGTTTGGTAAACTTGTTTAAATACATGTTTTCAAACAATAAAACACATGTTTTCAAACATATGTATCAAACACCCCCTAACTAATTGGCAATAGTTTAATAAAGATTAATGCTAAATGGTTTGAAATAAACTTTCTGTAAGCTTAAAAAAAATAAAAATAAATAAACTTTCTGCTTAATCAAATTTTATTGTAATTTATGAAAAGACATCAATCACAATTTTGATGATTTTCTAGGTCATGTATCTGTAAATTTCTTAAAAAAAATAAAAAAATAAAAAAATAAAATCCTTTTAGGCATTATTTTCACAATCACTTAAAATAATACATTGGTCTGTTGCAAAAGGACGCTTACGTATTTGACCACCCAGAGGTGAGAGAGACCACGTGTCCTAGAGCAAAAGTAGTGCTCTGTACTGATTCTGTTCTAGCCTGTAGCCTGTAGCCTGTAGCCTGTAGTTGTATTGACAGTATTGTACTCTGGTCATGTTTTTTAACTTACACGAAAATGGTATTGGCTCTCCAGGTCCAGGGTTTTGAGTGAGACGGTATAGACAAAAGTTTCATGTATTTGAAAGTAGTGTTAGGGCACAATAATTTCAAAGGACAGGCAGCTCAAGTGGTGTTTGTTTGAAGCTTATAACTTCCATTCCGTTTATTTAATCCCAAATAATTCTTTTTCTTGATTCTCAAAAAAACAAATATATATATATATATATATATAGTTCAAATTAAACTTGATGTAATTTTATATAATATTAATTTCACTACTCAATAATTTTTTATTTAATACGAATTTTAATAAATTAATTCTTGAATTACATTTCCTTTTTATATATTTCATGCTTACAAGATTTTAAAATAATTGAAAATTAGGAACTATTAATAATTAAAAAAATTTAAAATTTAAAATATGTAATCTAATGATATGATTTTTAAAATCAAAAAAAAAAAAAAAATGTTTGTCTTCCAAAATTGAAAAATAGCTATTTTAAATTGAAAGTTGGCCTAAATAGACTCTAAAAAAGTAAATTGGTCATTTGACCTGTATATGTTTGGCATTACAGTTTTATTGTTTGATATTTGAGATTCAATGTGAAATGTGTGAGACTTTGGGTATTGAGTGATGTTGTCTTGTGTAGTTTCATTTGAATGATCGTTTTAATGCTTTTCATTTCTATTTTTCATATTTGTCTTTGTATTTTTTTAATTAAAAAAATACTTGGGAACATTATTTGGAAATTTTTTTTTTTTTTTTGCTAAGAAGAATATTTAAAAAAAAAAATAAAGTCACTATCAATTTTATTTTTTAAAAATAATAAAAAACTAACGTGATAATAAATGTGTCTGGCACTATTTTAACTATATCATAAAGTAGTTGGTAACTCATACAGTATATAGGAAATTTTAGCATAATCTAAATATGAAATTTGATAATTCATAAAAAAGAAAAATTGATAATTATGGTAGTTGTTAATAGAAATTTATTTTATTTATTTATTTTTGTTTGCATTTAGAACTATATAATTTAGCATTAGACATTATTATGATTGCATTTTTTATATATAATTATATAATTTACCATATAAAGAAAATATGATATTCCATGATTTTAATGGGCAATTTAAATATATAATATTTTCAATTCAATTAAAAAATATGTAGAATATTGTAAAATTGTGAAGCTTTAAAAGCTAACGTAACACACTATATTATGTTCGGCCAAAAATCAAATTATTTCAATTTTAAATATATTTTAGATGAATGTTTGAATTGTTTATTTTTATGATTGATGACACATCAATTTGTAAGGTTTATATATTAAATTTGTAATATCTTTAACTTCACTCTATTGATAATGTATTGGATTTTCAACCTTCATGTGTCACACTATTTCTTTTTTAGAATGGTTGTAATTTTAATTACTCTTTCAGTTTTTTTTTTTTTTTTTAATTATGAAACAAACATTTCAGTCTTAAATATTGTCAAAACTAGATTTCGCAATAAAATAAATTATAAATTTTAAGCAGATTCTTTGATAATTCTCACAGAATTTCACAAAATCGATTATGGATGATTTAGATTTCGCAATAAAATAAAATATAAATTTTAAGCAGATTCTTTGATAATTCTCACAGAATTTCACAAAATCGATTATGGATGATTTTTACGATTAAAAAAAAAAAAAAACGATTAGTTTCGTTTGTTAGTCGAATTGGTTTATTCACGAGTTCGCCTCAAATTAATCATCACTATAAGTAATGAGCATTGGAGGGATGCATAAAATCTCAAGTACGAGGACAACTTGGCAATAGAATGAAAGTGGGTATGCCTTTGTGGGTTGAATCAGGTTATTCACATGTTCAACACATACACCCGTTAGGCACCTTGTTAGATCAGATCAAATCGATTAGATTGGTAGGTTGGTCAGTTGTTAAATTAAGATTTCACAACAAAATGGAAGATGGTTTTTTAAAAATTTTATTTTAAAAAAATTAATGGGCAAGTTTCGTTTTTTCTGTAAACACAATTAAACATCACATGACTAGCTCGCTTAAAAGAAATTTATTTTAAAATTTGAAATTTAAATGAAATTTATGCAAAATTCTAATATTTTAATAAAATTATCTTAAATTATTAAATGAAACGTTTTTAAAAAAAAAAATTAGAAGTTTAAGTAAATCATTAAAAAAAATTAAGCTTTAAAAGAAATATTCTGAACTCTCTAAAGTTTAAAATGTAATAAGAAAAATGATTTTTTGAACGAATGAGAAATTTTACTAGTGGAGTTTTTTCATTAATTGCCCTTTAGTGCTTTCAGATTAGGAGACCCTCCATTCTCTCTTTGTCTGGGCTAATGTTGGGCCAATACGGTCTTGGTTGATGTAAAACCCTCAGGACTCAAAGCTGAAGCTAAAATCCAATGGACCGCAGCCCAATTAATTGGGAGCCTATCGTTTTGCTTTTTCAGCCCGCGAGGACTCTTTTTGGAATCGAGACACGTTCAGGAAGTCTGGAAATGCAAGGAAGATTCCAACCGCAATAGTAGAAGGGGGAATTTTAACCAAATATTGCTTTGTATTTTTAGCTTTAAATTTGGGGTAAGTACTTAGTAGGATTGTTTGACATGACTAGAATTTTTGAAATTTTAGCGTCTATTATGACTTTCTGTATCTCTCAGATTTATTGAGGTTTATCATATCCAGTACAATTATTTTCGATTGAAAATGTAGTAGTTTGTATTAAGGTCACACAGAGGCCATGCTGTTTCAAAGACAACAAATGTTGATGAAAATATTGTAAGGAAAAAACATAGATTATAATTTTATTCACGAGCGTCAAGAATCAAGATATAATTTTTTTTTTTAATTTTTTAACTTTTTTTTTATCTTGATTCTCTTCTTAATACTGTAATGGATAATAATATAATGAGATACCGGATGTGCAATGGGATAATGTTTTACCTCAGAGCCCATACTTGCCTTAATCTAAAATTGATAAAATCCCTTTTCAATTGATAAAGAGCTATTATGATGAGCAGACACCACATATTGAAACTCTCTCAAAAAATTAAAAAATAAAAAAAGAAAGGCAAAAAATAAATAAAAAAAATCCAAAGAAGGTTATCTATTTCTAGGAGGGTCAACTTGTTAATTCGGAGGCTTAAGGCAATAAATATGTATTGATTTTTTTAATAATTAAATATCTCATAAAAAAATATATGAATTAAACATTATTCATTCAAACTTTCTAATTTTTTTTTTCTGGGTTTATAAAAATAGCCATTCTTTATTTTTTGAAATGCAAAATTACTAATTATGTTTTTGTATTTAGATTTTTTTGACATCTCTTTTACAAGTTTGGGAAATTGAATGTCATTAGATTATTTAGTGCACTCATAATAGTTGTTTTTTAAAAAATTAATGTTTTTTTAAGGAAAAAAAAAAAAAAAAACAGTTTAAGGTTTCAATTGAGTTAGATTTCTATTGACTCAATATTTTGGAAGTTTTTTTAAAGGCAGGAGAAAGAATGTGAAACCCATCTATATATTTTTCTTTAAAAAAATAAAAAATAAATTATCATTCTACAATTCAAGAAATTAGTTTTTGTGAGTGCACCCACATGTAAGAAAATAAAAAATTAATATAACATCATTAAACCAAACCTTTAAACTTAAGCTTAAACTTTTGTCTTGTTTTGTTTTGTTTTTTGTTTTTTGTTTTTTGTTTTTTGTTTTTTGTTTTTTGTTTTTTTTGAGTGAATTAAACTTTTGAGTTAAGTAGCCTTCTCAACCACAAAAAAGAAAAAAGAAAAAAAAAATATATTAAAGTGTCATTTGGATTCTACCCAAACTATATACTCTTCCTCAAAATATATAATGGGTATTAATTATGGTATGTCATTCCAACTCTTGAATGATGAGAAACTTGTGTTGGATTAAAGCGAGTGACAAGATATCGGATTTCATATTTAGATTACGACTTTAGAGGGATTGAGGCAACTGGTGAGTCATGTATTTTTGTGACACGAGTTGTTGTATTTGACTAATCTTAGGTAATGATTAGGTGAGCATTTGTGTTAGACCTAGGTGATTGGTGAAATGTTAGCACTTAGCACCTCACATTTAGATTGTTGCTTAGAGAGAATCATGCAATTAGCGAGATGCTAGCACCTCACATTTATCTTTGTAACGTGAGTTATTGTGTTAGGCCGATCTTAGGCAGGGATCAATGTGTCTAAAGGCACATTTTTGCAACAGGGAATGTTATTAGGCATTGGTTACATTGTGAAGGTGACCATAAAAAAAAAGTTAAAAAAGGGTATCAGTAATTACATGCGATACCATGGAACGAGGTGGTAAATTAGCTTTTCTAACTCATTAGGAATTAGGAACCTTATATTATGATCTACTAGGGAGTCCTATCCTTCTCACTTATGGTGACCTTTCTCTCTCACGACTGGTGAGGTTCCTACTTCTCACTTAGGCGAGTCTGGCTTTTCTTTCTCAATTACTAGTGTTTTATTTTCTTGCTTTGGACTATGGAACTCTCTCTTCTGAAGCATGGTTTCAGAATTTATAGAGAGGGTACAAAACATAACTCTGATTAAGGAAGATGGGGAGGTGATTAAGGTAGGAGGAACTCATAAAGGTAAAATTTTTGAAGAATGTTCACTCAGTCTTCTTAAACTTTTTCTCACAACACGTTCTTACAACCAAAGTGCTGCCAAATCACTAATTAGGTCTGTATGGAAGATGGGTTCTGATCCAAGGATTGTGGATGTGGGAGATAGACTATTTCAATTCAAGTTACTTTAGAAAGTTACCTGAAATGGGTCCTTAACAATGGCTCGTGGAGTTTTGAATATCACTCACTGGTCCTTTGGAGATAAGAGAGGGGTATGATGGCTAGGACGGTTACCTTTAACTCTATTCTTTTATGGGTTCGGGTGGGCTTACCATTCGACTTAATATCCGAGGAGGCTAGTAGTGACATCGGTAGTGCACTAGGGAATGTAGTGGAGATCGATAACATGGTTTTCTCATCTAAATAAGCCCGTTTCATCAGGTCCAGGGTTGAAATACCTTTCGATAAACCACTACGTCAGAGTGGAGTGGTAGTTAACCCTGAGGGTGATGAGGTTCGTGTTGGTTTCAAATATGAATGTTTGGTTGGCTTCTGTTATCAGTGTGGCAAAATTGGTCACGAGGCCAGGGATTGTTCCAGCCCTAAGGATCAAGACCAGAGAGTTTTTCCTTATCAAGAATGGCTGAAGGCGCTAGTGGTCGGCAAGGTACTCTGATAGAAGGAATAGAAGATCATTGTAAAGAGAAACAGGGAAAGATGGGGATTATGGCACTAAGGTTCCGCTATACACCACACAAATGCTTTAATCAAGCAGCACTAGGGTTCCAGCTGGCACTGATTCTAGATAGGGAAACGTTACGAATTCTTCAAATTCATAAAGGGGTAAAGATAACGGATGCTGCCAGTCATGCATTAATGGACAAATTAATCTTGATATTTTTTTTTCTCCTTAAAAAGGAAACCAAATTATCCCATGATGGGGTGGATGTGAGCATGCAAATGTATATTCAAGAATCTGATGTGATGATAATAATTAGCATGAATTCCAAACCCTTGGAAAAAATTGGAAAACTCGGAAATGTAAATGTACATGGCAATGGAAAACTTGGAAGAATTTGATCTGATGTGAGCATGCAAATGTACATGTAGGGAAAACTTGGAAAAAATTAGCATGTATTCCAAACCCTTCTACTCCTGCTAGTTTTGGGGATTTAGTTATCATGGGTGCAAAGAGAGGTTTCCAGGGAAGTGAATTGGATCAAGATGGGGAACGGGTGGATGCGTTATGTAAGGGTGGTATGCAAGGCAAGTTTGTGGCTAATGAATTTCCAATGGTGGAGGCAGCCCTTTTGCATTATGGGCTAGTGGATTTGGGTTTTCGGGGTAATATTTTCACTTGGAGCAATGGACGTTTGGGTGATGATTTTGTGCAACTAGTGACTGAAAAGCCCTCTTTCCTTATGCCAAAGTTACTCATCTCCAGGCATCCTATTCAAATCACGTGCCTATTCTCATATTAACATCAGAACCCATCAATCCTAGGAGGAGGAAGAAGCTGCCAAGGCGTTTCAAAGTAAAGTGGACCTTTCATTCAGATTGTGAAGGAGTGATCTGTGAGGCTTAGGGGATGGTTGTTCTTAATGGGAGCCCAATGTTTAGATTACTTTAGAAAATTAAAAAGTGCTGGCTAGCCTTAGTAGATTGGAGTAGAATTACCTATAAGAATTTTAAAACAGAGCTACAAGAGAAGTAAGCACCACTTGAAGAACTATCACTGCAAGATAAGGCCAACCACCTCCAAGATTCAGAGCCCTGAAATTCGAAATCAACACTATCCTACACCAAGACAAACTCTTTTGGTGGCAAAGGTCTCGATCCATTTGGTTATTTGCAGGGGATAAGAAATAAATTTCTTCCATCAATGGGCTAGCCAGCGGGTCTGTAAAAATCATATCTTTGGTGTTTAGGATAAGGATGGAATTTGGCGTACATTGGAGGATCAAATTGCAAAGGTTGTCGAGCAATATTTCCAAGAGCTTTTCACTTCAGCAAATCCTATCAATATGGAGAGTGTGCTAAATTCGGTGGATAGACTTATTACCCTAGATATGAATAACTCTCTACTATGGAGGTATATATCAAATGAGGATAGAAGGGCTCTACTTCAAATTCACCCCTCAAAATCTCCTAGCCCCGATGGTATGTACCATTTTTTTTTTCAGAAGTTTTAGAATATTATTAGTCTTGATGGAACTGAGGCTATTCTTTCAACTTTAAATTCTAAACATATGTTGCATAAAATGAATTATACTCATATTGTGCTAATTCCAAAGAAGAATGATCCTAAGCAGACGTCAGACTATAGGCCTATAAGTTTGGATAATCTTGTCTCTAGAATTCTATTTATAGTGATTGCAAACAAATTGTAGCTTGTAGTGCCAAATGTTATATCTGATGCCCAAAGCGCTTTACAATACCACAACAACTTATGAGTTGTTACACAGGATGATGAATAAGAGAAAAGGCAAGGTGGCGCAAATGAGAGTGAAACTGGACATTAGCAAGACTCATGACCGGGTAGAGTGGGGCTTTTTGTAGAATATTATGCTAAAGTGGATCATAAATGGGTTAATATGGCTATGGAGACAATCAATACAACATCTTACTCATTCCTTATCAATGGGGAATCTAAGGGTTTTATTACTCCTACAAGGGGAATAAAATGAGGTGACCCACTTTCATCATATCTGTTTCTTCTATGTATTGAAGGTTTGTCTACCCTATTGAGGAAAGTTGAAGAGACCTGATTACTCAAGGGGGTAATGTCCAGTCAACATGGGGTTTGTATTTCTTATCTTTTATTTGCTGATGACAGTCTTTTATTCTGCCAAGCAACAGTGGAAGAATGTCAAAGACTGTTAGATCTCTTGGGCAAATATGAAGAAGTATTGGGACAATCAATTAATAGACATAAGACATTTCTATTTTTTAACAAGAATACAAGGAAAGAAGTGAGGAATGACATTTAGCAAATGTTGGGGGCTCAAGTCATGACTGAACGTGAGAAGTACCTAGGCCTCCTAATGCTTATTGGGAAGTCAAAGGTGGGGACTTTCAAAGAGCTTCAAGAAAAAATCACAAAGAGAGTGATGAGATGGAAGGAGAAATTTATTTCAAAGGAGGGGCGAGAAATCCTTATCAAAACTGTGGCACAGATTATTCCAACATATTCAATGAGTTTATTCAAGCTTCCAAATGCCAGTGTGATAATATTAATTCCCTGTTGGCTAGATATTGGTGAGGCCAAAATCATGAAGAAATGAAAATCCATTGGATAAATTGGAACCAAGTTATGCACTCTAAAGAAGAAGGGGGGGAATGGGATTTTCGAGACCTTCATGCTTTCAACCTTGCTATGCTAGTTAAGCAAGCATGGCGTCTAATTCATAACAATGGGTCACTTTTTTATAGGGTGTACAAGGCAAGGTATTTTCTGAATACCTCTTTCTTGGATTCTGAGTTGGGGAATAATCCATCGTTGGTGTGGCATTCACTACTAGTTTCTAAAGACATCATTCATGAAAGGTCATGGTGGAAAATTAGAGGTGGCAAAAAGATTTTAGTGGCAACTCACTCTTGGCTACCTCATTCTCTTGTCTTCTAGAATGCACCATCAATGGATATGAAAGTCTATGACTTAATAGATGAGGACACTCGATAATGGGATAGGGGAAAGCTTTTTGCTACCTTTGATCATCGACCATGTGAGGCCATACTGGCTCTACCCCTTAATCACCAAAATTCCCAAGACAAGCTAGTTTGGATGGAAAATAGAGCACAGAAGTTCATGGACACCAGCGTATTAGGTGGCTCTTCGCCTGAAGCACCCCAATCATGCCGAACACTCATTGGTGCAAGCTCACGGTTCCACCTGGGGGAAAATTTGGAAGCTTAATGTGCCACCAAAAGTTTGTACATTCCTATGGAGGGCCTGTTTAGGATGCTTACTCACATGGGAGAATTTGGACAAGAAATGGGTAAGAGTTGAAGCAATCTATGAGCTGTCCTGCCACCATTTTGAGACAACTAGTCATGTGTTATAGGAGTGTCCATTTGAGAGGAATGTTTGGGCTTTGTTCAAAGGCACCATCCAAAAATGCAGCAACAAAACTAGTGACTTCTTTCTCCTTTTCAAACTGATGCAGTAGAAGCTTAGTCCCCTTTGAATTGGAGAAATGGGCAATCACGGCTTGGATGATCTACTGTTTGTTGGGAGATAAACACCAAAGAAATATAACATATAGAGACATACTTAATCCGAAAGGCCTTAGTATGTCTCAATTATGTTATGAGCTCAACCATTTTATATTAACTACTCATTTTTCTCATTATTATTCAATGTGAGACTTCATTCACATGTGTATACCCAACACAACACACAAAACTAAAATAGTTTTTATGTAATTCCACCTCTTTCTTCTTGTTATCTATCACTGTGGATGTTGCAATCGAGCGCCACCCCAAGTTTGGATAGTTAATCAAGGTGTTGTTGGATGTCCTTCAATGTGACAATGACCAATTTTAACCATTACTAATAGTAAAGTACTAATCAAAATCCTGATTTTATGATATATATATATATATATATATATATATAATCAACAATTATAATAAGAGATAGAAAGGATTTGAACCATAAATACCTATGTTTAAAATACCAAAAAGTGTAAATTAAAATACATGATTCTTGGCTCTCTTTATCATATTGACTTTATTAAGGCTTTCTTTGATTTACCTTACTTTCCATCTCCACCCAATAAAAGGGGCTTTTGTTATTATGACTTGGACTTCTAAGTGCTATTTAGAACTTTTGATTGGAATAATTGTCCTCTAAAATTTTAGTTGATGAAAAATTAAACATTCTATTGTTATTTATTTTTTCTAATGCAATTAATCAATGATATATGCTTTTTTTTTTTCTTCGATAAATTTGATAGTTACAATAAGGGAAGAGAGATTTAAACACTAAATGTCTTTGTTGGAAACACCATAAAATGCCAAGTAGTTGAACTACAAAACATTTTGCACATGATATGTAAATATTAATAATAAAATTTAAAAATTATTGACAAAGTATTATAAATTATATGTATATCAAATGATTTAATCCACTAGTTTTTATTTTTCAATTATCTGTGGATTACGTGATTCAGCCCAGTGGCTTAAGTACACGGAGGAATCCCTTAAGGGCTGTATTTTTATAATAAGAGTGAATTACAAATTTTTGTTACAATGAACCCAACACGAATATATTATAGGCTAAACCCTAAACTAATCATATGATAATTATGGTTAATAAACTTGTAGAATAAGTATAAGATTTGACTTGCGTACAAAGTAGAATTAGTTAGCCTTGAACTTATACTAAATTGATTATATAGTTGTTCTCAACTCACAATTGCATAGTTGTGGGAGGTTACCACAAGAAATTAAGGGTTCGTTTGGATTGAAGGAGAGGGAGGAAGAGTAAATTTGAGTAGAGTAGAATTAACTCAAAATTAGCTTATTTTCTGCTAACTCTACTCCACTTTTCCTTCCTCCCCCTCAATTCAAAAAGGCTATAAGTTCGTACTGAGATAGATGAATGTAATTCCCCATTGCTGCCTTTGCTAATCCTTGAGCGACCATGCTCACCTTTACATTTTACGCGTTAGGAGATGGCTCTGAAGACTAAATTGATCTTTTTACCTTTTTTTTTTGTTTTGTTTTTTATTTATAGTATCTTTTTTACCTTTTTCATGTACAATGTTGGCAACATCATCAACTAGCTTTTTAGGGACAATAATCACATGCATGATTGACTTATCAAAGACTCCTTAACCGAAGCCTACCCTTTAATAAAAATCTCTTCAATAAAAACGTACCCAATATGGAGGATTATGTTTTAGAAAATCCACTACAAGGAACAGTCATTACCAAAAAAAGGACCTTAGGCCGCGTTTCTAAAACGCGGCCTAAGGTCATAAAAACGCGACTATAGACCTCTGGGGCCTATAGCCGCAGTTTTTTAGGCCGCGTTTTTTATTGCAGCCTAAACCCCGCGACCATAGGCCGCCGGGGTCTATAGCCGCACTTTTTAAAACGCGGCCTAAGTACAAGGATTATGGCCGCGTTTTAAACGCGGCCATAGACTCCGAATTAGGCCGCGTTTTAAACGTGGCCATAACTTCAATCCTTAGGCCGCGTTTTAAAGGTGGCTAAAGGTTTTTTCTTAGGCCGCGTTTAGAACGCGGCCTAACAACTGATGTTATGGCTGCGTTTTACAAAGTGCGGCCATAGGCCTCGGTTTCACGATCTCTAAGGTTCATTTCAGCCGCGTTCAAAACGCGGCTAATGGATGATCTTATAGCCGCGTTTTAAACGCGGCCTAATCCCAGGTCTATAGCCGCGTTTAAAACGCGGCCATAACCACCTCAATTTCTTTTTGAATTTTCTTATAGCCGCGTTTACAAAACGCGGCTATAGTTTTTTTTTTTTTTTTTTTTTCTTTTTTTCCTCTTTTCCCTGTCTTTATCAGGTGGCAAATGCATACAAACGCTGCTATAAGTTTTTACAAACGCTACTATAAGTTTTACATCAAAATTCCAACTGAAGCCGCGTGTTTAGAACGCGGCTTCAAACAAAATGTAAAGCCGCATCTAAAAAATGCGGCTTTATGTATACTTGAGCCATATGTTATAAACGCGGCTTTAGTTAAGGAAAAAAAAAATTTCGCAAAAAAATTGAAACACTCGGGTCCTTAGGCCGCGCGCTTTAAACGCGACTAATTCAATAGAATGCGGCTTTATATCCATGGCCTATGGCCTCGCGTATAAAACGCGGCCCAATGGAGAATGTTAAGCCGCGTTTGTAAAAACGAGGCTTTAGTCTGTTTTGGCCGCGTTAAAACGCGGCCTAAGGCCCGCGTTTTTAGTAGTGAGTTATAATCAATAAAACCTTTGTAATCTAAACATTCTAAACCCTCTGTATATGTAACCACTACAAATGTTCCACTTATCTTCTTAAGGTACTAATCTCAGATTTTTAAAAATTTTCCGTAGTGTTCTTTCTTCACAAATGAATTTCTATTTTAATTAAAAGAAATCCATATTTCTAGTCATAAATTCTTGTGCTTTTTTGCTTACGATTCATCTTTTTGTGGGTGATCTTTCTGTTGGAACTTGGAAGTCTATTGGATATATAAAATAAAGTTCTATCTTCCTCATTTTCCTGTTACCATACACAATTTACTAGAACCTCATTTGCTTGAACCAAAACTTTTAGCACTCCTAAAAACTCTTCAATGATTTGCAATAACGGTGAACTTACTTGGATCAAAATTTTTGTTTTCAATAATAGTTTAATACTCAATGCAAGAATACACAATTATTATTATTATTATTATTATTATTATTATCCTTTTGCTCTTAGGACAAGGATGATTTTTCTCTATTTAACTTAAGAAGAAGGTTTCAAGATTTAAGGTTCTAGTTTTGGTATAGTCGCCTTTCTTCTCTTTAAAAGTCATGCATAATGTAATTTATATAGATACACAAACTAAATTAATTTATCTATATGGTTTGAGCAAGAATTCTTTTGGTATATGCATAATGTACGTGGTTGGTTTCTAGTGAGTTTATGGTTGGTTTTTTATTTTGGTTACGTCACATTTTATACTGCTATATTAATTTGTGCCCAATTTTGTAATTTTTGGCTGAAAAACCATTCCAGTCCAAAATTTTCAAACATCTCAATCAAAATCAAACACTTTGATTTTTCTTTCAAGGAAACGATCAAGATGGGTTCTTTTTGGTTCTTGACGATGAAGCCTATGGTGATGCGTGAATTGAAGTGAGAGATAAACATAGGATTGAATTTTATATTGGATTTGGGGTTGAATTTTTGGCAGGGTTTACGTTCTCTTTATTATTTTGTTTCTGTCATTGGAGCAAAAATAACTATATATTATATCTGACAAAGGGATTTATTTATTATTATTTTTAAATGGCTTCTAAGTAGGATTAATTCCTTAATTAACTATGGGTTCCAATTAGCTTTATTGGTAAAGTCTCTAATTGTTGAATGAGAGATCTGGAGTTCAATTCTCGCGTATACCAAAAATTGATTGATGTCTTGGTCTGATGATAAAAAACTATCATCAAGAGTAGATGTCATAAGTTGAAACTCTCTTTCAAAAACTTCTTACTCTTCCTTCTCAAAAAAAAAAAAAAACTTCTTACTCTTATCAATTTTATCTCAAAGGGTTAATTCTCCATTTTATACCAATACACTATTAGAACTCTCTTACATAACAAAAGAGTCTAAAAAATAAAAGAAAGAGAAAAAGATTAAAAAAAATGAAATGTACCATTCTCTTTACCACCAAAAAAAAAAAAAAGGTAATCACCGTTGTTCAAACGTCGAATTTTACAAAGGAATCTTGAATATATTTTTAAGTCTAAAATAAACTCTAGATGTTCTCAAGCTTTTTTTTATATTTTTTATTAGTGTTATAATTTTCCATTCATTTTAATTTGAGATTGGTGCGTTTGAATACCGCTTATTTTTCTGAAAACTAAAAATTGAAAACAATAAAAAAAAAAAAATTTTATGGTTACTGTTCATTAATGAAATCATAGTGCATTTGCCTAATTACACTATTCATGTCCCATGAACAGTGCAAGAGGCGCTGAAAAAAAAAGAGACAAACGCAGGAGAAATCATTTCTATCCAAACGTATACTAATTTGCATGTTTGTCCAATAATATTATGCATTTGCGAACTACTAATACAACTTGGACTGTCATGACATGAGGCTAACTTCAATAAATGAACACCAAAACTGTGGGATCGAGTTAGTGTCATAATTTTTCATTCATTTTAATTTGCGATTAATTTATATGTTTGTCCAATAATATTATGCATTTACGAACTACTGATATAGCTAGGAGTGTCATGAAGCTAGCTTTAATAAATGAACCCGGAAATAACATTGAAATCATGTCTATGTGTAGATGTATTCATTTTTTGAGGCTAGCCTTATAACACTTCTAACTATATCAATAGTTCCTAAATGCATAACATTATTTGACAAACATGTGAACCTCAAATTAGAATGATGAAAAAATTATAATACTAAACCAAAATAAAAAATAAAAGTCTTAGAGCACATGTATATATAGCACATGCAATAAGGCTAGTATATCTTTAAATTCTAGAAACTTAAATCTAAAGTTTATTTTAGACTTTAAAAAAAAAAAACCACTATTACCAAGATTCACAGGAATTTTATAATCACAGGAAATTAGAAGTATTATTACATATATGATAACGTGGTACCTGGAGGCTAATGGAATCCAGGAATGTAAAAAGTCGGTGAGTCATGTGAAACCCTAAGGCCGTACTAGGGTTTGACGATGACAACATCTTCAATTTGCGGTCTCTCTTTCATGGTCAGCACACTCGCTTTGGTGGATCCAGGTTTAACATAACGTAGACTGAGGAACAATGTGATTATAAACTAAATTAGATATTTGATGTTTAATTGTGTAATTTATTAATTAAATTCTATTTTCTGATTAAAAAATTAAGAAAAAAAACAAGTATTGTTTTTTTTTTTAATTAAAAAAATTACTAGATTAATTTGATATATCACCAAGAAAATGGGTTATATTCATTAATATTATGTCTAAAGAATTTTCCAAATTCATTGTTGTACCTTCACTCAAGAAAAAAATCACCAAATAATCTCAATCTAATTTTTTGTGCTTCAGATTTATGGAGTGATGAATGTTGATTGGAATTTAGGATCTGACTAAAGAGTGCTCTTAGAGAATTTGTTAATGAATAATTTTTAAAAAGTTTTGATATTATTTTTAGAGGAAATATAAAAAAATTGTCAAAAAAATTAGTAACTTTTTTCCATTTCTTACAAAAAAATTACAAACCAACATAATAATAAATGTGATTGTTGTCATTTTAATTATATCATAAATTAGTTTTTTTTTTAGAAATATCATAAATTAGTTAATAATTCATGTAATACACCAGAAAATTTTAGCATAATCCAAATATGAAATTTGGCAATTCATAAAAATGAAAATTTGATAATTATGATAGTTATTGTAAGGACACAGATTTGGCAGCGTGGCCCAAATGATGGATGAACCAGACTATAGGGCCCAAAACAATAAATTTGTAGAGAGTAGGTTGAGAAAACTGAGTGAAAGTGAATTGAACAGTAAATAAGATGGGTTTAGGTAGTAAGAAAAATAAAATGAGCAAGTCCAATTTCAAATAATAGTCCTTGGCAAATGTCCGAAAAAGTCAATTCTTATATATTGCTCCTCACTTAATTACAAATCTGGTTTTCTAACAGCTATAGTATTTCTTTCTTGATTTCTCGATTCCTTTCTCCCATTGCTTTCACTTCCTTTTATACTCCCCCTTTTTTTTTCTTCCACATACAGGCCCAATGGTTAACCTTGATATTTGTCCCATCAACATCTTCCTGAAGTCCTTAGATAATATCTGTAAGGTTGAAAGTTACTGTTCAGCTATCATTTCTTCATTAATGCGGCCAGAAGGTTAGCAGTTGAGCCTTTAATGCGATGATAGCAGCTTTTCCTTTAAATAATCTCCCATTCTCATTCATCCTGTATGTCGGTATGATATGTCTTAAGCAATAGAACTTTTCAATACCTCATATCAAATAACAAAATGTATATCCTCACTTTTGCATTACTAAGCAGATGATTTATTTCTCCTCGGACTATCTCCTTATTCTACATAGTCAGCAGTAGATAGTGAATCTTACTATCTGCTTCTTCTAAGCTACTGATTCGTCTTCGGATATTTGGACCTCCTCGGACGGACCTAAGGCCCATTATACGTACTTGGGCCTATGGCCCTACAGTTATTATTAGAAAATTATTTAATTGTTTTTCACAAAATTTCACGAAATCAATAATGGATGACTTTTACGATTTAAAAAAATGTCGAGTTTCACGTACTCACAAGAAATCATTACTATATCTTGCCTCCCTTAGTGATGAGCATCGGAGAGATGCATAAAATCTCAAGTCAGAGGACAACAATATAATGAAAGTGAGTATGCCTTTGCTGGTCGAATCTGGTTATTTGCATGTTCAACACATAAACCCGTTAAACACCTCATTTGATCGGATCAAATTGGTTAGATTCGTAGGTTGGTCTGTTGTAAAAATTAGATTTCACAACAAATAGAAGATGATTTTTTAAACAAAATTTTTTATTTAAAATTAATGGGCAAGTTTCTTTCTTTTCTTTTTTTTTTTTCTTTTTTTTTTCTTTAAACACAATTAAACATCACATGGCTAGCTGGAATAAAAGAAATTTAAATGAAACTTACCCAAAATTCTAAGATTTAAATAAAATCATCTTAAACTATAAAAAGAAACGTTTATTTTATTTTTATTTTTTTAAACTTTGAGGTTTAAGTAAATCATTTCAAAAATTTAAGCTTTAAAAGAAATATACTGAACTCTCTAAAGTTAATTTTTTTTTTTTTTTTTAGATTTGAACGAATGAGAAATTTTACTAGTGGGGTATTTACATTTATGGCCCTAGTCCTACTTTCTTTTTTTCCTTTTTTATTATTTATTTTTTGAACGAATTAGGAGACCATCCATTTTCTCTCTGTCTAGGCTAATGTTGGGCCAATATGGTCTTGGTTGATGTCAAATCCTCAGGACTCAAAGCAGAAGCTAAAATCCAATGGAGGCAGCCCAATTAGTTGGGTGCTTATTGGTTTGTTTTTAAACGTGCTCAGCCCGCAAGGACTCTTTGGAATCCAGACTTGTTCAGGAAGTCTGGAAGTGCAAGGACAATTCCAACAGCAATAGTAAAAGTAAAAAGGGGGAAATTTTAACCAAATATTGCTTTGTATTTTTACCTTTAATTTTGGGGTAAGTAGGATTTTGTTTGACTAGAATTTTTGAAATTTTTTATGACCTTTTGTATCGCACAGATTTATTATTGCTTATCTTATCTAGTACAATTAATTTCAATTAAAAATGTATTAAGGTCACACAGAGACAAAGGCATGTGGAGTGTGAGGGGTAAGAGTTGGAGTTCAAATTTCTAGGAATGAGTTTCCATTTCTCATTTAAAAGTTGTTTTCTATTTAAGTGATAAAATTGTAAGATATCTAATTTATATTCAATGCACCAGACATGCTCATTAAAGTTGTCTTGCATGATTTTTTCATTGCCTTCCAATTTTTTTCACTAAATAATTGGGTAGATTTGATGTTTTAATCACTGTTGGAACAGCGTAAAACACAAATTGTTAAAATCCACCTCATTGTCAGATGGAGAGAGTATACTCTAGGAAACACATTCACACACCAAGAACCAAATGTTGACGAAAACAACGTAATTAAGAAAAAAAATTAAATAATATTTATGCGTGTCAAGATATATATATATATATATTTTTTTTTTATCTTGATTCTCTTCTTAATACTGTAATGGATACATATAGTGAAATAGGCAATGGGATAGTGTTTTACCTCGGAGCCCATACTTGCCTTAATTTGAAAATTAAAACTGATAAATCTCTTACCATTTGATCAAGATTCAAGATAGGAAAAATCCAAAAACGCGGCTATAGACCCCAAAAACGCAGCTATAAAATATAGCCGCGTTTACAAACTAGGCATATACTACGCAGTAATAGCCCCCTGCGGGGCTATAGTCGCGGCTAAAGGTTAGACCTATAGCCGCGTTTTTTAACCGCGGCTATAGGCTTCGGACCTATAGTTGCGTTTTTGAAAAATGCGGCTACAGACTCACTTTGAGCTGCGTTTATAACCGCGGTTATAGGCTGCGGACCTATAGCTACGTTTTTAAAAACGCGGCTATAGGTTTTTTTTAAAAACAAAAAAAAAAAAAAATTCTAGGTTTTCCTCCCCCCCCCCCCCTCCAAAAATTCAAAATTCAAACAAAAAAAATTCAAAATTCAAACAAAAAAAATTCAAAATTCAACACAAACCCAAAAAATTCAAAATCAAACACAACATACTTACAATACAAACACACCTAAAACACAACATACTCACAATATAAACACACTTAGAAAATTCAAAATCAGACACAACATACTGACAATACAAACACAACATGCTCCAAAATATAAGAACACAAACCCATAAATCTTCTCTCATTCAACAAACCCAACCCAAATCTAACAGTAAATCTGTTCAACAAACACAAAAGCACAAGCTCAGAAACACAAAAGCACAAGCTCAAAAACACAAAAGAACAAGCTCAAGAACACAAACTCATTTAAACATAAGCACAATATCAACAACACAATAGCAAAAATTCAAGCACAGATCCAAAAAATTCAAAATCATAACTCAAATTCAAATCAAGATATGTACACAAATATTGCTAGAATATCCACTTCATTCAAAATTTTCAGCATTTCCTCCATTTTCTTACTAACTAAACATAAAATAAAAAAAAAACTAGATCTATAGACAAATCAGTGTGCGTGAGAGGAAGAAAAAAATAAAAAAAGAAAAAAGAAAAAGAAAGAAGAAGTAACTTCAAAGAAACAAAGAAAAAAAAAAAGAGTTGTGTTGGAGTGAAGAAGGAAGAAAGAAAAAGGGGGAAAAAAAGAAAGAAAGAAGAATGTACCTGGCGTGACTTGCAGAAGAAAGGAGCAAAAAAAGAAGAAAAAATGATCAGCAACTCCAAAGAGACAAAGAAAAAGAAGAAGAAGAAGAAGAGTTACGTTGGAGTGAAGAAGGAAGAAAAAGAAAAAGGAAAAAAAAAAAAAAAAGAATAAGGAAAGAAAGAAGAACCACGGAAGAAGGAACAAAGAAAAAAAAAGAAAAACAAAAGAGAGAAAAGATGAAAGTGGGGTAGGTGGCAAAGTGGGGGTCGTGGGAAAAGGAGGAATTTTTTTATTTATTTATTTTTTTTCTTTCTGGTGTTACATATAGCCGCGTTTATCAAAAACACGGCTATAGGTTTCCCTTAAAAAATTATTCTGCGTTTTTAATAAACGTGATTATAGGTCAGTCTTAAGAAATTATTCGGCTGGGCCTATAGTTGCGTTTTTTAAAAACGCTGATATAGGTCTCCTTAAAAAATTATTCTGCAAGTCTATAGTTACGTTTTTAATAAACGCGGCTATAGGTCCGTCTTTAAAAATTATTCAGCTGGACCTATGGCTGCGTTTTTTAAAAATGCAGCTATAGGTCCCCCTTAAAAAATTATTTTGCAGGTCTATAGTTATGTTTTTAAAAACGCGGCTATAGGTCTTGCATTAAAAAGATTATTCTGCTAGACCTATAGCTGCATTTTTTAAACGTGGCTATAGGTCCTTTCCAAAAAAAAAAAAAAAAAAAAAAAAAAAACGCAGCTAAAGACACTTACAAACGCGATTATAGACTTTACCTATAGCTACATTTTGAAAACGCAGCTATAGGTAAAGTCTATAGCCGGGTTAATTCTATAGTCGGGTTTCTTGCAAATGTGGCTATAGGTCTGCCTTTGGCCACGATTTCTATAGCTGCATTTCTTACAAACGCGGCTATTGGTCCGCCCTTGGCCGCGTTTTTTGAAATTGCAGGTAAAAAAATGTGGCTATAGCTTATGTTTTTTGTTGTGTGCAACTTGATATATTTTGAGGTTTAAAGCAATAAATTTGTAATAATTAAATATAAATTAAATATCTCATAAAAAATATATGAATTAAATATTATTTATTTATTTTTCTGTATTTTTTCTGGGTTGAAAAAACCGCAATTCTTGTTTTTCGAGATGCAAAATTGTTAGTTAAGTTTTAGTATTTAGGTTTTATTAACATCTCTTTTACAAGTTGTTGGGAAAAAAACTGAATGTCATTGCACTTATAACCATTGTTTTTTTTTAATAATAAACAAAAAATTTAGGGTTTCAATTAGGTTAGATTTCTACTTACTCAATATTTTGGGGGTTGGTTTTCTTGAAGGTGAGGAAAAAAAAAAACCCCACCCTTATATATTCTTCTTTAAGGAAAAAAAAAATCAATTATCATTTTACAATTCAACAAAATAGTTTGTTTTAGTGCACTCACATGTAAGAAAATAAAAAGCGGTTGAGAAATTAATATAACATCATTAAACCAAACCTTTAAACTTATAAAAATAATAATAAATCAACTATCATTCTACAATTCAACCAAATAGTTTGTTTGAGTGCACCCACATGTAAGAAAATAAAAAGCTAAGAAGTTGATATAACATCATTAAACCAAACCTTTAATCTTAAGCTTTTGGGTTAAGTGGCATTCTCAACCCAAAAAAAATTACATTAAAGCCTTATTATTTGGATTCTCTCCAAAGTCCAAACTATAATCTTTCATCAAAATATGTAATGTGTTGGATTTAAGCAAGTGACAAGATATCAGTATCTCATGTTTAGAGAGTTAGAGAGATTGAGGCAACTGGTGAGATGTTAGAGCTTCACATTTATCTCTGTGATACGAGTTGTTTTGTTTGGATGATCGATCTTATGCAATGATTAGGTGAACAATTGGGCTAGACCAAGGTGATTGGTGAGATGTTAGCACTTAGCACCTCACATTTAGATTGTTGCTTAGAGGGAATCATGCAATTAGTGAGATGTCAGCCCCTCACATTTATCTCTGTAACATGAGTTATTGTGTTAGGTTGATCGTAGGCAGGGATTAATGTGTCTAAAGGCTCATTTTTACGACAGGGAATGTTATTAGGCATTGGTTACATTGTGAAAGTGACTATCAGCCTTATATGTGTAGATGTTTAAGCAAAAGCTACCATGTGATCTTTGGATCTTGTGACATTTTTCACAAGAATTAACTATAAGATATGTAGAGAGGGAAAATTCCCGACCTATCACAAGCTGACACGTCATACTATCAAGTCCACAAAATACAGTTAATTATAAAGTATCACGCATGGCAACTAGGTTTTGTTATCAATACTCAGAAACCAATAGAAATTTGCCAAGTGTCATTGAAATAAACCAATCACACATCAGCACGTGTAAGCGATGACACAAGCAATCCAGCACGTGTAAGCGATGACACAAGCAGTCCAGCACGTGTAAGCGATGACACAAGCAGACTAATCAGGCTGTGACATGTGTCACCAATCAGACTCCGCCACGTGTCGCTCACCTACCTCTAAACTCCTATAAATAGAAGCCTTCCCAAGACGTCAAAAGAAAGAGATCTGGGAGGAGGACATCTTAGAAGGAGAAGCCATCTAGAGCATAAGCAGCATCAAAGAAGATTCAGAAGTATTGAAGCTCTGCTGGAATTAAGCCCTGAAGCCTCCAGGAACTTCAAGAACTTCAAACTCAAATGCAAGGAACATTCAAAGCAGAATCATCTAAACTACCTGCCTAGATCTTCAAGTTCACTGGAATCAAGCTCAAAAGCCTCCAGAAACCTCAACAAACCACAAATCAGTAAAGCTCTACGGATTCAAGCCTCTAAAGCCCCGAAGAACTCCTACCACAAACCTTCAAATACGAAGAATATTCAAAGAGGAATCATCCAAATCATATTCCTAGATCTTCAAATTCACTGGACTCAAGCTCAAAAGCCTCCAGAAACCTCAACAAACCACAAATCAGTAAAGCTCTACGGATTCAAGCCTCTAAAGCCCCGAAGAACTCCTACCACAAACCTTCAAATACGAAGAATATTCAAAGAGGAATCATCCAAATCATATTCCTAGATCTTCAAATTCACTGGACTCAAGCTCAAAAGCCTCCAGAAACCTCAACAAACCATAAATCAACGAAGCTTTACGGATTCAAGCCTCTAAAGCACCGAAGAACTTCCACCATAAACCTTCGAAGACGAAGAACGCACCAAGAACACGAAGAACACGAAGAACATGAAGAATAAAGGATTTATAACAAGCTCATAGCCAGAGATTCCTTGTAATTCTGTTTCAAAGGTTTTCGATCCATTCTTCAGCCAAATTGAAGTATATTTGGTGTTCGAATCAAAATCACACCACCGCAATTCTAATCAACAAATCTTTCAAGGAGATCGAATCAGAGGATCACTCTTTTGTAATTACAGAGAATTGTACCACACATTCATCAATACAAATTCGCATTTGTGAAACTATTTTACTTGTTTGACTTATTTCGAACTAGAAATTTAGTCGTCTACAAGATAATCACATACTTTCAATTTTTTCCTTTTAAATATGGTATTTATTCCTCTTTTGGGCTAGGTAGAACCATGTAGCAAAAGGTGTGATCTAAGAGAGTCAATCATAACTTCCAATATGTCACTCACATTTCAAGTTCCAAATATTTTGGTCTATGTTAATTGCATCATTTATCTAAATTAGTATGGACAAATAATGGTAGAAACATTTTTAATTTATTCAAATAGCTTAGTTTGGATTCGGACTAGTTACATTAGCTTGGATTAGGATGAGTTATGATTAATTTTATTGATGAATGAAGTTTGGATTCATTTTTAACTATATGGAAGTTTCTCTTGTATAAATTCATTCATATGTTGACAATGAATAAAAAATGATCATGAATTTATGAATTAAAAATTGTTAGCTAGTCTAATGTGGAGGTCTAAATTCCTTCGAAATAGTCTATTTATCAAATTACGAGGCCTTGGATCTCTTGGAACAACTAGTACAAAAATTGGGTCCATAACAATTGGTATTAAAATTGGTTATGAAGGACCTTTGCATAGAAAGATTAGAAGCTATTGTTAAGGTTTTAGACCCCAGTTGTCTCAGATTTGATAATAATTAATTAGATTAATTATTAAACATATTAATTTTATTGATGAATGAAGTTAGGATTCATTTTTAACTATATGGAAGTTTCTCTTGTATAAATTCATTCATATGTTGACAATGAATAAAAAATAATCATGAATTTAAGAATTAAAAATTGTTAGCTAGTCTAATGTGGAGGTCTAAATTCCTTCGAAATAGTCTATTTATCAAATTACAAGGCCTTGGTTCTCTCGAAACAACCAGCACAAAAATTGGGTCCATAACAATTGGTATTAAAATTGGTTATGGAGGACCTTTGCATAGAAAAATTGGAAGCAATTGTTAAGGTTTTAGACCCCAGTTGTCTCAGATTTAATAATAATTAATTAGATTAATTATTAAACATCAAACAAGCACAACTCACATGAACACCAAGAATAATGACCTAGGAAAACTTTTGAAACTGTAGTTTCAAAGTAAAAAAGTTGGGGATGATTTAACCTAAACAATCCTCAGGGCAAAATATCCGTTAAATAGAATTGAAATTTGTACAATAGACTTAACCCTAAATCTACTGGTATCCACAGACTCTTCTATTTTAGATTGCCACACACAAACTCTCATGTTTGTGACTCTGAGATCTCCACTCATAGATTTAGATCAGCAATACAAACTTTCTAGTTTGTGACTTTTAATAACCGTGGTTAATTGATTTCTCTATGGTTTCATATAGATTTGCACTATGGTAGCAACAACACGATGTTGATCTTTCTCTATGTGCTCTTGAACTCTCATGGGTTGAATAGATGGAGGCTCAGATCTACTTTGAAAGTCTCCAATATAGTGAGATTGAGAGAAACTTGGTCTTGCAAACCCTAGTTGCACAAATGGTGATTTCTCTCTTTGAAAAGCCTCACTAGGGATAGCTTATAATGTCCTTTAAATAGCATAATAAACAAATCATGAATCGGGCTTGAAACGAGCAAATTATGAGCTTTTTCGTGTTTTAGATTTTTGCTGATATTGCAATCTCGATCAGTCGAACTGTTAGATTAAGATAATTTGACTCTGGTTAATTAATTCAATTACCCAAGTTAATTAATTAAGTTCAATTACATGAAAATCATGGAAGCACCAACAAATCATCAAAAATACTAAATGCAGCGGAAAATAAATTTGTCACGATAATTTGTTGACAAATGGGGAAAACCTCACAAGGCAAAAACTCCACCGGGTGATTTTAAGATCACCACTCCTAAGAATCTACTAATCAACAACCAAGCGGTTACAAATATAAGGAATCTTACCAACTACCCTAGCCTATCTCGAAATACCAACCTATAGTTGAACCTTCGCTCCAATACCCAATTGGACTTGATCTCGTAGTAGCATTCTTTCCCTTGATGCACAAACCTTCAATTTGTAACTAACTCTTTTGCACAGATCCTAGTACATGGCTAACTCTAGTAACTTGAATGGTTGTTATTGGTTGCAAAGTTCTTCACTTCATCAACAATAAAGATCAAGAAGCACTTGGTTACAAAACCCAACGGCGTACAAACATAGTAGCTTCTTACAGAGAAATTAAGTACTTGGTGACTGTATCCATATATGAAGGCTTTTAAAATAAGCCTTATATATGTTTAGGGTTATGAGAAAAGAAATCCTACACATACACATAAGCTTGGGTTGGATTTCAGATATGGAAATTCTGAAATCGTAATTCTTAATCTATCTATCGAGATTCGAATTAAGTCTCAATAGCAGCTATCTGTTGAGAATTAATGACCAACTTTTCTTCACTTGTTTCTTGAATCAATCTTCATGTCTTTAATACTTGACTTGAACCACATGTTTCTTAAAGTATTAAACCCATCTTAGATCTACTCAATTACAAGTAAAGTGCATTTTATCAAAGGATTAGCCAATTACAAAAAATTTGACCCTAACAATCTCCCCCTTTGGCAATTCATGACAAAACCACAAACACCAATTATGAGAGAAGTCTAACAAAACTATCCCATAACTTACAAACATACATAAGTCTAACCCTACTACGAACTCTTGAAAAACTTTGCAAGAAGAGAGATCATGGCATGGTAGACTTGCAACCTATCTTAATTAAAACACTTAAACAAGATTCATCAAGGCATCAAGTGTGAAACATAGACAAGTTGTATAAAAGAAGAAACATGTGTATAAAGAGAGAAAAGAGACAAAACATGTAAGATAAGGTGAAAAACATATATCATCATATATATAGAAAGAAGAATACAATGTACGTAAAAATGGTCACAAAACTACGGTACATGAAGTGAGAAAAGATGCATCAAAACCTCATTACATCCCTCAAAGCACTCTCCCCCTATCTAGTATATCCTATGCTAGCTCTCCTCTTAACATAATGACTACTTTCATATACAAAACTACTCTCTCTTTTTGTCATAAGTAGCAAATGGTGTATCAATAAGAGGTCGTCATCCTATCATCACTAAAAAAGCTAGAACCATCATCATCATCATCATCTCCACCATATGAGAGAGATCTTGAGCAAATATCTTGAGCAAGGAGGAGAGAGAGAGAGAGAGAGAAGAAGAAGAAGAAGAAATGAGAGAGATGCCCTAGAGTGAATAAACAAATGATAAAAAAATTTGCAACATGCTACAGTGCGGTTTCATTTATGTAATCGCACTGTAGCATGTTGCAAACAATTTTGAGATTTGGAACATCTCATGAAGCATAAATATTGGTGTTTGGTGTGCCAAATGCCAAATATTTGGCATTTGACACATCTGATGGGAATGCTCTTAGAGTGTAAGTGTAGCATCTTATTTGTTCTATCTAAACATGGATGATAGCTTTTATTTTAGGAACATATGCAGTGGTGCCACTTTCCTTAAGAAATTCTATAGCAGTTATTATTATACATACATAGTAAGTGCAACTCTCACTCCCAAATCTTATCTATATAATAATAATAATAATAATAATAATAATAATAGGTGAAACTGAAAGAAATTCAAATTAGAGTTGCAATTTTATGCCATGTATCCTAAATTATTTATTCTTAAAGAGTTTTATTTCTTAATTTTAGAATCAAATGTAGGATCACATCATAAATATTCATCCAAGTGAGTTATTAAGTATAAAAACCAAAGAGTTTAAAATAAATGAATTGAAATAAAAGTGTTTCACCATAATTAAAAAAAAAAATGGACAATTTACATTTTATACCTAATAATATCCTTACAATTTGTTTTTTAAATAGTTAACAAAATATAAAAATTACTATCAATAGTATTTAAATTATATATGTAAGGATAAGAATTGACCCACAGCCCAAGAACGACCCCAAACTATGGCCCAATGAGCCCACTACAATAGATTTGTTAGAAAATGGGTTGGATATTGATCACTTAACAAGTTAAAGTTAATCACAATGATATAAGACACCAATGAGATGATTAAGACCATAAATTATGAAGAAAAAAGGATTCTCGGTCAGGCTCGAGGAGTGTCTATGTTATATATATGTATTTTTTTCTACTTAGAATAGATATATTAGCTTTTAGTTACAAAGTTCCTTTTTTTTTTTTTTTTTTTTTTTTTTTTTTTTTTTTTTTTTCTAGATCCCCTCAATAAGGATCTTCATTTGTCTTTTATATTTACAAATAGATTATCTTAGTCCTACACTTGGAGGGCTGAGATTATATTCCTAGGACTTTTGTCTCATCCGGAGCATACTAGTAAGCTTCTACATTGCAATCTGAGCTGTGCCACCACTGTTCGTGATCATTTCCTCATTAATGTAGCTAGAGGAGTAGTTGTCTTGCATTTAATGCGAATGGGATAGGTTCTACACCATTCTCCTTTCAGCCCCCTTGTAACCCGCACCAAGTCTACTTTCTTCCCTCTGTGATATTTTAACTTCATGCGCTTCTCATGATTATTGCTCGTCCCCAAGGTCAGCTAGTGCTTGTCCCATGGTTAACCAATGCTCGTCCTTGAGGTCCGAGGTGCATCCTTGGAAATAACCTTGGCAGTTTAATTAAGTGGGATTAGGAATCCTAATCCACACAATATATATATATATATATAAATAAAAATTATATTATGCATCTTATTGTATATTTTTAATTGTATCCATGCATATGCACCAAAGCTGAGAGAAAATCCAATTAAATTTTAAATTAGAGTCTAATTTTGTGCCATATGTGTCATCTAATTTTTAAATTTGTATGTCAAGTGAATTATTAAGTGCAAAAATCAAAGAATCTAAATTCAATTAGATTTTAAATTAAATTTTAATTGAAGTTCAATTTTGCGCCATGCGTCCCATCTAATATTTTAATTTGTGTGTCAAGTGAATTATATCGATTCTAAATCATATGTGTGTATGCGTATGTGTGTAAGTGTAATTTTTTTTAAATGTACTCGTGCATATACGCGGGGTTACACACTAATAATAATTAATAGGTAGCACTTCAAATACATTAATCTATATGTAGTTAAGCTTTAGGGATTGAATATGTTTATTTGATTGGTAATTCTTATTTAATTGAGATCCCCTGCTTCATAGGATTGCTAATTCAATTGGTAATTCTTTTTTTAATTTTTAATTTTTTTTGTTTAGTTTTTGTGTGAGAACTATGCAGTGAAATTTCATAAAGTTTTCCTATTTAGGAAAACTAATATGAAACAAAACAAACTAAAAATAAATCAAAATTACAATGGGAAGATATATATTGGGTAGAATATTTATCCTTTTCTTATAATCAAAATGGGGACTGCATTTGGAATTTTTTTTGTAATGGACATTTGCACAACAATTATTTTTAAGGATATTCCCACAAAAATTTTAAGTATTGCGTCTCATGATTTTAAATCATAGCAAATTTTGTGTCTACATTCTCTCCTTCTTTTGACTCTCTTATTTAACCACCGGACCACGGATTTTTATTTATTTATTTAACACTCCTGTTGAAAAGAATTGGATACAAAGATCCTTGACTCTAAATAAAATAGTTCTGAGGCATGCATCTTCCACAGTTACTATGTAACTATTTTCCTATTCTTCTGGAGTGTAGGTTTTGCTATGGGGTTGGAGCCTGTTAGATTTGAAAACGTGTGGGTAAAAGCTGAAGGATTTATTGATAGGGTGAGGGGGTTGTGGGAATCTTATCATTTTTAAGGCTCGCCTAGCTTTGTTTTGCCCTATAACTTGAAGGCTCTAAAGTTAGATTTGCAAAGGTGGAATGATACGGGGTTTGGAAATGTAACAAGAAGGAAAAACGCATTGCTAGCTTGCATATAGTCATTGGATGTGATCAAGAAGGATAGACTGATCATGAAAAGCTGCAATGGAAATTGGCCATTGCAGAGCTTGAGAAAACTTGTTGTTTGAGGAAATAAGCTAGAGGCAAAAGTTTCAGATGCTTTGGCTAAAGGAAGGGGATAAATATATATATATATATATATATATATTTTGGATAAGTAATAAGTTTATTGATGTCAAAAAGGGGAGCACCCTAGTACAGAGGGAGTGTACAAAGAGTCAAACAATCAAGAACAAAAATTACAAGAATCTAGGAAATCAAGAAAAGATAAAAATGATTAGTTCCACAATGCAGCCAACCAATCCATTAAAGTTCTTAAGAAAAATAGCTTCAAGTCTGAGAATAGGATACTGGCATTGTAGAAGTAACACTATAGGGCGGTTAGATTTGGATGGAGTGGCATTTATAAACAAAGTTGAGAATAGGATACTCTAATTCTAATTGAAAACCTAATTCTAAATGACACGGAAATTCCAATTATTAAACTACCAAAATACTCCTATCTCTATGAAATGAAATAAAAATATTAATAAGCATAATTAACTACTGAATACTGAAAATAACTATACAATTGACTCTAAAAGCAAATAAAATCCTATTTAAAATATATTTTCTTTTCTTTTTTCCACATCAATACATTAATAAGATTGTTCCTTCCTTGAGTGCCTTCTTCCTTCTACAATATGTGGACACTCAACTTAGTTTAGGGACAGAGCTCGCTATAGGGCGGTTATCTTTTTATGGATTCTAAAGTCTTTCCACTAGAATTTTTTGTTATTGTCTAGCACAAGCCAAACGAAAGCTTAATTCAATTCTTAATTTTTTGTTCAATCATGGTTTATTAATTTCAAGAATGAGCCGTGTAGTTTAGTTTATGTAAATTAGCCCAATATAATTCAATTCTTCATTGTCACATATTAACAGCCAACAAGCTCTAGCCATTGGAATTTCTCATGGTCTGGTTATTCACTAATATCTACTTAGCAAAACAGTTATTCATTGATATTTATTTGATGCAGAAGACACCTAATGCGTTACCATTTGATCTTTATATAGCCGTCTTAGTTTAGTTTTCTACAGTTCAACTTATCTTTTCTCATGCATCATTTCTGCAGACCCAAAACATCGACCCTTGGCTGAATTACGGAAGGGTAAGTCTGGCCTTTTTAATGCTGGTGTTTGTTTCTTTCTCCAATTGAAGCTGTCAAACCTTCTATCTTAATGTTTAATTTTCATTTATGTATTTTTATTTTCATTTTAAAATGTTTTTGTTGCATATGTGGATGGGGGCGTGCTGGTTCTTACCTTTTATTTCAGAGTGGAAGAAATTTATCAATGATCAAGGTTTTTCCAAAGCGATTGATTACATAAAGCATTTACATGAACAAGACCCTGTGATGTGCATGATAATTTATAAGTCATACAAAGAGGTAAACTTTGTTTATTTAAGAAACTTCTAAATATTCTGTTTCTATGATATAACTGACTTAATAGGAATTCATAGTTTATGGCTAGAAAGGTGTGGTTTAAACTTATTCTTAATCGGAGTCCTATTATAAAATTCCAGTCTATTGAGATTTCTGATAAATTTTTTTTTTCCGTTTTAAATCCGATGAATAAAGAATCAAGTTGACAGCTGTGTCAACGTTGGACACCAAATGAATTATCACACTAATAATTTATTTGTCTTCTTTGCTTTATTATTAATTGTAAATAATAACAGTGGTATGGTTTTGGTATTTTTGGATGGCGTGAAACCTCACCAAGGCAGGGCTCTTTGGATCCACCCTAGGGAGTAAACCAAGGATACACAACAACACCCTCCAAAACCGTGTATTTAGAGGAACTCCTAGTGGGATTGAACCTACAATGTTTGGGTTTATAGCTCATCCCAAGCCTCCAACCACTAGGCTGCAACCTGACGGGTGGTATATAATATGGGTATTGATTTGGCTAAAATATAGGGTCAGAGGACAGATTGGAGAAATTCTTCTCCTTGTGGATATAGGTTTTAATGTTATAGAAGAAACTGAGGAATTTTTTTATAATAATAATAATAATAATAATAATAATAATAATAATAATTATTATTATTATTATTATTATTATTATTATTATTATTATTATTATTATTTTTTACTTTTAGCTCCAATGGAAGGGGGAAGGGGAGATCCAAACCAGTAATTTCCGTATGAGACATGGTCCCCAGTCAATTTTATAAATAGAAGAAATTAGGGATTATGCTTTGTAGAATGAATTGGAGTTTGTAAAATTTGAATTTTGATGACTATTTGACAAGGAATATACGTGGGGCATTTAGGTTTTGATTAGGGTTGTTTGAGTAGTAACGTTAACGACAGTCTGCCAAGAGTTTGGTCTATCTAAGTAGCATCTCCTTTGCTTGTATAAGCAAAAGGTAGAATCACGAGTATAATATTCATTGGATGCATGCGTAATGTATCAAAAAAAAAAAAAAATAGAGAGAGAAGTGCCAACCTTTGTAAGAGGAGTATCTGGGTGCAATGCTTGCCAATTGGGTAGGGATAAACTTTGGCCTTATATATCTATCAGGAATTTCATGCTAGCATTATTCTTAATTTCTTGCAGCATTTTATCTATCTTGCATTAACATGTTCGATTGATAAATAATCTGATGTCTTAGATTAGCTTGTTTAGCTGATAAATACTTTTTCAAATCCTTGCCATTACATGAACATACGTAGGCAACTTTTAAAATCTGGCTACATCATCTTGTGTTAAAATCAATGCTGAATTATGAAATTTTGGGGTTACAAGGGCTAAAAGGGCTATCTTCACACACGCACACAAAATTTTCAAATGGCTTAACATATAATAAATATCTTTGCAAATGTGTGTAAAATACCGAGAAGCTTGTTTTTTTTTGTTAAGAGATGGAGAGAGAAGAAGAAGGAGAAGAAGTTATGGGTTCGGAAGAGAACAAAAAAAAAAAAAAAAAAAACATTCAATGTAGAGAGAGAGCGTAAGAGGAGGTAGGGGGGGAGTAGGTAATGCCAGTTACACATCATATTTTCATCTTGTGTCGAAATGATGAAAATTTGGCATTATGGGGGCTAAAAGAATGATCTTGATGGAGAAACTAATTTATTTAGCGGCTAACTATGCTATATATATTTTACCAAAAAAAAAAAAAAGCTATGCTATAAATATATATATATATATATATATATATATATAAATAAGGTGTGAAAGAGAAGGGGGTAGGTGATGTCACCCTTTAACTAAGTTGCATATTTGATATGTTTTTCCCCTAAAATGTGTGTTCTTATTGCACTATAGTATGCAATAAATGTAATTTTTTTTTATAGCAATTTTATGGTAAAAGATCTTGATGGAATACCTCTTGGACTATGCTCAAGTTTATTTGGACATTTTTTTTTTTTTTTGAGAATGAACTTGTGTAATTTTATTCAAGTGAATGACTTACATCCAAAAGTAAAAATGGAACAATATGAGATGGAACATCCTCCATCCATACTTGAAAATCTGGTATGCATATAGCATGTTTCGCCAGATTATGTGCTACACTATTGCCATTTCTCTTGACATGAGAATACAATAATCTTCTAAACTTTTTTCCATACACTTTCACATCTTCTATCAGCAGCCCCCACGGTGATAGAATCTGTTCTTGTGACTTCAACGCCTGAATCAAGCCCAAAGCATCACCTTCAAGCACAACATTTTGGAAACCCAGATCATGTGCTAATATCAGAGCCTTCACTGCAGCCAAGGCTTCAGTCTCTTCTGCCTTATAGGCTTGACCAAATTTTTCTGCACAAGAAGCTAAAACAGCACCATTGGAGTCCCTTATCACAACTCCAACACCTGACAGTCTTGAATCACTGAAATTTGCTCCATCAAAGTTTACTTTCATATATTCAGTTTGCGGAGCTGTCCAGCTACTTCCCCCACTGCCGTTATTCACCACCAGCAACTCTGTATCGTGTATATCAGCCCGGAATTGGTTCAGCTTTTCCGGAGACTGTGCAGCAATCTGATGCAGCGGAATGACTTGCAAGTTTAGCCGTGCTTTATTCCTTTGATTCCAGACACTCCAAGTTGTGAACGCAAACAGCTCAAGGGACTTACCTTCCGCTAACATCCATAGCAGCAGCTCCTTAACACTTATGAATCCCACTTCACACCTAAATCCCCATAATTCTTGATCAGACCACACCTCCACCAGTTCCGGACACGACCATAATGCGTGAATTGGATCTTCCACTTCCTGCTTACACCTCTCACACATTGGATCCTCTACGATTTTTCTTCGCATCAATGCTTGTTTGGTAGGCAGAGCATTACGGCAAGCTCTCCAAAGAAAATTTTTTATCTTTGGAGGAACACGCATCTGCCATACTTCCTTCCAAACACGTTTCTCACAGATTGGAGGGGCTTGAGAATATGATTGCAGCTCCGCCTCCTCCTTAAGGAATCTATAACCAGCTTTACACAAGTAGTTTCCGGATGGAGTATAGGGCCAGTACAAGCTATCCTCTGTTGCATAACGGCTAAGTGGAATTTTCTTGATTAAATTCGCATCCTCGGTCACAAATAATCCATCCACCAACTCTTCATTCCATCTTCTTGTGCTAGGATCAAAGAGGGTGGCTACAGTATGATTTTCAAAAGTCTCCAAAGGACAAGTTGGCAGCGGAGTTGGATGTTTTCTGGGCAGCCAACGTTGCTGCCAGATATTTATATTTTCACCATTCCCTATCCTCCATATTGCCCCTCTTTGAATGATGTCCCTACCTCTAAGGATACTCTTCCAAGCATAGGACCCCATTCTTGAATCAGCTGCTTCCATAATTGATGAATTTGGGAAGAAACGAGCTTTAAAAACTTTGTAGAAGAGTGAGGTTTTATCATGCAAAAGGTGCCAAGCTTGCTTAGCTAAGAGAGAATCATTGAACATAGCAAGATCACGAAAGCCCATACTTCCAATAGTCTTAGATTTTGTCATTTCCTCCCATTTAACCCAATGGATTTTCCTTCTATCACCTCTTTGACCCCACCAAAATTTCTTGATAAGAGTCTCAATCTCATTGCACAGACCCAACGGCAATTTGAAACACCCCATAGTGTAAGTAGGGATGGCTTGTATGACTGCCTTTAGGAGCACTTCTCTTCTAGCTTGCGAAAGCAATTTAGCTTCCCACCCTTGAAGTTTCCGCCATACCTTTTATTTGGACTTGAGTTGAAATGATGTATCTCTGAATTCCATATTTATATGTCAATTGCATCCTCTTCTTCAGTTGCTAATGAGAAAGGATAATATATGTGACGCTCATGAGCTAATGAAATGTATGTTATTATTATATATCAAATTTTAATTTAATTTGTGACTTGAAGTACCGATCCAAAAAAAAAATCACAACTTCAAGTCGGAATTGACCCTATATATTCTTCATATTTTGCTTTAAGTGAAAGGTAAATCTTTAATTTGTTTGCTAGAAAGATGAACCAAAACTCGTTTGCTTATGATTATTATTCGTGGATTATTGGAGCTCTCCCTTATGTCATGTGGGGACCTTTTTTTATGTGTGATAGATGAATCTTGATCAACTAATGGATGATGTATTGTTGTTTTTGTCATCTTCAAGTTCGTTTGGTTTGTTTCCTTATAAAGAACAATATTCAATCTTGCAATTGAGAACTATAATTGTAATGAATTTGGGAAATCTGTTGTGTGCTTTTATCATTGCCTTCTTTTTATACATAATGAAAAAAAATCGACACTATGCTACAAGACTTCATAAATTACAAAAAAGAAAACCTAGAATTAGAGACAGATAAGGTGTAGTACTTACATTTTTAGGGTTAAAACATTATTTTTAATATGACTAAATATAACTAAGAAACTAGAAGCAATGTGAGTTGCAAATTAGAATTTGCATTTTCTTTTTTCCTTGAAGTAAGATTTGGAATGGTATATGATGATGCCGAAAATCGTCAGTAAGCTACACAGTCCTCATGTACTCTGGACAAAACCTGCGCAACAAAGAAGAAGAAAACCTTACAGAGAGTTTCGGTGTGGTATCAGCCAAATACTCTCTGAAGGTTAAGTTAGAGAATGTTCACAACTCTAAAGTGCTAAAACTGGGGGTAAATTATGCGTACCTTGATTTCTAAGGGTTTTGGGTTTTTATAGTAGTGTAGAACCGACCTTTGTATCTTGGTAAAGAAGATATTTTCTTGTAGGGAAAATTTTCATAAATACACGTATTTTGCGAGATCCTTTCCATATAGAGATTTTGTTGATCAGGGTTAATCATAGGGCACAAGACATTTCCATTTGAAGTTTCTTGGAGACCACTTAGGCCACGTGGCTTTGCTATCTGTCTACCTTGTATCCGTCTACTTGGAATCCATCCACCATGGTGAGTCCGTCCATCTTCTCCTCCTGTTCGTCTAGGGTGCGATCTTTATTCCATTCGTTGTTTGTCAGTACGTTAGACCGTCCTTCTCCTTAGCACCGTTGCTTTCGGTTGGCTTTTTTGAATGAATCCGTCTATCTCAAATCTATCCCCTTTAGCTACCCCCTTACTCTATGGGTCTGTTGCCTATTTTCACCAATGGACCCATGGAGTGACGATTTAACTATATTCTAGGGAGTTGCTTTTTGATTAACAAGCTAGCCTTGGGTCATTAATGCAGGAGGGCCACGTGGCACATTCTCAGTGGCTAATTACTCGGATCGAAGCGTTCTTTCGTCTCCCGTGCCATTTCCTCTATATATACGTTGCTCGGTCCTTTCATTTTACTTTCCACAACAAATTTCCATTGTCAAAGCTCTACCGTCTCCTACCAGAAACCGTGATATCATCGACTAAGTGTGACCATTCGCTATGTCGTTTCCATTGCCTCTTAGCATTATTAAACTGGTAAGTATCCATTGCCTTATACTGAGTTCTCTTTTGGTTATTCACTTTAAATATTACATGCCCGTCGCCTATGTAGACCTGTAGAGTTTAGGGATTTATCTGTCGCGTGTGGGTGATAGATGTTGAGTGAGGCGTTGAGTGAACAATCGTGTGTTTATGAAGGAGCGGGCTACGATAAGGTGTATCTGTTAGGTCAAGATGACCTTGGCACCTCTTATGATGAAAGGGTTTCCTCTGCCAACTCACCTTTCGTAGAGGAAGATGAGGACTTGGACGTGGACGGATCAGAGGGTGATTTAGGTGGGGATTCAAACAATGAAGACGTAGACAATGCTGAACCTCCCATCCAATCCATCATAGGCACTGATGGCCTTAGGGAGTTTCTCCTTCTCTCGTTGTGGATGGCAAATGACTTTAGCTCTAGCATCAAGAAAAAACACTTCAAGACCCTTAGGGAAAGATACCAGATTCCCGTCGGCATCCCTATCCATTTGCCTTTCAAATTCGAAAAGTGCTACTACCAGAATGCTGAAGACGGTGGGGTGTATGAGCAGATGTTTAAGGCGGGACTTAGATTCCCTTTAAGTGCTCTTCACCACTGTCTACTTCAATACCTGGGGCTGGCCGTCACTCAAATCTCTTCGAATGCCTGGAGAGTCTTCCTTGACGCGGCATTGTTATATGGAGTCTTAATTAATGGGGAGCGTAAGATAATGGTGGAGGAGTTCTTCCATTACTACCATCCATCAAAAATCACCCAGTTTAGGGGTATGTACAGTTTCCTACCGAGGAAGCCAGCACTTAGGCTAGTGTGCGATACCTTTAACTTAAACAGAAACTGGAAGAGCTGGTACTTCTTCATTCAGGAGGACGATTGGATGTGTCACCCTGATGATCAGGAGTACATGCCTATGGACAAAACTTGGGGTATAATGCCCCTATCTGGTCTAAACTTTGTTTTTGATTATTTATGTCGTGTTAGCCTAACCGTCCCCTTTTTGCAGCTCGAGACCATACAGAGGTAACTCTTGAGCAGTAGAGTTTTTTGAAAAAGATATTTAGGATCAAGTTGGCAGAGAGGACATGGGCAAAGCTTGTTACCTTGGACACAATCCACTGGTATTATGTTGGTCCTGAGCCTACCGCAGCTGCCTGTTGCTACGATAGTTAAATGTGCAGATGTAAGTCCTTTGCTCATTACTTTTTCTTTTATTTATAGTAGTTTACCTAACTTTTTATTTCCGTCCATTTTGATGTAGAAATGGAAGATGGCAAGAGGAGGGCTTTCATCAAGTAACAAGCTGTTGCGCAGAAGAAGCAGGAGGGAAGCTTGCCTCCCAAGGGAACGGGTCCGTCCAACCTATCCACAAAGAGGAAACCGTTGGACAAGACCAATCGTCTCCCCAAGAAACCCAAGGTGGTGGCCGGGTTAGCTATCGGGGAGAATCCTAATGCAAACAAGATGCCTCCTCTGTTTGGTCTAGGGAAGGGCAAAGGTCTTATGACGGGTTAGGGTCCCATTACTAAAAAGTGCCCCATCCTCCTCCATGAGGACTTGCGGTATGCACTCAAGCAACTTTCATCCATCATCAAAGATGATGACTGTGAGGATTTGGGCAACCATGCAATCGAGGCTATAGGGGAGGGTTTTTTCAGCTTTGCATAGGTATGTATATCCATCTTTCTCTCCTTTCTGTCATGTTGTCTCTTTATTTTTCTAACCTTTGTTTTTTATTCTTGCAGGGGGTGCTCATGATGAAAGGTCTAATGGGCCTTTGCCTGTCTCAGGAGACAGTGGTGGATCGTTTGAGGGCTAAGGCGAAGACGACGAAAGCAAAGTTGGGGGAGCTGAAGGCCTGGAAGGTGGTCCAAGAGAATAAGCTTGACCTGACGAAAAAGGTCTTGGACGAGTAGGAGAAGCAGATGAAAGTGCTGAAAAAGTGCTCAAGGACAAGGAGGATAAGATCTCCAAGTCAACGGAGCAACTCCGTTGGGCTAAGGAGGAAGCAATAAAGGATTATCATAACTCTGATGCCCTTTTATATGAATTGGGTGGCTTTTTCGCTGAAGGCTTCTACAACTGCCTTCGTCAAGTCAAGGCCTCTTTCTTGGATCTGGACTTATCCCACATCTCCATCGACGCCTAAGGCCAGACCCCAGCCCGTCCTGTTGATCAAGGAGATACCAATGAACTATTTATAGATGACACCATTCCTGACCCTCAAGACGATGGAGAGACTGCTCCTCATGAAGATCAAGTCAAATTCGTCAAGGATGAGGGCCGTCCACTTGGGGGGAACTAAACGGCTAAAAAGAAAGACAAAGAGAACCCAGCTGACCAACAGTAAATTCTTTTTTTTTTAATGTAAATAACTTTTGGGAGGACAATGTTCTTGCTATTTTTGTCGTTGCCTATTGTTGTTTAAGCCTTACATGTAGACTACTTCCCTTTATGGGCCCTTCTTATATAATGTTTTGATATCCGCGCTTGCATTTTTTATTGTATATCTAAAAATATATGTTTGCAAATCCACTTGTTCACTTTGATGTTCCCGTCCACTTTCGACTTAGCATTTTGATGGTATCCTTTGTAACTGATTTATCTTTTTTAAGCACTTAACAATGAATCCGTCCATTTGTGGACTTAATAAATTCAAATCATCCCTTGGGATGAACCCATCCACTTGTGGACTTGATAATTTCAAATCATCCATTGGGATGAACCCATCCACTTATGGACAATAATTACAAATCATCCCTTGGGATGAACCCGTCCTCTTATGGACTTAATAAATTCAAATCATCCCTTGGGATGGACCCGTTTACTTGTGGACTTAATAAATTTAAATCATTCCTTGGGATGAACCCATCCACTTATGGACAATAATTACAAATCATCCACTGGGTCGAACTCGTCCACTTATGGACTTAATAAATTCAAATCATCCCTTGGGATGAACCCGTCCACTTATGGACTCAATAATTGTAGACGTAGTTTTGTAAACATACACATGACATATCCAGATAACTCCTCTTATTGTGATAAATACGCATGTAGAAATTGTTCTCGAAAAATGAAAAACTGCCCTTCGGGCTTAAAAAGTACTGTAAATAGTAAAAATTAACTAAAAGGGAATAAACTAGAAATAAGGAGTGTCGTTGTCCATGCCATTGTCTACTGTTAGTATTTCTTCAGGTGCTCTGTGTTCCATGGGTGGTGCAACTTTTTCCCATCTAGCATTTCTAGGTGGTAGGTCACTTTCCTCTACCATGAAGTGATCCTGTAGGGTCCTTCCCAATCAGGTCCCAGTTTTCCTTGGGAGGGATCTCTTATGATGCATGTCACCTTTCTCAAGACAAGATCTCTAACTTGGAAGTCTCTGTGTCTGACTCTTGAGTTGTAGTACTTGGCCATGAGGTTCTGGTATCGTGCTAATCTTTGTTTAACCATTGATCTGACCTCATCAACTAAATCAAGCTGCAAGCGCATAGCTTCATCGTTCCTACTCTCGTCATGATTTCCCACTCTATAGCTTGTGAGTTCAACCTCAGCAAGGATGATGGCCTCGCTTACGTATGCTAGTCGAAACGGTGTCTCTCTTGTAGGTGTCCTTACCGTCGTCCTATATGCCTATAAAACGCTTGGCAATTCTTCCGACCATATACCCTTTGCCCCATCGAGTCGAGTCTTGATGATTTTGAGTAAGGATCGATTCGTGACCTCAACTTGTTCGTTAGCCTGAGGGTGGGCGGGTGAGGAGTAGTGATTCTTGATCCCTAACTGCGAGCAAAAATCTCTGAACGAGTTGTTGTCGAACTGCTTCCCGTTGTTTGAGACCAGTACTTTAGGTATACCGTACTTGCAAATAATGTTCCTTTATACAAAACTTCGTACGTTCTTCTCCGTGATGGTGGCCAGGGCTTCGGCTTCCACCCATTTGGTGAAGTAATCTATGCCAATTACTAGGAATTTCAACTGTCTAATTGCTGTTAGGAATGGGCCCGTGATATCCAACCCCCATTGAGCAGAAGGCCATGGGGCTGTCATTGGAGTGAGCTCCTCTGTTGATTGTCTGATGAGGTTGCCATACCTCTGACACTTGTCACAAGTTTTGACATATGCATGGACATCCTTTTGCATGGTAGGCCAATAATATCTTGCCGGTACCAGCTTATGCACTAAGGACCGTGATCCAGAATGGTTCCCACAGATTCCTTCATAGACTTCTCTCATGACATAGTCTGCCTCCTTGAAACTAAGACACCTTAGGTATGGGCGGGAGAAGCCTCTTTTGTACAAGATGTCTTTGATTAGCACGAACTGTGCTGCCTGAACCTTTAACTTCCTTGTAGCCTCCTTACCGTCAGGTAACATGCCATTTTTCAGGTAGGAGATAAATGGTGTAGTCCAGTTGTTCTCGGAACCTATCACCTGCACACTGACGTTGTCTATTAATGGTGAGATCTAAACAACGGATAGTACCTGACTGGGGATGAGCATATGCTCTACCGATGTAGTCTTGGAAAGATGGTCGGCTTACTCGTTCTCCTCACTTAGGATTTGAACAACTTCGCTTGAAGGTCGTTTGTTCGTTTTGTCACTTGCTCTAGATACTTCTTCATCCGTTCATCCTTACACTTGTAGTTGCCATGTACTTGACTTGTGACTACCTGAGAGTCGCAGTATACGAACACATTTGTGGCTCCTGCTGCTTTGACGAGATCCGGCCCTGCTACTAAAGCTTCATACTCTGTTTCATTATTGGTTGTAGGGAAATCGAGTCGAACCATGCATTCGATCTCGTCCCCTTCTGGGGTATGGAGTACTATACCAAATCCGCTTGCTTGTCTGTTGACGACCCATCCATATGGATACTCCATTGAGGACACACTCCTGCCCCCTAGCCTTCCATATTGGTGAATTCCACGATGAAGTCAGCGATCACCTACCCCTTCATGGCCGTACGTAGGCGATACTGTATGTCGAATTCACTTAACTCAATTGTCTATAGCGCTATCCATTCAACGGCTTCAGGGCTGCTCATTGCTTTCTATGGAGGTTTGTCTGTTAGGACAACCACAGTGTAGGCTTGGAAGTATGGCTTGAGTTTACAAGCCGTAGTTAATAATGCAAAGGCAAGCTTTTCAATCGGGGAGTACCTTTCTTCTGTGCCTCGGAGCGTCCAGCTACTGTAGTATACAGGCTTCTGTACCTTGTTTTCTTCTCTGACTAAGGCTGCGTTGATAGCTGCCGGGGAGATGGTCAGATAGAGAAACGATTCTTCCCCTGGTTTGGAGGGACTCAGCAATGATGGGAAGGACAAGTATGATTTCAAGTCTTCAAATTCTTGTTGACATTCAGCTGTCCACTCGAAGGACTTCTTCAATGTGCAGAAGAAAGACAGGCATTTGTCCATTGCTCTTGAGACGAACCTGTTTAGTGCGGCTACTTTGCCGTTGAGGCTTTGTACTTCCTTGATGTTTATTGGCGGCGTCATCTCCATTATTGCTCATATCTTGTCCAAGTTGACCTCAATACCTCTATAAGATACCATAAACCCTAGGAATTTTTTAACCATCACCCCAAATGCTCATTTGTTCGGATTCAACTTCATGTTGTAAGAGCAAAAGGTATCAAAAGTTTCCTTGAAGTTGCCCAAATGGTCGTCTTTCTGTTGGCTTTTTACTAACATTTCGTCCACGTAGACTTGAACGTTCCTCCCAATCTGATGTGTGAACATCTTGTTCATCAGCCTTTGATATATGGCACATGTGTTCTTAAGTTCGAATGGCATTACTTTGTAGTAGAAGAGACCCTGGTTGGTGACGAATGAAGTCTTCTCTTGATCAGTCTTGTCTAGCTTGATCTGGTTGTAACCAGAAAACGCGTCCATGAAGCTTAGAAACTGGGGTCTTTCTGTCAAATCCACCAACATGTCAATCTGTGGAAGTGGGTAGCTATCCTTGGGGCATGCCCTGTTTAAGTCCGTGAAGTCCACGCACATCCTCCACTTCTTGTTCGCTTTTTTGACCATCACTACATTGGCCAGCCAGTCGGGGTATTATACTTCTTGTATGAACTTTGCTTCCTGTAATTTGCGAGCCTCTTTTACTATGGCCTTGTCTCGCTCCTGCATGAACACCTGTTTCTTCTAACGGATGGGAGGAAAAGAGGGCAATACATTTAACTTGTGCACTATGACCGAAGGATCAATTCTGGGAATGTCTTCATGGCTTCAGGCGAAGACGTCCTGGTTCTTCCTTAGAAATACTGTAAGCGCCTGACGGACTGGTGGGCTAGCAAGAGTGTCGATCCTGACCATTCACTCAGGCTTAGAATCATCAAGGAGTACCTTTTCCAACCCCTCTCCGGCCACCATCCGCTGTTTTTCTATACACATGGTTTGTAAAAGATCATCCATCTCCAGCATGGCAATGTAGCACTCGCGCGCCACAACTTGATTTCCTCGTACCTATCCCACTCCGTACTCGATGGGGAACTTGATCATCAGGTGGTTAGTTGAAGTTACGGCCTTACATGAGTTAAGAGTAGGATGGCCCAGAATGGTATTGTAAGCAGACGAACAGTCAACAACCAGGAATGTGACATCCTTGGTAATCTATTGAGGGTAATCACCGACTGTTACGGGCAAAGTGACCACACCGAGGGGGTATACTCTTGTTCCTCCGAATTTAATGAGTGGCGAGTTAGTTGGAACCGGCCGTTCTCTCTCAATCCTCATCCACTAGAACGCTGGGTAATAGAGGATATCAGCAGAACTCCCATTGTCTACAAGGACCTAGTGAGTGTTGTAGTCCTCAACCCGTATCCTAACTACAAGCGCATCGTTGTATGGGTGGTGTAGACGTCAAGCATCTTCCTTTATGAACCCAATTACAAGATTGTCGATGCGTGCCATCTTTGGGACTAAACCCGTCAGCTAGACGTTCTGGACCATCTTGAGGTAGGTCTTGCGTGACTTCCTGGTTGAACTAGAGGCTGTGGTGCCCCCTATGATCATCCTTATGTCTCCTAGGGGTGGCCTAGGATGCTCGTTTTCCCTCCGGGTGGCTTGCTCTTATGGTGGGTCCATCCTTTCCTTGCTAACGAATCTTTACAATTTTCCTTGTCTGATAAGGTCTTTTATTTGCTACTTTAAGTCGTAACATTCAAACGTGTCGTGACCGTGGTCACAATGGAAATGGCAGTACTTATCTCTGGACCTCTTGTTGGGGTCTCCCTTAAGCTTGTCAAGCCATGTCAAGGCTGACTCGTCCTTAATCTACATCAGGATTTGATTAATAGGGGCCATCAATGGGGTAAAGCTTGCGAACCTCCCAGTGGGGGGCTTGGAACGCCTATCCTCCCATCGGTCTCATGTCCTTGTTATCTTCCGTCCCCTGTCCTGCCGTACGTCTTCTTGCATTTCCCACTTTTTAGGCTTCTCTTCTCAAGCAAGTAGCGCATCTTCTGCGTTCATATACTTAGTAGCTCAGTAAAGTACATCCGACATGGTTTTTGGGTCATTTTTGTATAAGCAAAACATACACTTGCCCTTTCGTAACCCATTGGTGAACGCAGCAACGAGTATTTTGTAGTCAGCTTAATCTATCGAGAGGGCTTCCTTATTGAAGCGGGTTATGTAGGATCTCAGTGTCTCCTCCTTCTGTTGCTTGATACTTATCAGGCAAATTACGCGCTTAGCTCCTTGAAGGTACTAATGGAGATGGGCGTCAACCTACTGAACCATACCCTTGTAGGACCCTTCAGCGTGGTCAAAGAGGCTCGACATATGATTTTGTCCGCCACACCTTGCAAGTGCATAAGAGTTTTGAATTACCCTAGGTGATCTAAGGGATCCTTTGACCCGTCGTAGGCTTCTACCTGTGGCATACGGAACTTCGATAGAAGGGGGATCGAAGTGACGGGTACGGTAAAAGGCAAGTCCGTCCGGTGGACTAACTCGTCGAGGTCGCTTAACAATCGTCCTCTGAGAGCGTTCATCATGAAGTCCATCCTCTCCTTTATCATCTACATCTCCGCTTCTATGTGTGGTAATGTTGTTTTTGCGACGGATGGACAACTGGTATCTTGTCGCTCTTGTCTACTTGGAGCATTGCTACCTTCTAATACTTCTCGGTCCCTTCTTTTGGCGTTATTGCCCTATTGTTCTTCTCCATGACTGTTGGGCCCAGCATCCCTTTGGCGCAGCTATTCCTCTAGGTCGTGGTTTTGCTTAGTAAGGTGTTCCACCGCCGCAAATAGGGTCTGTACCTGTCTTTTAAGGGCAGTAGTGCGTGGCTTCTCTCTATTATTGCTGTTGGTTGCCATCGAGCGAGTTAGTACCATACAACTTTTTGTCTGGGAAATGGTAATATGGATGTTACTATTTTCGTTCCTCACAAACGGTGCCAACTAATAATGCCGAAAATCTTCAGTAAGCTGCACAATCCTCACGTGCTCTAGACAAAACCTGCACAACAAAGAAGAAGAAGACCTTACAAAGAGTACCAGTGTGGTACTGGCCAAATACCCTTCAAAAGTTAAGTTAGAGAATGTTCACAACTCTAGAGTGCTAGAGCTGGGGTAAATTATGTGTACCTTGATTTTTGAGAGTTTTGGGTTTTTATAGTAGTATAGAACTGACCTTTGTTTCTTAGTGAAGAAGATGTTCCCTTGTAGGAAAGATTCTCATAAATACATGTATTTTATGGGATCCTTTCCATATAGAAATTTTGTTGATTAGGGTTAATCGTAGGGCATAAAATATTTCCATTTGAAGTTTCTTGGAGACCATTTAGGCCACGTGGATGCCACGTGGCTTTGTTACCCGTCTACCTTGTAGCATCCACGTGGCTTTGTTACCCGTCTACCTTGTATTCTTCTACTTGGAATCTGTTCACCATGGAGAGTCTGTCCATCTTCTCTTCCTCCCCGTCTGGGGTGTGATCTTTATTCCACCCGTTGTTCGTCAGTACGTTTAGGCTGTCCTTCTCCTTAGCACCATTGCTTTCAGTTGGCTTTTTTGAACGGATCCTTCTATCGCAAATTCTATCCCCTTCAATATATAGTCTAGAGTAATTATATGCTATCCCCTAAAATTGCATATTGGGATGGTTGCTACTGAGATATCTATCAAAAAGCTATTAGTTTCTTCTCAAAAAAAGGAAAAAAAATAAAAGAAAAAAGAAAAAAGAAATAGTTATCATTGCTTTTGTACCAAACAAGTTAGTCTTACATATTCATGAGATTGTTCAAGATTATAACAATTGTTTTTCTCTTTTCAATCATGCAATGCATTAGCAAAGGTTATGATAATTGTAAGAGATACCGCGAGTACAAGTGTCCCCAATTCAAATAGCCTTTTAACTGTGGTAGTGTTGTTCACTACATGAATGTTAGCAGAAGATTGAAATCTATAAATTATGCCATTGCTTAGAGATTTTGTAAGCAATTATCTATAAGAACAATGCTTCATCTTCAGTTACTTTTTTGGTAAAAAATTTTGGTGGATGTATTTATAAATGTTTGGTCTCGTACTTTGCTATTTAACTTACAAATTTACAATAGTTAAAATTAGAGTGTTTACAGTGTTGGTGGCATTTGAGCAAAAAACTTATTTTACCACTCAAAAGCCAAAAAGCATATTTAGAGTATTCACAGTCAAGGTTTTCAAACCCGAACCGTTCATTGAACCGTAAAAAGGAGAGGTTCAAGGTTTTTGAGGTCTAACCGAAGTCGAACCGAGGTCGAACCGTGATGACGTCATAATTAATTTAATAAATAATTAAAGCCAAATACAGATATTAAATTTATAAAACTAGCAAAATTGACTAATATATCTATATATGTGAGGAAAATTTAATGATTTTCAAGCATATATTTAATAAAATTGTGTTAAGTTGTTTTTATAAAAAAAAAAATTTGCTAAGGGGTTGGACCGCACGATTCTTGCAACCGGTTCTTGCGGTCCAACCTCGATTTTAGGGGTTCACAGAATTAACTAAAAATCCGGTTTTTTAAGCTTAAAAAACCGATTTTCATCCCAGTTCCCGGTTTTCACGGTCCGACCTCCCAGTCCGGTCCGGTTCTGAAAACTATGTTCAAAGTAAGGTTGTTAAATATTATAGTTTTTAGCAACTTAAAACACCACTTTATCTATTTTAACGATCCACTTTATAATACACTCTACAGCAAAGGTTTTATATTTTTTTATCACTTCATTAAAATATTATTTCTTTATAATTTTTTAATTCTTTTTTTTTATCATCAATCCCATCTCTTCCTCTTTCTTTCTTCCCCTCTCTTTCTCTTTCACTATGTATTTCTCTTTTTCCAAACAAAAAATAACCAAAATCCACTCTCATCGCAACAGACATCGCCAGCCACCACCACTATCAGACAACGGCAAGCCACCACCCATCATAAAGCCACTGCAAAAACCAAAATCCACTATCATACCCACTACCATCAGCCACCATCACCAAGCCAACACCTACCATCAGAAACCCACTGCCTAACCCACTCCCACCACAACAGACACCATCAGACACCATTAAGCCACCACTGCCAAAGGATAAGAAAAGAGAGGGAAAAAAGACAAAAAGAAAAAAAGAAAAAAGAAGAGAGAGAAACGGCTCAGAGGAGAGGAGAAGAAAAGAGAGAAGAAGAAGAAGAGAAAAAAAAAAGTTGAGAGGGAGAAACAGCAAACTAGAGAGAAAAGAAAGAGAAGAAAGAGATAGAAAAGGAAAATATTTTTTTAAGTAAACAATGAGAGAGAATAAAATATTAGTTTTATTTATAAGTTTGGAGCTAGAGTAGGTTGTTAAAGATGACATCCTACTGTAGCTCCAGAGCTATTTTTTTTTTAAGTATAGCTTCTTTGTTGTAGCTTGTATTTTGGTATTTTAGTTTCTAAAATAGCATTATAATTGATGATGTGAAAATTGTCATTCAAGTAGGTTCATCCTGGTGAGTCAGCAACCTTGTCCCTGAGCCTGCAATTGTCACGAAGAGACCTCCTTAGATGGCCACCGGTGTGGTGCCTACCACAGAGTCTCCAATGATCAAGTTAGAGTATAGAAGCTTTTAGAAAATTATCAGAGTTATGGCGTTATGGGTGTTTATATATGGCTTCATTGCTTCTAGCCATTGTGACCTTTATTGTGGCTTTAATGCCTTTTTGTAATGCCTCTGGGCTCAGTAATGTAGGTTTTGATGAGCTTTCAACAATTTGGCAGCCTGTCTTGTAATTGTCCAAGATGTTAAATCCCTCATTTAATGGCTTGCCTTACTTCGTCCATGATGTGGCAAGGTGGACGAAGGTGTTTGATTAGATCGTTTGGGCAAGAAGGTTTGTTGGTCCTATCAGCTACCCCCCAAGTTCTGTGGTTGTCCTTACGTGTCACGACGACCACCAAAAGATGAAAGGTTTCTTGCTCAAACGTGACTCTTGGGGTTCTGTCCCACATTTAATGTGTAGTGGCGGCGCCGTACACATCGTATCCACGTGGCGCGCTCTGACTTGTGGAGTTAATGCCTCATGCATGTGTCTCCTGGTTTTCCCGTTGATTTTCAGTTTTTTTGTGCCTAGTTATTAAACTTCCTTTCTTTTCTCTTTCTTCTTCACTTTCCCTTTCTTTCGCCATTGTTGCTTTGTGCTTCTTCTTCTCTGGGTTGTTCTCCTTATGATTTTTTGTGCTTTTCCTTCCTGTTGCTGCTTTTTTGAGGTACGGCTTCTGCTCCCCTTCTTTACTCTTCGTAGAATAGGTAGTTTGTATGGGTTTCTGATTTTTCTTTTCTGTTTTGGGTTTTTAGGATTTTTGTCCCCTCTGTTTCGTTTCTTTTTGCACGTTTGGGGGCTTCTCTAGGAATTTCTCGCACCTTTTGTCCTCTAGTTGAAGGTTTTGTGTTTGGGGGTTGTAGCTTAAGTGTAGTCTTGGTGATCTATTCCCCTTACTTCGTCAATCTGTTGACTGGTTTGAGGAATTAGTGGGTGAGCAGAGAGTAATGTCAGAGGTAAGATCTAGTGAGCTTGAGACGGGTTTATCATCCAGTGACGACCCTGTAGAGGAAGACACTACAACCTCTAGCCCAAGAAAGGTTAGGGCTTTTTCTACTCTCGAGGAAGAGTGTGGTCTGGACGCTGAGACCTTTTCTAGGTTTAGGGATAGGTTGGATTCGTCGTCCTCATAAAGAGGAACGAGCCTGCCATTTTTCACCCAGTGAGGTATGCTTCTATGAGGCTACTTTCCAGTGTGGACTTAGGTTTGCCGTCCACCCATTCATCGTGGAGCTCTTGAGTTATTTCAACATTGCTCCTGGCAACTTATGCCAAACTCATGGAGGATAGTGATCAGCTGCATGGAGATATGGCTGGCTACCACCGAAGGAGATATGATCAGGATGGACGAGTTTACTTGTATCGTTTGAAGGAGTCTAAAGAGTAAGGGTACTATGAGCTCGTGCCTTGGGTCAGGAATGCTAGGATCATCACTGATTAGCCTTCGTCATTCCAATATTGAAAATCCTGGCTCTTCTGTGTGTTTGGGGATGATTGGGAGGCTCCATCTAACGAAGTTTGGGTGACTCCCTAGGTTGATCAATTGTTGGAGAGCCCCGAGTCTAGGTGTGTCGTCTCTCTGCAAGTCCTCTTTCATTCTTTGTTTTGTTCCTTTATATATATATATATATATATATTTTGTGATTGTTGCTAACTTTCCAGTCTGTTGTGTCTGTAGTTAAGAAACGTCCAAAGCTCAAGAGCAGGTACAAGAGTCATGTAAAGGCAGTTGTAGCGTATGCGAAGACGATTGACGATTTTGACGACCTAGTCGACCCGTGAACCTTGGCTCGTCATTGTCTTAGTCTCGAGCCTTCCACCTTTGCGTGCTATAGTGATTGTGGAGAGCAGTGCGTGTCCATTTTTTTGTTGCTCCCTTCTTTTCCTTCTTTTCCTTCATTCCTTTTTTTTTTTTTTTACTAAATTTTTCTCTCCTGCAAAGATGACGACGAAGTTTAACCAAGAGATGTATACCAGGATGAGGGCCAAAAAGAACGAGCCTTTTTCTACCCTCAAGAAAAAGGTGGTTCATGTTGTGGATTAAGGGACTCCAGCCACTCCTGCCACCTCCATCCCTGAAGTGACAAGGGTGGTTTCCCCAACTACTTCAATGGAAAAGCTTATGCCACGCACGAAAAAGCCTCGTGTGGTAGATAAGGGGAAGAAGAAGGCTTCCTTGCAGTTGTCTAGCATTTGGGACGACGCTAACCTTGCACTAACGAGGGCGCAGGATGCCTTCACGGCTGACGAGCTTAAGGTCCTCTCTGGAGTTCTCTCCAATGAGATAGTGGGTCGTCATGTCCACAAGCTCATCCAGGCAATACACTTGTGTAATTTTCTTTTCACTTTCTCTCTTTTTACATTGTTCTGAAAGTTGGATCTTCATTTCAGGTTTTAAGGGAGACCATTCACATAACCTCGGAGTATTTGAGCCAAGAGGCTAGGGCCTCATTCATAAAGTCCAAGGTGAAGGGTCTGGAGTAGGGTTGCTCCAAGCTAAGGAAGGATCTCATCTCGGCTATGGATGAGGTCAACACCATCAAGGAAAAGGCAAAGGTCTTGTTTGATGACCTGAGGGGAGAGGCGGCTGGCCTTGGAGAAGGACGTGCAGCTCTAGGCTGCAAAGGAAAGGGTAAAGACCATTGCCTTTAAGTCCGTTGAGGCCTTTCAACAAACTGATGAGTACAATACTATGCTTTTCAGCTGCTACTACAAGGGCTTTGAGCTCTTGCGCGATATCTCATCAAGCACCCTACCGACGTGGACTTGGAGAACTTGGACTTCGAGGCCGTGGGCAGGGAGATGGCTGCAGACGAGGCTACCCAAGCTGCTCAGGTTGCTGTTGTTGCTTCAAAGGGAACCATTCCAAAGCCTACTGAAGGTGGTGGAGAGGCTGGCGTTTGAACCTGCAAATACTTACATTTTTTCCTTTCTTCTTTTTTAGGTGCCCAGTATGTTTTTGGGCTTTTCATTCCAACACTAGAACAATATTTCTTGCCCAGTGTTTTTTGGCTTTTAATTCTATCTCCAGAAAAATGTTTGCTGCTTGGTGTTTTTGGGCTTTTAATTCTAACAGAATATATTCATGTTTACCTATTTACTTTCTTGTTTCCGTTGGTTTGTTCTTCGTTGTGCTTAACACTTTTTGTCTGTATGTGATTCGTGCTTTTTGTCGGCCTCTTTACTTGTTTACCTTTAGCTTAAGGGGTTTGGCTGATTGGGCTTTATCAATGACTTTCATCCATCTAGGCGGACTCTCATTACTTGGCTGTTTTTAGGTGACTTATACCCATATAAAGGATTGTCACTTGGCCTCATCAGTATCTTATATTCGTCTTAGACGAGATCTTGTTACTTAGCTAATTTTCAGGTGACTTACACCCATTTAAGGGATCTTGTTGCTTGACTTCGTCAGTAACTTACATCCATTTAGGTGGAATTTTATTATTTTGCCAATTTTTAGGTGACTTACACCCATTTAAGGGACTTGTCATTTGGCTTCGTCGGTAACTTACATCCATCTAGGCAGAATTTTATTACTTAGCCAATTTTTAGGTGACTTACACCCATTTAAGGGATCTTGTCATTTGGCTTCGTTAGTGACTTATATTCGTCTAGGTGGAATCTTATTACTTAGCCAATTTTTAGGTGACTTATACCCATTTAAGGGATCTTGTCATTTGGCTTCATCAGTAACTTACATCCGTCTAGGCGGAATCTTATTACTTAACCAATTTTTAGGTGACTTACACCCATTTAAGGGGTCTTGTCATTTGGCTTCGTCAGTAACTCACATCCGTCTAGGCAGTATCTTATTACTTAGCCAATTTTTTGGCTTTAGGCTTCTAGATTTGCACGCATCACATGTTGGCTGAATAGTTCTTTTATTGCTTTATTTTAAACACGAATACAATCGTCCATTACATTTATTGATGACACCTCTTCAAATGCTCAATATTTCATGGTCGTGGTAGTTTCTTCCCGGCCAATGTTTCCAAGTGATAGCTGCCTTGCCTAGAATAATGGGTGACCTTGTAAAGTCCTTCCTAAGTTGGGCCAAGCTTCCCTTGGGTTGAGTCTTTAGTAGTAGGTGTGACTTTACGCAGGATGAGGTTTCCTATGTTAAGTCGTCTGAGCTTCACTCTCTTGTTGTAGTACTCGGCCATCTTCTACTGGTACTTTGTCATCTTATAGGATGCTCCATCTCTGAATTCTTCTAAGCAATCTAGGTTGAATCTTAATTATTCGTCATTGCTGCCTTCATGGAAGACTTCTCATCTTATGCTGGTGATTCCCACTTCGACTAGGATTACTTTCTCAGTGCCATAGGTGAGCCTGAAGGGGGTCTCTTCTGTCGGGGTTCTTGTTGTAGTCCTATATGCCCACAGGACATTAGGCAACTCCTTCGGCCAGGCAACCTTTGCATCATCCAGCCGAGCTTTGATGATCTTGAGCAGTGTTTGGTTCATCACTTCCATCTGATCGTTGGCTTGGGGGTGACTTGGGGATGAGAATTGGTTCTTTATCCCTAGCCCTGAGTCGAAGTCCCTGATGCCTTGGCTGTCAAATTGCCACCCGTTATCTGATATGATCGCCCATGGTATCCTGAATCGGCAAACTATGTTCTTCCACATGAAGTTCTAGATCTTTGCCTCTGTAATGGTTTATAGTGCTTCTGCTTTAACCTATTTTGTGAAATAGTCAATAGCAACCAGTAAAAACTTTATGTCTCTTACCTTGGGGTAATGGGCCAATGATGTTAATCCCCCACTAGGCAAATAGCCATGGGAGGCTATTGGCGTCAGTTTCTTTGCTGGGATGTGTTGAACATTCCTAAACCTTTGGCATTTGTCGCATCTCTTGACGAACTCCCTTGCATCCTTCTGCAAAATAGGCCAGAAGTAACCTGTTCTGATAACCTTGCTTACCAAGGATCTTGGGCCTGCATGGTTTTACAAATTCGTTCATGGATCTCTTCTGGAATGTATTTGACTTCCTCCTTGTCGACACACTTCAGGTAAGGCATAGAGAAGCTTCTTTTGTATAGGGCATCATTTAGGATCGTGAACCTGGCTGCCCTTTTCCTGACCTTCCTGGTCTCCTCAACATCCTGTGGAAGTCGTCCGTCCTGAAGGAAGGATAGGATTGAGGTCATCGAACTGCTTTCGCTCTGGATTGCGAAGGTGAGGACCTCTTCGATGCTGGGACATTTTTGAACTTCCATCTTTAAGTCTATACTTGTTGGTCCTGCTTCTGACGACACCTACTTCGCTAGCTCGTCTGCCCCCATATTCTGGCTTTTAGGGACCTGTGTGAACTCAACCCGATCAAAAACCTGTATCAAAAGTTTCATCAGCCTCAGGTATTTTTGCATTCTTTCCTCCTTTGCTTCATACTCCCCCTTTATCTGCCCCACAACCAGCTTTGAATCACTCTGGAAGAGCAAGTTTTTGGCTCCTAGCGCCTTCCCGATCTTTAGTCCCGTTAGTATTCCTTCATACTCAGCTTCATTGTTGGTGGCCGGGAATGTTAAGCTGAACTCCGTATTTGAGCATCTCTTCTTCTGAGGTGATGATAATGACCCCTACTCTGCCCCTCTTTTGGGTTGACAAACTATCAGTCTGGATCGTCCATCTTTCAGCCTCGTCCGGTGCCCCATCCTCGTTTGGGATTGTGAATTCAGCGATGAAGTCTGCCACTGCCTGTGCCTTGATAGCTATCCTGGGGTGGTACTCAATGTCAAACTGGCTAAGTTCGATCGCCCACTGGATCATCCTTTTTGCAGCCTTGGGCTTGTTCATAGACTTCTTTATAGGTTGGTCCGTCATCACCAAGATAGGGTTCGCCTAGAAGTAGGGGCGCAGTTTACATGAAGCTACAAACAAGGCGAATGCAATCTTCTTGATCCATGGGTATTTGGCTTCTGCCCCTTGGAAGGCTAACTGACGTAGTAATCTAGGAGCTGTATTCTGTCCTCTTCTCGAATCAAGGTTGCGCTTACAGCTGTAGCTGACACTACTAAGTATAAATATAGGTTTTCTCCCTCCTTGGACGGGCTCAAGAGGGGTGGATTGCTCAGGTAGTGCTTGAGCTCTTGGAAAGCTTTCTCACACTCATTCATCCAAGCGAAGGCCTGCTTCAGCATCTTGAATAAGGGCAGGCATTTGTTCATTGCTTTGGAGACGAACTTGTTGAGCACTACTATCCTTCCTGTGAGTTTCTAGACTTCCTTCACGATCTTGGGCGACATCATCTCTAGTATGGCTCGCACCTTCTCTGGGTTTGCTTCTATCCCTCTTTAGGACACCATGAACTCTAAGAACTTCCCTAACACTACCCCAAAGGCGCACTTGCTAGGGTTCAACTTCATTTAGTACTACCTGAGAGTGGTGAACGTCTCTTGGAGGTCGTCCAGGTGAGCAAACTCTTCTTTGCTCTTGAGGAGCATGTCATCCACGTATACTTTCATGTTCCTCCCAACTTGTTTGCTAAACATTTTGTTTGCTAACCTCTGGTAGGTTACTCCAGCATTTTCAAGTCCAAAGGGCATCACCTTGTAGCAGTAAAGCCTTTGGCTTGTGATAAAGGCAATTTTCTCCTAGTCCTCCTCTTCCATTTTTATCTAATTGTATCCCCAGAATGCGTCCATGAAAGTCAGGAGCTTATGTCATGCTGTGGAATCCACCAGCTAATCTATCCTTAGCAGGGGAAGTCTACGCACATCCTCCGTTTCCCATTTGCCTTATTACTAGGACGACGTTGGCGAGCCACTCCGGGTAATAGACCTCCCAGATGAAGTCCGCTGCTAGCAATTTGTTGACCTCGTTTGTAATAACCTGGTTTCGTTTCGGAGCAAAGACTCATCGTTTCTGCTAGATGGGCTTTTTCTTGGGATCTACATTTAGCTTGTGTTGGATGATCTCTGTGGATATGCCTAGCATATCCTCATGGCTCCATGCGAAGACGTTTAAGTTCTCCTTGAGGAATTGGACTAGTCTCCTCCTTATCTCTATACTCAGAGTCGTCCCTACCCTTGTAGTCTTCGTTAGCTCTCCGTCTACCAGCTCCATAGTTTCCAGGGCTTCCACCTTCTCTTCTTTTTTCTCCTTGGTCATCCACGTATGGTTTTCCTTCGTAGCTAACACTGCTTGGTAGCACTCCTTAGCCAACATTTGATCTCCTCTTACCTCGCCTATACCATTTTCTGTTGGGAATTATACCTTCAGGCAACAAGTGGACGTGGCTGCCTTCCAACGATTGAGTGTAGGCCTTCCAATGATCACATTGTATGAAGAGGGACAGCCTACCATTAGGAAATCTAGCTGACGAGTCAATTGTCGCGTGTAAGACCCCACCGTGACCGTCAGTGTCACTATGCCTTTGGGATACACTCTGTCTCCACTAAAGCTGATGAGAGGGGACTTAAAGGGACGCAGTTTCTCAGGGTCCACCTTCAATTGTTGAAAAAGCAGAAAAGTAGATGATATCCGCAGAGCTGCCTTTGTCGACAAGGATTCTTCTGGTATTGAACCATTCTATCATAAGCATTATAACTAGAGGGTCGTCATGTGGCTGCTTCACTCCTCTGGCATCTTCTTTAGAGAACAGGATGTCCATGTCCATCCGTCTCTACTTTAGGGGTGGTATCCTATGGATGTTGTTCATCTGCCTCTGTTGTGACTTTTTGAGGGATCTGAACGATCCTTCTGTGGTAGTCTTCCTATGATCGTTTTTATCTCCCCTATTGCGCTTTGAGGACGATGGGAAGTGTGGTCTTTATCCCGCGAAGAAGCTTCGCACCTGTCCTTATTATTGTCCTTGGATCTACTAGAGTCTCCCTTCTTTACAAATTTCTACAACTTCCCTTTTTGTATGAGTTCCTCTATCTGCTCCTTCAGGTCTCTACAATCTTTTGTGTAGTGGCCGTGATCCTTGTGGAAATAGTAGTATCTCTTCTTGTCACGTACATTGGGTGATGAGTGTAATGGCTTTGGCCATTTGAGGTAGTGCTCATCTTTAATCTGTGCCAAAATTTTACCAACAGGCATAACTAAATGAGTGAATTTTACCGTCCAAGGGGTTTTATCATCTTTCCGTTTGTTCTCGTCAATATTCTGACGATCTGTCCACTCCTTTTTTCGTCCTCTCTAGTCGTCTTCCTTTTTTTCCCTCTCATTTGGCTTTTCTACCTCTTCAATTGTTGCTAGGGTGTCCTTGGTGTTTATGTACTTCTTAGCAATCTCCACCATCATCCAAGGGGGATTCTTCGCAAGTGAGACTACGAACTCTCTGGATTTCAATCCATCTTTAAAGGTCGTCAGCTGTACTTTGTCATCCGCTTCGTCCACCTCTAAAGTTTCTCGAGTGAAACACTTCACGTATGACCTCAAGGTCTCCTTTTCTCCTTGTCTAATAGTAAGCAGGTGGTCTGCTGGCCTTTTCGAGCGTTGTCCCCCAACAAAGTGGCGTAAGAAGGAGTTACCCAATTGCTTGAAGTTGTCGATGGACGACATTGGTATCTTCGTGAACTATTCCCTCGCAGCTCCTTTGAGAGTGGTAGGGAAGGAACGACACATTATCTCGTCAGGGGGCTGCTGAAGACCTAGAGTTGTCTTGAAAGTGTTGAGGTGATCCAGAGGTTCTTTTAGCTTATTGAACGGCTCGAGTTGAGGTGGACGAAATTTGACGGCATTGGGCATTCTAGGACTGCCATCATGAAGGGTGAATCCGTCCTCCTAACCATCCTATCCAGGCTCTGGTCTGTCTTTTCCTTGATTGCACTCCTCAGCTCGTCCATCTCCTTACTCATTTCTCAGAAAAGGTCTGAGTTCGCTCCTTCTGGAGTAGCTGCTCGTCCGTGGTCTTCCTTCTTTGGCTATCTTCATCGTCGTCCGAGTTGGTCCCAGAATAGTTGTCCTCTTTGCTGTAGCCGCAGCCTCATTTCCTAGTTCTGTCTGGTAAGCTCCTCCACGCTAGCTATGAGTTTTTGGATTTGCAAAGCTAATGCTACAGAATCTTGGGGAGTGTTGGATTCCATCTGGACTTATGAGTTGAATGGAACTACGCTCTCGAACTTAAGTACGAAAACGTCGTCCCTACAGACAGCGCCAAACTGATGATGTGGAAATCGTCAGTCAAGTAGGTTCGTCCTAGTGAGTCAGCAACCTCGTCGCTGGGCCTGCAATTGTCACAAAGAGACCTCCTTAGATGGCCATTGGTGTGTTGCCTGCCACAGAAGGGTGTTTACAGGGGCGGCTTAATGTATTTGGGGGCCTAAGGCGAAAGCTAAAATTGAGGCCTTTCATATATTTAAATATGATTTTTAAAAAATTAAATATTACTTATACTCTATTATTTTGTTTTAGATGCAAAATTACTTCAACATAAACCATGTAGATTTTTTTTAAAATTTTATAGACAACTTTTCACATCTGTTGATGTGATCGATTGATAGTAATAAGTAAAAAAATGATGTTAGTAGTGAACTTAGATAAAAACTAGTAAAAATTTGTTAACTCAACTTATGAAAAATGTTGTGAATTTTTTTTTTTTTTGGTATTGCTCTTTTTTTTAGAAGTGCTACATTTATAATATTTTCACAATAAATCATAGGTGTTAATTTGTTACTGGTTCTAATTTGAACTCAATATTGAAATTAATTTTTTGTTGTCAATAATACCCTGTAACAACTTACTACTTAGGATTTATTCTGAAAGTGTTGTGAAATATGTTGTGAGTGTAAAATTTTTTTTCTTGTTTTTCATTTGATAAAAAATATTTTTTTATTTATTGGCTAATATTTGGACTTAATTAATACTATTATAATATTAAATTGGTTAAAATTTGGGGGCCTTTTTTTTGTTTGGGACCTTAGGCGGTTGCATTAGTTGCTTCACATGTAGAGCCGGCACTAGGTGTTTATATATAGCTTCATTGATTCTAGCCGTTGTGACCTTTATTGTGGCTTTAGTGCCTTTTTGTAACGCCTTTGGGCTCAGTAATGTAGGTTTTGATGAGTTTCCAACGGTCTAGCAACCTGTCTTGTAACTGTCCAAGATGCTAAATCCCTCATTTAATGGCTCGCCTTACTTCATCCATGACATGGCAAGGTGGACAAAGGTGTTTGATTAGATTTTTTGGGCAAGAAGGTTTGTTGGTCCTATCAATAATAGTTATACTACATTTGCTGTGAGTGCTCTTGTTAAGCGATGGATGTATAATATCAGATATTCGGTCTCTTTATTATATATATGTTACAAAGAGCACGGTGCCAGTGATTTTTTGCGGGCTTTAAATGGTTTTGCAAGTCCCCTAACTTTGTTTGGACTATCGCGCCATTTATTTGTATGTTAACGTGCTTGATGTATCTCTTCTTCTTACAATATATGGCTTGATCTGCCACTTTTGATCTCTCTCAGCGACACGAAAACTTGACTTTATCCAAATTGCCCCCCCAAACTTCCACTAACACACATGAACAAATAATTTATTTTTTACTGAATAATAGTTAGTCTAGTAGTACTGTAGAATGAAAATTGATCATATTTAGCAAAAATTAACCTTAATCATATCTCATATTAAAAGAAGAACGTATCTGATCATATTACAAGTTTCAAGTAAAAGTAATCACTTCCTCAAAAATAAGTAAAAGTAATCATTAACAACTAGTTTGGATTTCGTGCATTCGTTGACGTTAAAAGGGAAGCAACAGAAAAGACAACCAAAGAAAAAAATAAAATGGGCGTGTTGCCATATAGGGTGTACGGAAGCAGAGGGTTGCGCTATTTTAGTACAAGTTCAGTCCAGTTGAGCCGCGTCAACAGACTACAGACTACTGCGTTGTGAGTGGTTTCCTTCGGAATAAAATATGCAATGCGGTATGATGTCTGACAAAAAGTAGTAGGATTTTTCCCGCACTAAACACTTGTATTTTTTTTTAATTTTTTATTATTTACAAAAAAACATGACTATTGTTGTTGACAGTCATGAAATAATTAATAATATGTAGAAATTAAGATAGGATATTCAATGCGATTCAGACAAAATGATAGAAATTGTTTTTTTTTTTTAGCCCCCATATTCAAATCAATAAAGATATACCGGATCACAAAAGAAATTCACCTAATACAATTTAACTAATAACACTTAGGCATTGAGAATGGAAACCAACTATAATATGCAATTTTTTTTTTTTTTTAATGACTGTCTGATGTGATAAGCAAATTAGAGAGTGTTGTGAATTTGTTGCTGTGACCCTAGAAAAACTCATACCAACCCACAAAGCTATCCCAAATCCAAATTAATTGATACATCAAGAACGTTAACAAATAAATGGCGCGATAGTCCAAACAAAGTTAGGACTTGCAAAACCATTTAAAGCCCACAAAAAATCACTAGCACCATACTCTTTGTAACACACACACACACACACACACACACACACATACTCTTTGTAACACACACACACACACACACACACACACACACACACACACACAGATACATATACATATATACAGGGGCGTAGCCAGGATTTTTAACTTGGGGGGGCCGAATTACATGCTTGTACATTAGTCATAACTCATATATTTATGTGTATGTATGTGTGAGATAGATAGAGTTAAAAGAAATAAAGAAATGAAGCTTAAAGATTAAGGCTGCCACCACAAAAAAAAAAAAAAAAAAAAATCTCTAGTTTAAGCAAATCTATAAACTTTTAGCGACTTTCACATTTGAACATGACAAACATAGTGCACTCTTGTTTACTTAAAAAAAAAATTGCATCTGAACAACTGTGTATTTATTTATTTATTTTTGGTTTGAGTAAACGTGTGTTTTGTTGGGTAAAGTCTACTTGAGAAATTAAAATATTGTAATTGTAAATGTAATCATATTTCAAAATGAATATAAAGAAATTAACATTATATGATGCTTAAGACCCACTACAAAATAAACACATATAACAATTGCTCCAGTTAATTACTGAACCAAAGGCTAATGACTGAAAGGTAACTCATACTTTTACTTTGTTTTAGTCATTTTATATGCCATAATTTGCTAGACAACCCCACTTAGTTAATTATTTTCATTACTTCCATATACATTCTTTAATCCTAATAGTTTCATGCTCTAGATACATCCAATCGTCAACTAATAAAATTGAGACATACTTATGGTATCAAATATTTTTTATCACTTGTGCTAGTGTGTCATTCTATATAGTTTTGAGAGATAATTGCCTTGGTCCTTTGATTGATCATACAACCACAACATATTTCAAAGGAGAAACCACTAAAACTAACATTAGACTAGGTATGTGAAATTTTTTGGAGGGGCCAATTGATAATTTTGCAGGGGCTAGCTTGTTTTTATACAGTATTCTATAGGGGTTTCAAAAGCTTTGGGGGGGCCATGGCCCCCCCAAGCTTATGTGTGCCTCCGCCCCTGCATATATATATATATATATATATATATATATATATATATATAAAAGACCGAATATCTGATATACATCCATCACTTAATAAAGCGTGCTTTTTGGTTTTTTGAGTGGTAAAATAACCTGTTTGCTCAAATACCACCATCAATGTAAACGCCTTAATTCTAACTATTGTAAATTTGTGAGTTAAACAGCAAAGTACGAGACCAAACATTTATAAATACGTCCACCCAAATTTTTTACCAAAAAAGTAACTGAAGATGAAGCATTGTTCTAACTAGATAATTGCTTACAAAATCTCTAAGCAATGGCATAATTTATAGATTTCAATCCTCTGCTAACATTCATGTAGTGAACAACACTAGCACAGTTAAAAGGCTATTTGAATTGGGGACACTTGTACTCGCGGTATCTCTCACAATTATCATAACCATTGCTAATGCACTGCATGATTGAAAAGAGAAACAATTGTTATAAACTTGAACAATCTCATGAATATGTAACACTAACTTGTTTGGTACAAAAGCAATGGTAACTGTTTCTCTTTTTTGTTTTGAGAAGAAACTAATAGCTTTTTGATAGATATCTCAGTAGCAACCATCCCAATATGCAATCTTAGGGGATAGCATATAATTACTCTAGACTATATACCATTCCGAATCTTACTTCAAGGAAAAAAGAAAATATGAATTCTAATTTGCAACTCACATTGCTTCTAGTTTCTTAGTTTTATTTAGTCATATTAAAAATAATGTTTTTAAGCCTAAAAATGTAAGTACCACACCTTATCTGTCTCTAATTCTAGGTTTTCTTTTTTGTAATTTATGAAGTCTTGTAGCATAGTGTCGATTTTTTTTCATTAAGTTTAAAAAGAAGGCAATGATAAAAGCACACAACAGATTTCCCAAATTCATTACAATTATAGTTCTCAATTGCAAGATTGAATATTGTTCTTTATAAGGAAACAAACCAAACGAACTTGAAGATGACAAAAACAACAAGACATTATCCATTAGTTGATCAAGATTCATCAATCACACATAAAAAAAGATCCCCACATGACATAAGGGAGAGTTCCAATAATCCACGCATAATAATCATAAGCAAACAAGTTTTCATCTTTCTAGCAAACAAATTAAAGACTTACCTTTCACTTAAAGCAAAATATGAAGAATATATAGGGTCAATTCCGACTTGAAGTTATGATTTTTTTGGATAGGCACTTCAAGTCACAAATTAAATTAAAATTTGATATATAATAATAACATACATTTCATTAGCTCATGTGCATCACATATATTATCCTTTCTCATTAGCAACTGAAGAAGAGGATACAATTGACATATAAATATGGAATTCAGAGATACATCATTTCAACTGAAGTCCAAATAGACTTAAGGAGCATAGTCCAAGAGGTATTCCATCAAGATCTTTTACCATAAAATTGCTATAAAAAAAATCACATTTATTGCATACTATAGTGCAATAAGAACATACATTTTAGGGGAAAAACATATCAAATATGCAACTTAGTTAAAGGGTGACCACCTACCCCCATCTCTTTCACACCTTATATATTTATATATATATATATATATATATATATATATATATAGAGCATAGTTTTTTTTTTTTTTTTTTGGTAAAATATATATAGCATACTTAGCCACTCAATACATTAATTTCTCCATCAAAATAATTCTTTTAGCCCCCATAATGCCAAATTTTCATCATTTCGACACGAGATGAAAATATGATGTGTAACTGGCATGATCATTCTAAGTTGGGTAGTCTATTTTCTATTTTCTTGATTAGTGTTTTAGAGTTAGAGACCAAGTTGCATCCTTGTTTAAGTTGTTGTTTGCAGCTTGGTTTCTTGTTGATGTAGTTCTAGAGTTGCGGTGTGGTGATTAAATTTCCTCTCATCGATAAAAAGAAACCACTAGCATGGTTGGCTTTTAATTGGACTTGTCAACGGACAAAAGAAACAACTTAATAGAAAATGCAGTTCATTGCTAATATTTATGCTAATACCATGTGTAGGCCCCCTTGGAACGAGATCTAGTGCAATATGCAATTGCATCATGCAACTCCATTTTCTTTACAAAATTTTTTAAATTCTTAACTTTTTAACTTTATATATATTTTTTATTTAATGATTGAGATTGAAAGTTTCTTTTTCCAACTTTCAATCTCAATCATTTATTACAATTGCATAATAGATTAGAGTATTGCATCTGATCTCAATCCAATCTCCCTCTCTAGTTACGCACTGAACATTATTGATTCCGCAAATTTCATCTTTAAGTGCCATCACATTAGCCCTAGGGTGACATAAGTAGCCACGTCAATACATGTCAACTAGATATTGGCCACATCAGCTATCCAACACAATATCAAGTCATTAGGTGACATCAATGTTCAGACCTAACAATATGTGGGTCGGACCTAATTGAATCCACATGTACAAAAAAAGAAAAAAGGAAAAGAAAAGGAAAATCCCAAATTAACAATTCCCACTTCTCCATGTGCCTTTAAAGATCCTCTTACCGGTCCACGTATTGGTTTGATCTCAATTGACATCATTCATGATGTGACTTGTCACAAGTCACCTAGAGGTCATTGGCACATTAGTTCTCTTACATTAGCGTGACATCATCATGCCATGTCGCTTGCACGACACCTACCATGTCAGCAGAGTCTCTTTGGGCCTTTATTTGACTTGACCTGATCCATCAACAGGACCCAAATCTTACTCTCTATTTTGAACCGCTTACCCAAACTGTTCCAAACCTTCACAAGCTTACTGCAAACTTAAAGGCATCATTAAGCCTCTATCTTGAGTTTAAGGAGGTGTGTTAAAGATATATTGGGTTTATATTATTTTATAGCCCACTTATAGTGTAAAGTCCAATTGCACCTAACCTTAGTTATGTGATCTCTCTCTCTCTCTCTATATATATATATATATATGTGTGTGTGTGTGTGTGTGCGCGCGCGCGCGCTATTAGGGTCATTGTACATGTACTTTATCGCATAATAAAGATGTAGCCATTTAAGACTTTGCACCATGAACGTAGACCATTAGGCTAAAACATGTAACCCTCATGCATCTTCTTTTTTTCTCTATTCTCATGCTTTTACATCTATTTTATGTTTCCTTCAATTTCTTTAACAATCTAGATAAAGATCACTAGTGGATTTGAAATTTGACGCGTTAGTGATGAATGTGTTGCATGTTTGTTTAGAGCTCATTATTATTTTTTTTTTCTAGATAACCAATTATTTTTCTAGTGGTTAGTTGCAACCAAAAAAAGAGTTGGAAATGCGTTTTTTTTTAATTATTATTATTATTATTGTGGGGACCAGAGGCCTAAATAAAGATGCTGGGCCTTGAGTCTGTCCGATGAGAGATAACTGTCCGAGGACGAGTCAGTAATGTAGAAAATGCAGGGCTGCGAGTTTCACGAGCAAATGGCAACTGTGTAGGCTGAGGAAGGTTGTTCGAGGAGGATCATATCCTCGGCTAAATAAAGCGAATGTCAAAGTATGCGTTTTGTTGTTTGTGACGATATATCAGAATATTCTACTGGTGAGGATGTACCTTGTGAACATACAGGACAGGTGGGAGCTGAGAAATATCTTGAAGAAAGTTGCTACTACCGCATTGAATGCTCTGCAGCTAACTTTCTGGCCGCATTAATGAGGAAAAGATGGCTAAACAGTGATTTTCGGCCTTTACAGCTGCTATCTAAAGACTTTAGGAAGGGGCTGATGGGACAAGGTTCAACACCAACCATTTGACCAACACGTGGAGGGTAAAGATGAGAAAAAAAGAGAGTATAAAGGGAGGAGGGAGTAATGAGAAAGGGGATCGAGAAATGAAGAGAGAAACATTGTAGTAGCTAAGAGTTGAACTTGTAATCACACTAGAGAAAAATAAATAAGAATTGGTCTCGTCGAACTGTGCCGATGACGATTTTCTTGGAAGTTTAACTAATACACTGTCATCTTTTGGTGGCATGAATATACTTTGATTATTATCTAATTCATTAAAGCCCAGCTTTCTAACTCACCCTCTACAAATTCATTGTTTTGGGCCTTTTAGGCCTAAGTCCATCCAACTCGTGGGCTAGGCATTCAAATTGAGTCCTTACAATTATTATTATTATTATTATTATTATTATTATTATTATTATTATTATTATTATTATTATTATTATTCATTTTTGGTATATGTAGAAAATCATGAATTTTTTTTTTTTTTGGTAATCTAATACAATTTTATGTTGTACATCTCTTTTTCATAATATGTATATGGAAAATTCATAATTTACATTGTACTAGCAACGTAAATTTTATTGTAGACACGCAAAATGTGTACAATATTGTACACATTTTCAAAAGTGTATATAGAAAATTCTTAGTTTACATTGTACTACCAATGTTAAATTACTTTGTAAGCATAGAGAATTAGTACAATGTTGTAGTGTACACATTTTTGCAAATGTGTACAACACACATTTTGTATCTACAATATAAATTTACATTGTTAGTATAGTGTAAACTTATAAAAGTCCTATGTATATTGTGTAAGACAACACCACAGGTCTGTTTGGGAACAACTTATTTAGCTGGAACTGAAAACTTTTAGCTGAAACTGAAAACTTTTCGCTGAAAGTATAGGGAAAAAAAAAAGTTAAAAGCTAACTGAATAGTACAATGGAACCCATAACTAGTACAAAAAAGTGCAATGAGACTCATAAATAGTACCAAAAAAAAGCTAAAAACTCAAATAAGCTAAACTTTTCATCACATCCCAAACAAAGTTAATCAACGTGGAATAGGTCACAAATATTTTTTAAGAGAAAAAAAGATCATCTATATCTTCCATAGTGTCTAATAACCATCTTTTACTTAAAATAGTCCAAGTTCTCAAAATTTTCAAATAGACAATTCCAAGTTGTAACCTAGATGTCAAAATTATCATGTCATATTGGCAATCGTTCAATTGATCATCATATCGAGCCATATGTCAAGTCCTTTGAGTTGTCCCTACTCACAAAAAAATGACATGCGTCACAAGTCACGTAAAGTCATATGGCCACATTAGATAAAGAGATTCAAATGGTAAGTTCTTATTGAATGCAAGATAAAATTTAAATAATATTCAAAATTTATAGTTGACTCTTAATAAATACTGAGAGAAACTTCCAAATGAAAAACCATTGAGTTTTCTATAAACAGAGGCTTCTTATATATAAGAAAATTGACAGATACTTAAGATCTGTTTGGGATCCGCTTATTTTGCTGAAACTGAAAACTTTTTGCTAAAAGTATTGTAAATAAAGGTAAAAGTTAAATGAAATAGTACAGTGAGATCTATTAATAGTACCAAAAAGTGCAGTGAGACCCATGAATAGTAGCAAAAATAAGCTGAATAGTAAAATAAGCTGGTTTTTTAATCTGTAGCCAAACGCACATTTAGGTAGAAAATTCTATTGACACTCTGTCAAAATAAAGAGTAATCTCTAAATCCAAAAGAGCTCTCTTGCTCATTCAAAATCAAGGGTCATTTGTACTCTCCAAATCAAAGTAGGCATTTTCCTTAAAGTTCTTTTTGATTTAGTTCAAGATTAAGCCAACAGCCTTTGATATCAAATCAAATACATGATAAATCCAACTCAAAGGCATCAAGGCACAATTCAAGATTAAGCTTCATAGGTTTTGGGATTGAAAAGTTGTAAAGAATCATTTAGAGAATTGTGCTCGCTTTCATAAAAATCAATACAAATTGATATTTGATGTATTATTCCGTGGCCATGTGATTTATTAATACAATATTTATGAAAACCTAAACCACGATATAACTTAGGATGGATGAAATTGGATAGGTTATGAATGAACCATGTTGTTTGTAAAAAGTTCAAGCTTGGCTCGAGAAAAAACTTGTTTTTGTTTGTTTGTCTAGCAAATATATCAAGCTTAAGCCTAAGTTTAGGCTCGACGGTCAAATGAGTCAAGCTTAAACATAAAAATGCTTTTGTGAAAAAGATTGTGAACATGAGGCTCGATTTTAACTATATATAATATTATATTTTCAAATGTTTACTTGTTTAAGAATGTACTCGTATAAACTTTAGATTAGATTGCATAAGTTTGAAAATAGATTTATATTATATCAAATTATTATTTGTACTTTATTGATAACATCCAAAATTTATTCATATTATAATAAAAATCAAATTTGTGAAGTGTGGTTTTACTATAGATGGGAAAATAATAAGTTAATCAAATAGCTCATGAACAAGGTCGATCTAGTTCAACAAGAATATGACCAAATTTTAACATGCAATTTTGTTTGGTATTAAGGTTAAATTCAGCTAGTATTCAAAATAAATTAACCGATTAAGTACTTGGCTCTCCTTTAAAGTTCTAGAATTGGATATGTTAGCTTAGAGCATCACCATCAGCTCTCTTATAAAAAATGTCATTTAACACACCAAAAGTCTACTTTATTATTTTAACACACCATTTTATAATTCTCCATTTATCACATCTTCTATTCTTTGATTCTAAACATTAAAATATTATATACATCACATTAAATAATATATTTACTCAAACCCAGCCAATATACAAATGCACAGGCCAGTGGCAGTCGTCACCACCCAAGAACCAACAACAACCGCTACAACCACTGCCACAAACTACAACCACAATCACTAGATCCTCCAACAAATTCCAAATCCAAAAACCTCAACAAAGTCCAAAAAAAAAAAAAAAACTCAAATCAGCGACTGCCACTGGGCAAGCAGAGCTTCAGATCGGCGGCGAGAGCTTCAGATTGGCGAGCAAAGATCGGCGAGCTTCAATTGACAAGCTGAGCTTTAGATCCTCGACGAGTTTAGAGGAGAGATCAGCGGTGAGATTGGATGTCGATGGCGGCGTGAGGCTGAGAGAGTGAATGAGCAAGATTGGTGAAGAGGAAGAGACGCTAAGATGTTTGATTGGGAGGATCAGTGAAGACAAAGAGAGGCTTGAGAGAGGGACTAATATGGGTCACGGGTCAGAGAAGAGAGAGAAAAGTAGAATAAACTAATATTAAAAATTTTAGCATTTTGGTCCGTACAGGTGTATATATAGAAGCATACTGTTCATATGTGTCAAAAATTTTAGCATTTAGAGCACCTCATGAGAGAGGTTTTTTGGTGTTTGGCCAAATGCCAAATATTTGGCATTTGGCACACCTAATGGTGATGCTCTTATATGCTATAGCTTTGTCCATCTACAATTCTATATTCACCAAGTCCATAATCAGTTAGTACCTTCTTTAGGACTTTTATAATCACCCACATAATGTTGGTTGGAAGGCCTGTCATTTTCTTTGTGCCTCGCTCAAAGTCTCCCATCATTTATATTCATGTGTCGGATGTTATGTATTTAAGTTGCACCAACCATTCCTTAATTTTTTTTTAAGAAGGAAAAAAAGAAAAAGAAAAAAAGAGCAGGGGTGATAACCATGATAGTTTTAAAAGTCACCACACACACACACACACACACACACACATATATATACTAGTCGCTAATTCGTGCGATGCACGAAAAAACTATTGACTTTGAAAAAAAAAAATCCAACAATGAGTAAATAGACATTTTGCTAGATAGTATTTTTTAAAAAAACAAATGAAGAAATATTTAACTTCTACACTTATCCTTAGTTTAGAAGTGTTTTCTAACATTGAACTTTATTGCATTGCAAGTGCATAGTTATCAAAACCTACAAAGTAATTTACAATTCTTAAATTAA